>JAPVCG010000010.1:0-31818 GCA_029606305.1 Paecilomyces fulvus
ACCTAACCCTAACCCTAACCCTAACCCTAACCCTAACCCTAAACCCTAACCCTAACCCTAACCCTAACCCTAACCCTAACCCTAACCCTAAACCCTAACCCTAACCCTAACCCTAACCCTAACCTAACCCTAACCCTTTAACATACCCTCCCTGCAGGACGAGGATTAATCGATATACATCTTCACCCAGCCAAACCTGCGTGGGTTAGGGTTAAGAAGAAATCAGATAAGTGTTTTGCTGAGTCTTCTCTAATTAATAGTATAATAAAATAGCTAGAAAAAATTCTGAGGTGGTAACAATTTCTGTCAATCATTATCAGATTAATTTAATTAAACACTAGTTCTTTTATGTAGAATATTGTCAAAAGTATTTTATCATTATTGTTGGTAATATTCATTATCTGAAAATACAAATTTAACTGAGTGATGAACACTTGCAGTTTGTCTTGTTCATTATAATAATTTTTGAGTTTCAGTGGCTTAACTTTATGTTAAAGTTCTTCTTCTGCAGCTTGCATAGTTACAATAATTTTCTGCAGCTGTTCAATTATTTCTATAAGTTTCTAAGTTGTAGAAGTCTAGTTCATATTATTAATTGTTATAGTCTGTCTAGCAAATGTTGCTTGATTATTGCTAAATATTTTAAGTCTTGAATACTTAAGTCTTTGATAACAGAGTCAAAGGCACTTAACATGTTACCATTTTAGAATTCTTTCTAGCTATTCTATCATACTGTTGTTAGAGAAAGCTTAAGTGAAACATTTATTTGATTTTTTCTTGATAATTTAAATTTGTCTAGATCTTTTGTAGATAGTTGATGTAGCCTGCTTACCACAATTCTTTAGATAAAGCTTTATATGTTGTATAACTTGATGAGTTTAAACTAAATAACAATAGCTAAGTTAGAAGTAGAGTCTGATTAGATTGTAATTCTTTCAGTACTATTTTTACTAATCTGTAGTAAATAGTAAATAAAACAAATATAACATTGAGTGCAAAGAATTAAATACATCTTGTAGAGTGTGAATGAGCATTCTTATATAACTCATGATTTAATTCTTCTTCTGTGATTCTTTGTAGTCCCATATGAACTTCTCTCTGGTAGTCTCTACTGAACTATGATTCTTTAGTCCCTTGTGGACTATCTCTCTATAGTTCTCTATGGACTATTCCTTGTCATGTGATTTTGAACTCTCTTATTGTCACATGATTAATTCTCTCTCTTATTCCATTCTGTGAGGTTTCATCCGTCCTCCTTGTGTATCTCAGCTACTTGTCTGGTTGGTCTATAACAGCTATGCACAGTAGGCAAATTATATTAATGGTCTAATGGAGATATGTATGATCACAATACATTCTGACATACATTCCAACAACCAACTAGAAACACCATTTTGATTTCAGAGATCATTTACTATCTATTGCTTATGTTAAGCCCCTGTACATTTTTGCTCAGAATGCTATTTCACTTCTGTTCTCCCAGAATTCAATTCATGGAAGACTTTTGTTGTCTACTCATGGAAGAAGATCAGCAGTAGATGGAAGCCTCACTTAAGCCTGAGAAAGCCAAGCATTATGTGTTCTGCAAAGTTGAGGCTGCTAAAGGCAAGATTGGGTCTATTGTAACCAACTTCAAACCTTTGGGGAGATTGCTGGCTCCACATGGAGTCTCTTCACGCACCGCTTCTGGTACAGTGCAACCTCTTCTTACCATATTACCCCGCCTTTACACTTGACGCGCCAGATGGTCAATCTCAACAGCTTTGTACATCAGCTGCAGCACACTCCAATACCCAGCATATCCTCAACCGGCTTCGCGGTAACTGATCGACTCTGGAAAGATGTGTCTGATGAAGCAGTGATATATCATATCCTCCAAAAAGCGCAAGGATCCACTGTACCAAAGAGGAAGTTGTCTGAACCCCAGCGTCAAGAACAAAAACACCTTCGGCTCTGGCATAGACACAGATGGCAACCAACAGGGGTACAGTTGAAGTATCACCATGATCAAGCCTTGGCTATTACATTGTGGGCCCCAAGGATAAACATACGTACTGTTGCAAGAGATATGGAATATTGCGTACCGCTGCGCTCAGATAATGTTAATTAATATTGTAGTTCTTGGTTTTTGGTAATGTGGGACATTAATGCAAAACGGACGACAATAAGTACATGGACCAGATCATTTAAAAGCCCAGGAAGACAGGTACCGGAAAGGACGTAACATGAATACGGAACAGACGAGCTACCGCCCTTTCTTCAATGCCTCGATAACTTCCCATTGGCTCGACATTTGCGCACACTCCATAGGTGTACGGCCATTTCCATCTTTAATACTCTGGTCGGCACCTTCGCCGATCAGGTAGTGCACCACATCAGCTTTGCCGAGTTCAGAGGCTTTGTGCAGAGCCGTTCCGAGACCCATAAACTGGAATAACGCCCAAGAAGGATAATGGTTCTTGTACATAGTTGAATTGATAGGCGCTCCTTTTTCGATGAGAAGCCTTAAGACCTCGATGGTATTTGACCGACGTTCGATTGCATGATGAAGAAGCTGGCCTTTTTGAACATCTCCGCCACGGCTGAGAATGAGGTGGATCACGGATATAGGGGCGCTTTCAACAGCAAAGGAGAATGGAGTGAGATCAATAAAGCATTGACGATTGGGATCTGCTCCATGATCAAGGAGCCAAGCAGCCATCTCCTCATCTGCAACAGCATAACTGAAGAAATGTCATAATGTTATCCCTAGTGACATTGTGAAGACTATTGGGATGATGAGTCTCACCCTAGTACGGGAGGTTTAAGCTCGCTCATGGGCTGATTGATATCCCATCCATTTTGAAGGAAAACTTTCAGAGCATCTTTCCCCTTCACTTTAACGGCTTCCAATGCATAGAGTGGATCCATGGGCAAGCCGCGATCAAGAAGCTCTTTAATGAACTGCGCATCATCTCGTTTGATGGCTTCGATCATTATCGCGTAGAAGTCGCATATATCAAAGCTCTCCGATGAAGAACTTTGTGAGTCAAGAATTTCCCGAAATTTCTGGATATCACCACTGACGCAAGAAGCATGCAATGTTTCAAGTGTCGCTGGTGGCGTTCGAGTTGGAATTTGAGGGTACTCGCTCGGCTTGACAGGAGGATAGTCTGGCGGAGGCAGGACATCCATGGCGAGTTGGATGAGAAACAATAGTCAATAACTATCACACTTACTTGGGGGCTTCAATGAAGCGGGAGGTGTGTACTCTGCAGAGGGATGTGGTATTTAAGTCATTCATAAACTGGGCCAACCAATTAGGAGTTGCGCATAATAGGCGGTGTGCTTCCACAACAAGCAGCATGAGTGGGGTTCCCAAGACCACCAATTGGAGATGTGCATTTACTATGTGGTTTAGGATGGTGATTGTCTTGGAGGAAGGTGCAGTCTAAGCAGTCAATTGGGTACTACTCTTTCCCCCTGAAATTGATAGAGCAGCCGCGGACGTGAAAGTCATTGTCACGCCCTTGTATATAGCAGCTTCTTTGAGAGGCTATAAGTAGCAAGAAATCACTCTTGATGGATAGAACGCTTCTATTCTCTTCCAAGCAAACATATACACTCCTATTTTCTATAAAATCTCCCACAATGTCCGGATCAGGAATCCTCGCTCAATGGCAAGTCGCTGGCGCAGTTCTTGTGGTCCCAATGGGCGACGTCCAGTTTCTTTCTTTCCAACAAAAGGCGGCCATTGGTACCAGGGACCTCGGATCATGCTCTGTTGTGATCATAGCATCCGCACACGGTGCCATTCTTGCTCATATCCCTCCACAACCTTTGCAACCATCGCCCGACCCGTTTGCCGGCGATAACAACGCTCGCTATATGATAAGTCGAGTGGCTGCTCTGTATCAACAAAACAGGGGTTATTTTCCTTCAGCGGACACGGCAGTCGTATGCGCTTGGTTCAACGGAGCTGTGGCGTTGCCCGATCAAATGGAGATAATGTCCTCATCGCTTCGACAATTGGGACTCAATCCAGTCATCAGAACATATCATGTGCCTGGAGATCGGAATCTTCCTGGCCAGGGAACAGTGATTGCCATCAAGGTTGCCAACCAAAATAGGGCTCAAATATATGTGGAAGATGCGTTGGTCTAATACATGACCAAGCTTTCGTAGAACACGCTTCTCTTTTTGCCCTTTGGAACCCCTGTCGCTTGAAGACGGGAGAGAGGGACTAATTGCGTTATCTGTCCTCAGGTGATATATTTTTACGCAAAACACAGAAGTACAACTCTCGTACAAGTTTTGGGCCCTCTATTGCTGCATGGTCTGTCACGTCGCCACCGCAGGAAAGCCAGAGCCTAATGTACAGGGGGGCCGAATCACAAGGCGCGACCAATTTCGATGCAGAATATCTCAATAGGAGACCCTTTGTCAAGCAAAAGAGGGGAACCCTGTGTCTTGGCATTGACACTGGACATGCAAGATTTGCTGTTACATCACCGACAAGAATTACAGCTTGCATTTGACAGTTTAGAGAGAGCACTGGGATCACCTGTATCTGAACAATTACAACCGTCTCCATCTTCGAATCATTGCGAGACTCGCTCATGCCGAATTATCCCAAATTGCCGACAAGAGGCCCAGAATATCCTGCTCTCAGTACCTCCGATACTTTGCAGCCAGAACCGCGTTCAACAGTACCTTCTGAGGTCTCCCCAAACTCAATCTCCATCCAAGAACAGGATGGATGCGCTGAAGCTACAAATGCATCGGTACGTCCGCAGAAAGAGCCGGACGATGAAATATTCCTATTCATGCAAAGGCTACAATCCCGGTTCAAAAAAAAAAAATCTATGATTTTTTGAATCAGAACGTAGAGAGTGCGATTGCCAAGGACAACAATTGGACCAGGGACGATGTCTTTATGGTTGACATTGAACTGTCGGAGAAACGTGTCACCCCTTCTCAAAGATTCCGGGGTTGGCTAAGTAGATACCAATATGCTGAGAGTTACTTGAACTGGGCAGAGACAACCTCTTCTCATCCCCGCACTGCATTCTTGATATTGGATCCGAAAGATGCAGATAATCGTGGAAAAGGACGGCTCAATGAATATTTGACTGCGATTCACCGGCAAGACACAAAACATCGCAGAGCGATACAGTACGGATTAAAATACCACGCATTCGAGCATATCTATGGGAATCCTGGTGTCTCCACGATCCTCTGCCAAGTATTCACCACATTTCAGAATCTTTCTTACCTGCACTTTCATTCGCTGGCAGAGGCGATCCGTCAGTCCTCGGATTGGTCTGGTCTTGCTGAACGAAAGGCGAATTGGTTATCCAAGTGCCAGTCAAGTTACTATGAAGACTGTAGTTAGTCACCATACCAACTTGCGTCGAGTTTCCCAGGCTTACAAATACATAGTGCGATATGAACAGGAACGTGGCCGAAAGCATTCGCTTAGGACTGAAGGATCGCTTGAGCAGGGCCGGTGCAAATGGGTGAGACAGACTTTACCTACGATTACAGGCGAGGCAAGCGCAACAGTGGATGTCCTTGCTGATTTGAGCTTGGACAATACTCTGATAAACCAAACAACATACGAAGACTTGGACCCATCTCAGAGCCCAGACGTCGAGCAGGATGGTGACAGGCGATTATCCATGAATAATGAAAGTCCGCAGCGAGATTTCAGCACAATCCAAGACTTCGATTTGCGCATGGGGTTGGAAACCTCACTATAAAGCTAGCCCTATACTGCGCTATTCGTTTGGCATACGAGGCTAGTGATCTCCAAGCCGAATATGCGCCACTCGGCCCTGTATCATAATCGTCACTCGAACAGGGAAAACAGCAAGAGACAGGTTGTTCGCGCAGACAATCATGGGTAGAATCAACGAGCGCCTTCAAGGAGGTGGGGGAGGGACTTGGAGCATTACTGATACTCTAAGGGTCATGGGCTCGGATCGTCAATCTTCCTGAAGCGAAAAAATGGAAGTCGGTCCATAGCGATGGAGACTTCCTTCATTAACAATTTCGACTTGCAATAAGTATCATGTGTTTTTCTATTCAACATAGATTAGCAATGTCTGTTAAATACTGCTCTATTATCCTTGTTGTTTTTTGTTTGCGACTTGAATCAATCTCTCCTATCACTTATTCTAGCATTAAAATGAGGTTTGGTTTAAAAGACCAGAGCTTGAAAATTTGTACCGTCTAGTGATTTTAGTAGAATTCTTCGATAGGTGTTAATGAGTATTACAGATTAATTGTATTACTACAAGATAGAAACGTGCGGAATCTACCTGGTAATACATAGTGCGCGCTATGCTATGTTCCGGCATGCGACCCTTCGTCGCTGTATGCGCGTTGCGGATCATGTCATGGACCCCACTGATCCTCCCAAGAATCATCCCGGGATCCCTGCTCCCCGGCTTGCGGCGGCGCCTGAATCCAGGGGCAAAGGTGGTAGGAGAGGAAGATAAAAAGCGGCTGTCCTGTCGCAGGGATCCCTTCCTGCTAGGGAACCTGTTGTGATATCTTCTTGGAGCATTCCAGGCCTGAAAGAGTTTGCTTGACGATGTGTCAACCGTAATTATCGAACTCCATTCGTCTGATAATATAACCCCAGCTATTGGAGAATTTCAATGACGAGCAGACCCGCAGGAGTTTATCGCAGACTCCTTCTATCCTCCCCTCCTTTGGAACCAAGCAAAGTAGATAGCAACCACTTTCGTTTTCTAAAAGTTCAGCATCGGTCAGTTGACGTTCGCCAATGGACACCAGCGTAATCGAATTTCTTCCCAAAAAGACCCAAGCTGGATCATAGTAGTCCAGCTGCCGACCTCTACGGATATGCCAAGTAGAATCATTCTGTGGACAAACGGCTGCGAGAAAAGGGAAGACCGAGCTGACAGAGGGGATGGAGAAGGCTATGAGATCATCAATGATGTGTCGCCGGAAAAGGAGATAAGAAGAAACCAACCATCGGATCGTGTCATGACTTTGAAGATGATCAACTCCAACTCTTCATCCTGGAGGCGCTGAAAGAGTGCATCCCGGATGCCTTCCGCGGTGCCCCCAGTGGACTGGATCAGATGATCACGGAAGTCCAACTTCTTAGCTCTAAATGCAGGTCAGTCTTGCACCAAGCAGTTGGAACGCCCAGCTTACCGTTCATATACATGTTCTGCAACGAACCGCTGTTCGGTCTCTGATATATCTTTCAATGATCGAGGTTTCCGGAAGTTCACCAAATAAGGTGGTATAGAAGAGAAAGTGTACGAGACAGAGAAGTCATAAAGGACCGTATCGTAGAAGTCCCCGGGCAGCCTGAAATGATCATCTCGTACATCGCCATGTGTGATCGCGAGGTTGTGCAGTGCGTCTAGCCGATGAATCCGGTCCATGAAGAGAGAACTGTAGTACTTGGCTTCGAAAGCACTGAGTTTCGGTTTGATATCACAGAGCCGCTGGTGGAATCGTGCAACACGCTGATCGGCATCGTGATTACGTGCCGCCATGATTCGTCGAGAGGCTAGATCCGGCTTGAGGGCCTCAATAATAATGGCCCTTCGGTTGAAATACCCGGACTGAAACCTGGAACGATCAAGATCGGTGACTACGCCATGAAAACGAGGGAAATAGATATTTTGTGAACTATCACAACGTTCTTCAATACGACGGTAAACTCGAGCTTCATTGAGGAAGGGATCGAGCTCGTCCCGAACATCCCTTGGATCGCGGGGGAAAGGAATGCGTCGGAGCTGGGCCCGAGCCTCTCTTTCAGTATATTCCGGGAACTGAACTAGATATTAGCTTCTAGTTGGAAATATTGGAAGCCAGTGTCAGCAGAGTGACTCACCACCTTCGCAACATACATGCGTCGATACCCTTGGCTACATTTCATGCAGAGCCATAAGACTTGAATCCGATCTGCTCCAGCGTATCGGCCCTTATCAACTGATTTCCACAGCACCCATTCTCTCTTGTGATGAAAATTCTTGAAGTCCCTCTGATCTTCAGGAGCAACTTTTATCCAGTCGGGAGGATGCTGAGAGAAAAATAGATTTGTCCACTGCTCACTATTCATTCTTGACAAGAAAGGTGGGGTGTCCGGGTATAGTCAGGATGGAAAATCACATAGCTGATCAGAAGTTATTGCGGGCTTTAAGAGCGGTAAATAGTTTATGTGATGTGCCAGGGAAATTCAGAAGACAAGACCCCTAAGTCACGCACCTACAGAAAGACCGCTAGATCCATCTATGAGAAGGATCGGACCCTGCTCGTGATCGGCTCGCTATGGAAATATGTTATATCACCACCATTGAATTCTAGAAGAAATCTCTTTAAAATGTGTAATGGTCTCGAGGTAGTTTATTCAACTAGCTAGGCCACTCTACGAGTACATTAAATTGAACGTAGAGGTTCGTGGCGGAATAACATAGATCCGTGGTCTCGATATGAGCAAGGCGGTGAGGGGTGATGCCTGGCAGAGAGCGTCAATCTAACTAGTTCTATGAGCACAAAAGTTCCCCCCCAGATGTAGCTTGCAGTACCCGACCCTAAGGGAGATGCTATGTCAGTTCTTGACAGCTCTATTCTGAAACTATCCGCGCTCCATGGCACCATATTGCCAACGGAGGGATGTGTTTGCTGTTTAGTTAAGCTGGCGCTTTCTTCATGTTTCTGAAATCGATAGAACTGTGCTCACAGTAGAACATATTTGAGGGAGAGTCAGTCATTTGAGACTAAAGACTATATATAGCATTAGCAACGGAGCGGTCTATGGTGGAGAATTCTGGACGTTTATTTAGAGTGCCCCTATGCATCTTCCTAGCTCTTTTCGGAATTCGCCCTTTTGCTCGTTACCTCAGCGGTTCCGATTCAGTTTGAAGGATAATCGCACATATGTGGCAAACCATCGATTGGTGCTATATCTTTTATGCAGTTTCGATCCAACTTGCCACTATTCTCCTTGCAACACGTCCTTTCTCACTGGTTCCTATACCAATCCCTCGGATTGAACTTTATGTTCTGCCATGGGCTATTGTGTCAGATCGCGAACCTAAATTCAAATGATGCTTGGACGTATCACAGTCTTCTGTTCGGTGGTAGCTCAATATTCACTTTCTTTGCTGTTATTCTGACTTGTTCGGCGTGTGTTTGGTGTTGACAAATGGGAGGGCCAGACAATGCACTTCGTACCTTTACCATAACGTTTCTCAAATCAAATGGTTCTTGCGGATTTCATCTTCTTAGAGTTTCAATAAGAATCCTAAGACACCAAGATAAGGACATGGTATTTGATTAGCATTCTTCAGAGATAGCATTATATTCTCATGGCCAATAGTGCCACTGTCGGACGGAGAGAGACCGTTATCTAAAAATAATATGATTTCATCTATACAAGAAGGTCTTAATTGCATTCAGCAGTTTGATACAGAGGTTGAAGAGCAGGTTGCCGAAGACAAGAATTGCAACAGCACAGCAGGTCGACTAGATAGTCGAGAACAAGGCTGAATTGTCACTAGGACCTGCATTCTGTATGGTAAGTTGCTGCATGACCGGGTCACCAGAGGGGCAATTACAGACCTATGTCCGCATTGATCTCTGTCAAGATGGCAGCTGGTCGAGAGAATCCCCAGTAACTTGCAGTTGTGGCCAATCCAATGGAGAAGATGGCGCCGATGGTTGACAACTGCACCCAATACGAGCTGTCGAGGGCTGTCTAGCTTATTAGAGGACTCGATATCTTGACGTTGGCCATCGTCAGCGTGCTTGTGAGCGAGCCGCTTCAGTGTATATTGACCGGCGTCTTCTTCAGCCATTGCAGAGGAGATACTGAGATCGAAACAAAGAAGATGTGGTGCGAGAGAATGATGGAACAGACGACATGAAATAATTCGGTGATCAGGGGAGCTGTTAACCTAAAGATGCGAATCACCGACGATCCTCTAGCAAGATACCAGAGACCAACATAGTCCTCCGCAAGGCAATCACTAACTAAACGTCTCGTCAACGAGGATGCTTGCCAAACCTCGTCGTGATTGGCTACCAGGGGTAGAGTTTATGCCATCCAGAAAACGTAATTGTGAGAACCGGAAAATGCCGAAATTGCATGCATTTCTTCTGGGGAGAGTAGTGCCCATCCTGTTCATCTTCATAGCCTCTCGTATTCGGACCCAGGACGAAAGCAGAAAAGACCTTCCCTAGATGGCCCATTATTTCGATAGCTCTTTTCGGCCCTAGGGAGCCATATAGGCGATCTCCCTCACCTTCCGCATTGGGGTTAGCTAGTCACACAATAGGATAGTTAAATAGCTCGCTTGAGTCTCCTAGAGATTCCTCCTCAATCAAGCATCTTAGCAGCTCCGAGAGCTCTAATCGACTAGTGAGAGCGAGAACGCCGATATCGAGGAGACGTCCGGAGCGGCCTAGCTACTACACGATAGAACCGAGGTGGGCAACATAGTTTGCCCTAAGGATGTAAAGGTTTAAGCCATTATTGCAAGCTTGCAGTAGTGAACCGCCGCCAGAAGTACTGGGATTTCCAATGCTTACTCCGTACGCGGTATTCATAGCCAAATTAGCCACATGGCTTCACTAAAAACCACCATTCTTGCAGGTCGCTATTTGTCTCCTGATCGCAAGCCTATCAGACCCCGTCTGGTAAGCTGTAATCTTGTAGATCATATCAATCATCCACCGAGCAGGAGATGCCCGAACTGTCCACCGCCTGTTTCAGATATTTTAATATCTGAAAGATAGAGAGACGGGGCGAGTATTTATTTCTACAGCAGGGACCGCACTCCTGGTCCTCTTCCTTTCGACACGAAATCCAGAACTCAGAAACCACACTCTCATAACCATCTCGCGGATACCTACCAACGTTCATCATGGCTACCACTGCTGGGACCATCACCCCGGAGATGCTCGCAGCGGCGAAAGCCAACTTCAAGAAGGATGGATTCGCCATAATCCCCAACGTGATCTCGACCGAGAAAGCCAAGGAGGTGCTGGATCGCCTCTGGAAGGCCCGAGACGAGAGCGAGCGTCGAGGCGATCCGACCCGTCTGGAATGGCTCGACCCCAACGAGAGCAACGTCCGCATCTTCTATCTGATGAATCTGGACCCGATCTTCCTGGAATTGATCCAGAATCCGATCGCCATCGAGATGGTGAAGGCGGCACTGGGATCGGAGAATTTCCTCATCTCCAACTTCAGTGCCAACATCGCCCGACCGGGGGCCCGGTCGATGGGTCTGCATTCCGACCTCTCCCTGCAATGTCCTGACCCATGGGTGGCGACGTGGGGGCTGAATATCATCTGGTGCATCACCGACGTCTACGAAGAAAACGGAGCGACCCTATATATCCCCGGCAGCCATCACTGGAAATCCAGAGACGAGCTGCCCAGTGAGGAAGAAGCGAAGAAATTGTACAAGCCGTTCGAAGCCGAGGCGGGCTCCATCGTGGTCATGGACGGGCGCCTCTGGCATACTTCCGGCAACAATGTCACTAAGGACGTCGACCGAGCGCTCTGTTTCGGGGTGTACAATGCTCCTTTCCTGCGTGGCCAGGTCAATTGGGCGTTGGGTCTTTCGGATGAGGTAAAGGCCACCTTGAGCCCGCAGATGAAGGAGTGGCTGGGAGTCAACCGGGATGGCAACCTTGGGGTAGTGATGGGGGTAAACGATGTCTTTGTAGAAGGGATGACTGTCTCTCGAACTTAAGGAAATGAGCGTTGAGAGATAAAATTATATCCGAAGGAGAATAGGATTTCCATGCTTTGAATTTATCTGCAGATGATCCATAGTTGATAATAATACATAGTTACATTCCTGTTCATTCTCAGACGGCGTCTACAGATTTGTACCAGGTGGATACCGGCTGGAAGGGCCCAAGCACTCCAACGAGGTCATTGCACACAGCCAAAGGACAATCTTAAGCTTTCTTTTGACACCTGTCAAAGCGGCCCAAAAGGCTGGTAAGTTTGGACGGCCCGTCCCCAATCTTCGGCCCCATTTCCCATGACCCCCGGCGGACGTTGTTGTCATCCTCGAGTCTATGCAGATCGCAACCTTAAGCGTCTTAAAAGCGACCCACTAGGTAACGCTTTAGTTCTGACATTGTCATTATCTAAATACGTCTCTGGGCTTGACATCTTCTGGCCCTGAGGCAAATTGAGGAGTTAGCAGCCTGTTAGTCGCTCCTCGTTTCCATCACTTTGAAGAGCGTTGTATTTGACTTGTTAAATTATTAACTTTCTGACGGGAAAAATATACCATCAACCCGCTCTGATCATGGATGATGCTTTCACCTGATGGATTCACCGTCTCCACGGCATTTGTACGGGATTCTCAATGGCCTTGACATCTGGAGTGTCGACCTGCTACCGTATACGTAGTAGACGCGAAGTCTGAGCGGCAAGTGGGCGTCGATATCGTACGAGAAAAAAGGTGGCCTGCGCAATTAATTCAAATTTCGGTCCTCTCTAGGGCGAATAACATGGCGGAGGCCAGGTTTTTCCTGTCATGCACTCCGTGCTAGGCGCCATGTCAGGTCCTGTGTGGCTCGGACTCTTTCCGGGAACGGTTTACTAGTCTATTTACTCCGTACTTTGGTCATGACTCGGCTGGCTGGGAACACTGTGCCGACGCCAAAAATCAATACGTAGTGATCAGTTGTGTCAGGCGATGGTCGTAATCAAGGGTCTTCGAGAGGACTACTAGTAATTTTCAAGTTCGACCCCAGGAACCAGAATAGAGAGCACGGGATTCCCACTTCCTGCCCCTGGTGTCTGGGATCTGTAGATCTGTAGTTGGGCTAAAGTCGAACAGCTAGTTCTGGGTGTCTGTCGGCTACATTCGATTGGCATCTGTCAGGCAATCCGAAGACTTCCCACGCCATCGTAGTCACTATTGCTATCCCAAGATCCGAACCGTTAACATTAGTCCACCGTTGAAGATTCAGGGACAACGGCCTCGACCTTCCCATCAGGATTAGACTGATATGCTGCTACAGGTTCCCTTGCCGCAGCAGGTGCTCAGATAATAGGTAAATTGCACTGATGGGTCTAATGACGCCCCCAATGAGTTGCTCCTGAGGTGATCCTATTCCTCCATGTTTCATATCCTGGTTCACTCCCTTCTCCACGCTCTTGGTGAGAAGCATATAACTATAGTCCTTTTGGGACAACGATGCGAGACGCACCAACGTACTCGTGCTTTCTCATCAACACCCGAGTCAACCTGACTTCTGAACCGTTTGCCTTTTGATAGCAAAATGGGTCTCTCAGACAATATGCAGCCCGTGCCATGGGGCGTTTCAATGCCCTTTATCGTGATCACGGGAATCACTTGTCTGCTCCGGTTCTACTCTCGTCTCTATATCTCCAAGTCATTTGGGATTGACGACTGGTTTATGGTTGCTGCATCCGTGCGTGTTGTGCCTTTTTCTCCGTAATTTTTCAGCGGTCAAACCTGACTCTGGAGTTTCTCCTGTCTAGGTAGCATGGCTCGTTACGGAAGGAATCATGTGTCAGATGATTATGGATGGAGGGGGGAAGTAAGTTGAGAAAATCCGGAAAAAGAACTGACTCGAACTGCAAAAGGGATGATGAACTGATTTCACTGTCCTGCTCTCCAGAGTAAATGCCCCAGCAGAAAACATCGCAAAGATCACCATGGTTTGTCTCCTTATTCCCGCTCCAATGTCCAAAGGCCGTTTCTTTTAACTGATTGAGAAATGATTTAAACAAAAACAGCTACTTTTCATCATCGAGTTCGTTTACATCCTGACTCAATGGCTGATCAAGATGTCATTCTTGACGTTTTATCTACGAGTCTTGAGCAGTACGCCCATATACCGACTGACGGTGTTCATGGTCATGGGATTCACCGCCGCCCAGACGGTTGCCGTCTGGTTATTTTACGGGTTGCAATGTATTCCCTTGGGTGCTTTCTTCAATCCCAGCGATTATCCAAAAGGGCATTGCATCGCAACTCCGTTGACATTGTACATTCCCGCTAGCCTCGTAAGTGGCATCTCTATCCGACATGTGGCTGCGCCCTCCACAGACCTGTTGACGCAAAAGTGAGCATTGAACAGAACGTCTTGACGGATCTGATGATCTATCTCCTCCCGATTTATCCTCTGTGGGCTCTCCAGATGGACAAGAAACGTCGGCTCGGCCTGATTTTCTGCTTCACCATCGGCGGTGGTACCATCGTCGTGTCGGTGCTCCGATTCATCGTCCTCGTGCAGCTCGGCAGCGGTTCGAGAACAACCTACATCTACGGATCGGTGGATATCGTGACGACGATCGAGCTGAGCACCGCCATGATCACCGCCAACATGCCGTCCCTGCGCTCGGTCTGGAAGGAACATACCATGCGGACGCTGGGCGACAGCAGTGATGGGAAACCATCTCGCTATGAGCTTGGGACCATCTCGCAGAGACGGACTGGCCGCAGGCCTGCAAAGGGCAGCGTGGCCCTCAAGTCGCAGGTGGTCGATAATGACTCCGAGGAAGAGTTGTGTAAGACGGGGGATATTATGGTTACCTCACAGTTCAATGTGACAAGCATCCAGAACAGTGAACCGGGAGATGGAATGCCATCTTCATACTACAAATTCACATCCCAGAACCCCACCTCATAAATGGATGTGGTTTGCTGACTGACTGCTAGTGGACAACGGATTCGATGATTTCGCAGCCAATGCCCTTTCAGCTTGGCGTTTGAGAATAACTACACAAGGATGAGTGTAGGGATACTGGAGTAGATTGTTTTT
This sequence comes from Paecilomyces fulvus, assembly GCA_029606305.1. Classification (NCBI taxonomy): domain Eukaryota; kingdom Fungi; phylum Ascomycota; class Eurotiomycetes; order Eurotiales; family Thermoascaceae; genus Paecilomyces; species Paecilomyces fulvus. The sequence continues at coordinate 14,794 of JAPVCG010000010.1, forward strand.
GTTGTTTCCTTTTCTTCCCCCTTTATATAGCTAAAATTATTTTTTTAAGTTATAGCCAGTAAGATTATTTAAGTATAATTAATAAAAATTTCATTAAAAATATAATTAAGCTATAATAAGAGGCTATTAAAAATAAATATTTAAAAACATTTCATAATGCTGTAAAGTTCTCGACCAACACATTCTCTAGGTTTCGTAGTAGATCCATACGTAAGCCTACCTGGTTGACTGCCACAATGATGATATCGAATTGCTCCTCCAGCGATTTCTTGTTCCAGTGCTTCTGGTCATCTAATCTGGGAACATAGGGCACACAATCCTCAGAGACAAGGGGGTCAGCGTACTCTACATAAGCTTCCCACTTATTCAACAAGTGGCGGATGAGTGCGAGACCAGGTGAATTGCTTAGGACGGATTGTCCGCGCTTGAAGCCGACTCCGACCACGAGGACACGAGTTCTTTCAGACTTATGGGGCTCGTTGCAAGAAGCCATTCGGCTGCTGAGATATCTCCTCATGACACGGTCACCAAGCTCGGAAGGACGGTTGGCCATCTTCTCACTCGCCGCCTGAAGTAGAGGAAAGGCGCAGTTCGAGAGGAGATAGTACGGGTTGACAGGGATGCAGTGTCCACCAACACCCAGACCAGGAGAGTAAGGCATGTAGCCGAATGGTTTCGTGGCAGCAGCCGCTGACACTTCGTAGGCATTGATCCCAAGAGTGTGGCACGCATCTGCCATTTCGTTTGCGTACGCGATGCAGACCATACGCTGGCAGTTCTCGTATAGCTTCGTCATCTCCGCGACCTCGGGGGAGGAAACAGGAACCAGTGTTTGGAAGACACCCTCGTAGAGCTCCTGAATGCTGGCCAGGGAGCCGGGAACGATATCATCGAGACCAGAGATAATCTTGGGGATGTTCTCAAGGGGAGGGTCCGTGCGGCCAGGGTCAACACGCTCAGGTGACATGCCAGCTTTGAGATTCTTCAGGAGCATGACCTCTTTCAGCAGGTCCCTGCTCATGCCAACGGCAACAGAACTCTCGATAACAACTGTGGATCCGGGACAAGCATACTGAGCAACAAGGTCAATGGCACTTCGGAGATGTTGCGTATCAACCGTGTTATCATGGTTCAGGCGTGTAGGGACGGAGATGAGGAAGTGTGTCGCAATTGCAAGCTCTTCTGCTTTGTTTGTGCAGTGAACTTTGAGGTTGGCCATCAGGGGTTCGATCTCCGTGAGACGACGTTGATCAACATCGAATGCAATAACGTCATACACCCGTCCGAATGTCGTAGCAAGCTGGAAACCAACGTAACCCACTCCAATGATCGCAACAACATTGCGACGAGACTGCGGTGGTGGTATGACCGAGATATCAGGCACGTCAAAGAAGTATTGGTGTTCTTGCTCAAGCTTTCCGCTCCGAGGCGGCGCAGAACGCCCGATATTGGAGCGCATGAGGTTCATCAGCGCGCTTCTGTCCCTGAAAGAGACAGGGGTAGGACTAGGGTATGAAACGACTTCCATTGTAGGGATTGGAAGATATGTTTTGATTCACAAAAGATGAGCTCAAAAAGATTAAGAGAATGTGACTCTCTATGAAGAAGCTACTTCAAGTGACGTATGAAGTGCTGATGATTTCTACATGTCCAGGGGGGATCATATCCCACTATATATATCTGCCATCAGCATGCGTAGGAGCATTGAACGTTTGCTCTGAACGAGACCAGACACACTCTCACGCCACCCTGTAGTCGTTTATTTTCCTCTGATGAAATTTATCCCGAGTATCGAGGCGGGCCTAGATTCTGGATCTCGGAGCTTAACCGACGTTCCTCGTTTTCGTTGTCTTCTATCCAGATGGATCACTGCTACCAGATTCGGGAGGTGTATAACCTAATCAATTGGACAAGCCGAAGAACCTCGGACCTCTGCCGAGGAGCGGAGACAACTAGGTCGCTTAGAGAGACCTCGTCAATGACTCGTAGTTTTAATCCCACTGTTAGGCGGTCCTGAGAGTAGAACCTCAATAGACAAGTTGTTGTTGGGATACATATTGTTCGCATTGTATTTCGGAAGACGGCAACGGAAAACACTCGGATAAAGCCATGGTTCTGCCCGTTTGCAACCACAGTACGTCACCAAAATCACCCAACAGTTAGTCTATAATAAGAATCTTCTTACGCGAGCAATCCAGAACATCTCAGGTTGGTTCACCTTCTTGTCATGAAATCTATGAAGCTATCGTCTGAAATACTCTACAGATTGGATGGCATCTGTCAACTAGTTGATCTCTGATGTCATTCGTCGTAATACAAAATAAACAAGCAGAGAAGGTCTGTGCTGTTCACGGTTGGTTACTCTGTGGGTCCCCCAGAAACTTTAGTTTTTAGCCGCCCAGCTCGGCCATCCCATCAGAATGGAATCCTATAAGTTGTGGGATTGGATTCAAAGAAAGAAAGATATAATATAGGATTAAGAAAAGAAAAAGCAGTTCCTATGTCCAATGGCAATTAATCTCTATATCTAACATGGTGGTGGTGTGATCTCTGTGTTAAACTCCCTTTCCCGTAATTCATCTTGTTTCTATAAGACTAATAATACTAGTGGATGATTTGCTTTTGATATAAGATAAGATGACCGAGCAGAATGGCTGGCCGAGCCGGGTGGCTAAAACTTTACTTGATAGTTACTGTTCCTGCGTTGAGCTTAATATAACCGCCTGCCAAGCCCTCTTATCCCGGATTAGTGTTAGACCAGGAGAAATAAGGTGATGGTAGCCGATAAGTACGTACCAATAAGGGTGAAAGATTTGGTCTGAATGTTTTTAACCTTCTCTCCCCAGCTCCCTCCATGTCCGCAAATGGCATTGTTCGGGTCTGGATTAAGCTGGAGGTGCTCTAGACCGTCCGAATACGGAGCGTACACAGCCGGCTGAGGTTTCCTTTGATGAAGTGCTCATCTTTTATTGATTGCAGCTAATACCTTCGGACCACATCAGGTTAGGCATTTCATCCTATAGAAGGCTACATATACTCATGGAAACGCTCGTCAGTTCTTACAGTACCAATCGAGTTATATGACAAATATTTCCCGGAATCTAAGAGCTGAGCTCGCGAAAGCCTCTACTTACAAGGCTGCGAGTGCCAGGGGGAGCGTCCGCAACTCCTGTCCAGTAGAAGAGACCTCCTAGCCGATGAGCTTTCACATACCCCGCCTTCGCAGCTACTGTGGCCGGAGTGTCATAGGTAATGAATCCAGCATCCTTGGAGATACAATACGCTGCGCCCAGTTCCTGGTCAACGAACTCTTGTGCGCCTGGTGGAGGAAGCTGTTTGTATTCCATGGTACCTCCGTCCCCGGAAGAACCTTTGAACGTCTGGCCTACACCGTCGACGCCCGGGAATTGCCGGCCATAGAGGGGAATTCCTACCACGAGCTTCCGAGGGGGAACTCCATGTGAAAGGAAGTAGGTCACAGCGCCATGAACAGATCGCTTGGCGAAGTCATTGTGGGGTCGTGGAGGGGAATATAGTTGACTCTGGTGGCCTGACATCTTGGTCCAGGGGCCGGCGAAGTCATAGCACATCAGGTTGACTAGGTCAACCAGCTGTCCCGTCGTTTTCAGGTTAATGTGGCGAAGACTCCATTCACCCACCGGCAAAGCCGTAGTAACGAGATAGGTGGGCGCGGGGAGGCTTTTGCGGAGTTCCGCAAGGAGCAGAACGTAGTTCTTACCCTGCTCCGCTGTGGAAGGGTGTTCCCAGTCCACTGGTTGATGTCAGTCAACATGCTATAAGAAACTTGAGACAGCATAGGAAAGGGGGGATAAGAAAGAGAAAAAAAAGCAGTATGCCATACAGTCGACACCGTCGAATCCATAATGATCAACAAATTTACGCATAGATTGCGCAAGTCTAGAACGGCTTTCAGAGGAAGCAGCAAGTGCTGCAAACGGACCACTTCCACTACCCCCGCCGAGAGACACTAGAAGCTTGAGATGAGGAAACTTGTCGCGCTTGAGGAGGAATAGAGCATTCAGGCAGCCCTTCGTCCCCTCCGTGGGGTACTCGAGATCGGCCTTTTGATCCAAGTGCTAAGCGATCGGTTACTTAGTTAGGTGGATCCTGAATCGCATTTGGTTAATCTCACCTGAATGTCGCCATTTGCGAGAACCCTATCCGAGAGAAATAGTCGGCCATTTCTGCCTCCATGAGAGACAGTGCGATGAATGCGCTCACCTTAGGAAAGCATAGAACACATGGGTGATAGCGGCAAAATCCATTGTTGACGGCGTTTGGTCTCGGTAGACCTTCCAGCTAGGGTAATAGCAACTGTGGACAAATGGGAATCGGTCCATCTCGATAGTGATCGCTTCACAATGAATATATTTTTGGGTGTAGGTAGACTGAGCGGCTAACAAGACATATTTTTAAAAGCCGCAGACTGATGGCTCATACGTCAGGCAGTAGTACTAAGGGACCAAATGGACCACTATTCATCTCTTGCGGCCTAAACTAGTTATAATATGGCATAAACTAGTTAATAATAGTTATGGCATAAACTAGTTATAATAATAATCATGACTAGAAATGCAGTGGGGCATAAATCCGGGCAACTTTACGCGATGCGTTTTGCATAAATTCGAGGAAATTTTATGCGATCTATTTTGACCTCAGACTATTTATTTTATTGACAGTAATGACCGTGTTCGGAAATTGACGAACTCAGCGAGCTATCAAAGCTAAATTAACCTTAGATGTGAGGGACTAAAACATATGAGCATGGTCTAGATTTTCAAGCCCTCATTTGTCCATCATCCGCTGGTTCTGCGGTTCATAGTATCGAGTATCGATCGTCCCAAATGCCCTAACGAGCGTATGCGGCCAGAAACTAAGCTGAATCAATACGAACTAGGAAGTGTCCGACACTATGTGTATACCATTAGTAAAAGGTTTCTTTTTCCGTTCTGTCGTTTTCGGGAGTTAGATGCTCTCGAAATTTGCCGCCCAGTATATGACGATGGTGACAACCAAGGAACTCCTCTCAGACTATACATTTTCTAACTCATTGACTGTTCCTTCATTATCACAAACGGTAACATCTCAGGATGTATACCATCCGCCCGGACAACGGAGAGGAGGTGCTTCAACCACCCGACAAGGCTGGGCTGCCTATCGAAGCCAAGTCTATGACATTGCCTCCTAAAGGTGCCATTACAAAAGTAAGCAGTCCCCATGTTGACTCGGATTACTTCGGTCAGCGAAGTGGCCAGACTCCGATTTCATCGGAGGGGATCAGTCTTCCTGAGGCTGCTTACTCCCCGGCAGTCCATGATGGCTCCTCAATCACCAGTGCTTCTTTGCCGGAACTCACTAGTAGGAGTAAAACTCCGCGCGCTTTGAGCACACCAGAGCCTTGGGCGCAACCGTTTGTGCCCTGTGCTCGACAACGGAGCGGCTCTGACATCGACATTGAGGAAGAAGCATCTGCCCTCGCTATCATCGAGTCATCGCCCCTGTCGAGTACTGAAAACAAGAATATTCGCCCTCATCACCCGTCAGAACCATCAATTGAAGAATGGGAAGATTGCATCACGACTGCAACACCGAAGGCTCGGGTTGAGGATACTCCTAAGATCCGCCGACGAGGTAGAAGGACAATTGCTACTCAAAAATATCTGATGCAAATAGCAGTTTTCCTGCTCAATGGGTTTTGTATCTTCGTCACTTGGTGGTGGCCTAGATGGGCATATTGCCTCCTCCCAATCATCACCGCCACTGTCGCACTGAACTGCATGATGGTCGCCTCCATCGGTGCTCACGTCGTGTGGCACCGTATATTTCCGGAACAGCAGATCATGCCCGAGAGGCCAGAGAGTCTGGTACTCCTGATCCCTTGTTATAATGAGACGAAGGAGGAGATGATCAAGTCCCTGGACTCCCTTACCACGCAGAAAGACATCGACCAGCACCCCCAAGCCGTTATGATTATCTGTGACGGCAAAGTTCGCGGCCCTGGTATGGAGAAAACGACAGCGGATTATCTCTTCGAGGACATCCTCGTGCAGAAAGACTATCGTGTTCGGATCCCCGGCGCATACCTAGCTTGGGACCAGCAATTCATGGATGTCGTGGTCCAGAAGGGAACCTATCGAGGTGTCCCGTATTTCTGCATTGTTAAACAGCAAAACCAAGGCAAGCGCGACAGTCTCATTGTCGTACGTTCGTTCCTGTACAATTACAATATCCGCGCGGAACGTCCTGAGACCATCTTCTCTCCCACCTTCTTCGGCTTCATGGCATCGTTCTTGAAGGAGTCGAGTATCGACAACGTCGACCACCTGGTCGGAATGGACGCAGACACCATTTTCGATGACTATTGTATCAGCGAACTTCTCAAGGAATCGCGGTACCCGCACACGGTCGGAGTATGCGGTTATGTCGCTGTCGACTGGAAAGACGGCCACTGGGACCCATGGCGTCTTTACCAGTCTTCGGAATACACCATTGCACAAGGACTACGCCGTCTCCATCAGTCAATCGCAACCCATAAGGTGTCCTGTCTTCCCGGATGCTGTCAGTTGCTGAAGATCTGCGAAGAGACCTGTGGTTTCGAAGTCCTGATTGAGAAGTTCGGTTACTGTCCTACACTTACCGATGGCATGTTGACCCAAATCCGGGCTACAGCCAGTGAGGACCGTAATCATGTTTGCCACATGCTCTCTGCGCGTCCCAAAGCTCAGACCCGTCAAGCTCTGAAGGCGTACGCCTACACGGACGTTCCACACTCCTGGGCGGTGTTCTTATCCCAGCGCAGACGTTGGTCACTTGGCGCCACGTCTAACGACTTATTTCTGATGTTCGCTCCCGGTGTCCAATGGTTTGAGAGAATCATCGCAATCGTCAACTGTGTTACCTGGTTCTTTAATCTCTTCATCTTCGCAAGCGTTGTCTCTTTTATCTACGCTATGACCCGTAGGTTAACCCCTACAAAACCATATAATATGATGACAGAGAAGCTAACTCGTTATTCTAGACGTCCCGGCTTGGCTTATCATGTGTTTCGTCAGCATCATGTTGGTTCCTCTCGTTTACTACCTGTGCATCCCACTTTGGCTGTGCAAGCGATGGCATGACCGCTTCCAGTTCTGGGTCGGCTGCGGACTGTACACTTTCTGTGGTCCCTTCATTAACATATCCGTCCTGCTATATTCATGCTGGTACATGGACTCCTTCGGATGGGGCAAGACCAGAAAGGTCATCGCGGAGGATCCTGCTGCACAGCTCGAGTCTCCTTCCGAGACTGAGGCTGTGGCAAATATCGTGACAGAGCCATCAACGTCACCATCCTCCTTGGAAGAAGGAGAGCAAAAGGAGATTCAGTTCGAACCTGGAAAGGAGATTATTGAAACGAACAACAATGAGAAAGAAGAGGCAGGACCTGCGACCCAAAAGTGCGATGAATCGCACACACAAAATGAAGATGGCGAGGAAGGCCAAAAGGAAAAGTCATAATCTATTCGCTGTAACAATACCTCTCTTTCTTCTTTGGGTTTCTTCAGTTTCGCCTTCCAGTTTGTATGATACTATATAGAGAGGATGAATCAAGATAGACAAAATACATAGATATCTAATGAATAATGGGTTTCTCCCGATATTAGAATATTTTGCTCGTCCTATGGATGGATATACTATGCAGGGATTAAATAGTTTAAGTTTCGTGGGTGTACAGTGAATATTAATTTGTTCCTTTGAACAATAACTTATCAAGATGATATATCATAGTAAGACAGCATAGAATTGTTTGCTGAAAAAAGCGCAAATTCTGATGCTGTGCATATAATATAACCTAAATTTTATGATCTAAACGAAACAAAATGCTCCCCAACATTAAAGGAGAGAGATGGTACGCACAACAAGCCCAGTCCACAAGAACAACTCTCATCCCCGCACACACTATTAAGAGAAAATCCTTGTTGCGCTACTGTTGAAGTATGCCTTGAAGAAGCTCACTGTGAGAACCGCATCCTTGTCGGGTGGACCTCGACTCCATCCCGGTGCACCGTTCCTCCAGTGACTTATAGACAGCATCAGTGGAACGTCGTCAATCAAGTCCCAGATCCAGTCAAATCGATACTTGTGAAACCCATTTGTAGACACGGGAAGGACAGGCTGTAGGTAGAAGTGTTTGGCATTTAGTATCCAGCCTCGATGGATTCAATGGAGTGAAGAACAAGATCGATAGGTGATGCAAACGCCAATTTAGAAAGATTATGGTTCATATATTATCGAGAAAGCAACTCTATGTCGATCTCTTATAGTACTGTGGTGTGGCGGTCACTATGGCACTCTGCTGGGAGATGTTCCATTGACAGGACTCAACTTCGCCGCGATGCGAAAGCTCCCGTAATTTTTTAAATCAAACGATTTAAATTATTTTATTTAGCTTAGTATAGTGGGGAGTTTTAATATAATTTTTGGGCTAACCAATGTATAACCAAACTAACTATTTCTAAAAACCACTAACTATAGTTTAGCTAAGTGTTAAACCAACTCCAACATACTGTGTGGTTCAGACCCCTTTGAACTGAACCGAACCAACCCATTAAGCAGTCTACTAGTTATTCAGATAAAATCTACTACTATTTGGTCTGTATTTTAGGTCTAGTCTTATGTTGAGACTAAAGTGTCTGGTACAGCAAATAGATAGTTCTAGGCTGCGAAGCGAAAGACAATGGAAAGAAATCATGTATTACCTAGACTGGTGAGTTTAATTGCTGTCCGCTGCAGCCTGCCGTTCCATAACACGTGTATGGAGTCCGGAGCCTATTTTCTTCTTTGGTTTTCTTTTTATTGATAACACTTTTAAGATGGATGTGGCGTCCATAGTTCAGATGAGCATGGTACTGAAGTCTAGTTTAGCGTAGACGCCTTTAAGCTTAAGGTGGTCGTGTGATCATTCTTGCTACCTAAATATCGTGCCATGCTCCGTTGGTTCGAGTCGTTCTTAGCAGCACCAGTGCTGGGATCAGTAGAATACTGGTATTTGGTCGAGGTTGGGAGCGATGGCTTCGTGCTGTCAATGGCGTCAATTGACTAGGCCGGTCCAGACCGACGGATGGCTTTATTGTCTGGCGTTCTGAGAGGTCTAACCTGCCTGGTACTGTACACTGCCTCGTGAGATACGTGGACATCTCCGAGTTGTAGAAACAAAATCGCTTGATTGATATCTGGGTTCGGGATAAGGGGATTTCCGACTCGGAGGCATTTTACTAGATAACTAGTAGATAGTAGGCTGTATCAAGTCAGGGGCAAAATGATGTCACACTCTACCTTGCGGTAAATGGCTTACGGCGAATCCGGGATGGGATTCCTCTCATCTTTCTGTTCGGGCGGTCCGAGATTAGGCCTTCGGTGCCACGCATCGTACGGCATGTGCATGGGTGCTAATTAAGTATACGAAACTCAGGAATGTGGACTTGGCCCAAATCGGCCGTTGAGGTGCGGTAAGGTCTCACGCGGAATACGGTGTGAGTATTTTTTTTTTTGGTTGGAGTTCGTGTCCTCCCTTTCATCTGCTTTCCGGGCTAAATAGCTAAGCGAGAGTCTGACGAGAGATGAGGAAACATTCTAGAAATTCCAAGGCTTGTTTTGCTGCTCGGTGATCTTATCTTGCTCTATGTTTTTTGTCCGTGTGCGGAAGGGTCAGCGTACTGATCGTCTTGTGGTAACGGACTCAGGAACACTTAACCGAACAATGATTAATCTACTAGGTACTCCAGAGACAGAGTTAGGTACCAAATTATCATGCAACTCGCCTATCGTGTGGCCATCCCATGCCGGAGATGCTTCAGAAGTCGAGTCATCGGTTGACAGCAAGGCTGTAGTTCCGTCCAACAGGATGCTGATTGCTGGGTAATGGTTCATCCTTCGAAGATGATATCCCGGTCCTAATGGCACAATATGATATAGCCTATGCACCTGGGCAATCTTATCGACTGCCAAGGACGGACTCCTTGCGTCCATACTTACCGCGTCCTGAATCCCGGGGGGGGGGTTTCGAGCTCTGGCGTGTCCTTGACACACTAAAATGAAGTTGTAAGATTTCATCCCAGGGTAGAATAATAATAACCATGAATAATGACCTTACTCCATTGTTGTCCGAGGAGGATCGGCGAGAGACATGAGTTGGCGGTGTATGCATTCCTGCCCGGCGCTGAGTCAAATCAATCAGCAGAACTTCCTCTAATTTACTCCAGACTAGAGGATTTAGCTGCTGCTGGATGCACGACCGGAATCAGTTCCTTTCCGGTTCAACAGTGGAATCGTTAGTGTCATGTCTGCAGCAGGGGCGAAACGGCGAGCGGGGAAGAGACGATAAGATTTTTACTGATCAGCGCGAGTTGGAGGGACAAAAAAAAAAGGTTCAACTCTCGATTTGAATACGTACTGGACTAACTTGAGACGGACAGAAAAAAAGCCAGTTATTGACACAGCGATGGCTTGAAGCTGAGACTCATGTCTTTTCCGTACATTCTTCGGCTGTCGCAGACCTCAAACCTCAACGCCATCTTCACCACCTTACTGATCTGATCGTCTCAGATCAAGTCTGGCTCTCCGGAATAGTTCATCTCTCTCATCTCCACTCCACACTCCATCACCGTCTAACTACTCGCGGGGAACGTTTTTCTAGGCGCGGTTCGACCTTGTGTTCGCATCCCACACTGTCCATGCGACGCGGCAAGCAAAGTCTAATCCCGCGAGTCGTTCCAAGTCATCGATCGCCATCGCTTTGACCATGGATCGATCCACCGCTAGTTAATTCTCCTGTCAACTTCGAAAAGCTTCCCGGTCCCCGGACTCGGTTCATAGGCATGGCGCTTACTTATGTCTACCACGGTTCCGGCCACTTGTGCCTGTCCACGAGATTTCTTTCTTCGCCTCCCTGATACTAATTTCGAGATTCTTTCCCCCCCTCTTCTTCTTTGGCTTCATATATCTCTGTGAGACATTCCCCCGGAGTTGAACCCCGGTTTATCTAACTTATTGCTACGAGACATCTTCGCTCCGTTGAGGGCCCACCGTCAGTCACCGCGGCCACTTCCAGGAGAACTTTTTACATTTCACTTCACTCCAGAAGAGCAGAAGATTCCAGACGAAGTCACAGGACGACGGATGAGATCGCTAGGAGGATCCTGGATTATCTAGTGTCGTGCCTTTTCGACACTGATATCAAATTTCCTTAACCGGCCGGCTTGTCAGTGACACAGCGGCCATTACCAATAGGACAAAGGAACGAGTCTGCGACTCAATCAGAGCCTTTCGTACCTCTTGGTCATCTAGCGTGCTTATATCATATTCTCCCAGATTTGCGGATTGGATACCAGTGCCGTGGCAACGTGCGTGGCAAACTTTGGAGTTATCGGTGATTAAGCTTTGATATTGCCAGGCACCGTCTTCCTTTTGGAGACCGAGCCTTGGTTGACGGACAAATCTTCTTGTTCTTTCTGCCGGTCACCCAGCTTCTGGCCTCAAAAGCTTTTCCACCATGCCAGGTCTTCCAGCTAGGATGGGCGAAGAATCCCCCATGCCCACCTGGAGACAGCAGATGGAACCTGGCATGCAGGGATATCCAAGGATGAATGCCATCAGTCGCTCTCCCGATAGCTTTGGGTCTCTGGCCGATTCCGTAAGCGACGATGGCTCAGAACGGTCGTCGACTCCGATCACGCCGAACTCTTCAACAGAAAGCTTAGTTCCTGCCAGCGAGCCCACCAACCTAGAGATGGATGCAGGTGAGAGCTCGGAGACAGACCATCAGAGAGGACGATCACCTCCTGTAGTTAAGCGGTTGCTGGAGTTTTCCCCTCCAGAATCCCGCCGCTCACTGCGATTGACCTGCAAAACGTACAAGGCTGTGCCGTCTAACCCACCAGCGGCCAATATCGTTCCGCCCGAAATCCTGTTTCAGATCTATTTGATGCTCAGTCCACGGGACTTTGACAATGCCCGCCGCACTTGTTCGCAGTGGATGCGTATCAGTCTGGACAAGGATCTATTAGAAGGAATGCTCAAGAAAGCCGGCTGGTGGGACGCATGGCAGCGGGACTGCCTCTCGCGTCCCTTCGATGCGGCCAAGGAAAGCCTGGTTTGGAGGCTGAGCAAGAGATTCTCTACGGAATGTCTGCTGTCTGGCTGGAAGACGAACGTGGGACGATCTGGTTTCCTGACGACGGGAGTGATCGACTTCTCGAGCCTCTCTCGAGAGTCACTCCCCACCGAGTCTCCTGCCTACATGAAGGATGGACTGACGGGCCCTTGGACTGCTCCTCGAATCACGGCTGCGCTCCGCGACCCGGCTTTTTCACGGACCCCCAAGTTCAGCACCAGCAGTTGCGGTCACTACTTGCTGGTGACCACAGGATGTATGATCTATGTCTACCATCTCCGCAATCGAAAATCAGGAGACACCTGGCCCAAGGCGGAGAGATCGATAGCCGATCTCGATGATAAGGATCTTGATATCTTGCCGATTTCGAGCATCGGCTGCCCTTACGAAGTTTTGTCGGCTACGATCGATACGAGTACGCCTCGGTTGGTCGTCGCAGCTCTGCTGCGCGGTCGGATTGGGATGATTTGTGATATAGAGCCTGTTCCACTTCAGTCTACCTCGAGCATTGCGCATGGTCCCGGTCTTGGTGAACTACGAGAAGCGATCGCAACAAACCGACCGCTGCGCAAGATGGTTCGACTGTCTCGTACTCCTCGTCGTTATTATCACGATCTCTGCTCCGCTGAGGATCCACCCAGAAGCGTATCTATCTGCCCTGGACGGCGGTGTGTCGCATTTGGGTGTGGTTCTGGGATCGAATTGCATTGGGTGGACGAGAAGACCAATCTAGATTCTCGCAGGCTATTTCCAATGTCGCAGCCCGCAGAAGTTCTGCATTTCTTATCGAATCCTTCTGATGCTGATACACCAGCGCAGATTAGATTGATTTCCTCTCTGGCTGGCCCCGGTGCTTCTGGATGTCAGTGCTACAACTCTCCTGATAGCGACGAGCGCCCGGTGTGTCAGTTCCATCTGTCCTCTGGTGTCCGGTCGTTCACCCACTGGACTCCCAGGAAGAACGGTCGTCTCAGCCTGGTGAGGGCGACACACTGCCATCATTATCGAGCCATCCCGGTCAATGATGGGCTTCATTTGCTGTTCATCGAACCAAACACGGGCTTCCTCTGCATTGGATCAGATGCTCCTATCGGTGGCCCCACGAGCTTGACGCGCGCACTGATCTGCGTCCCACCCTTCGAAGGGGGCACTTCCGATAACTGGAAGGAAGATCGTGTCCCGACGGTCTTCGCAGCAGGGTCGGATCTGGGCTGGGGCCTGCGAATCGTCGCGGCATATCAGGACAAGATCGTTCTGTATTCGGTCCCGCTGGATGTTTTCAATGTCATCCAAAGGGAACGCCGACTCCAGGGTGAGGGCGTCATGGGCGATAGTGATCTCGCAAGGGACTGGTTCCTCGACTCTGAGCGCAACAGTCAGCGTCGCGGCAGTCTCGCCCAGAACCAGAACGGGGACTGGGAGTTCCTCCTCAGCGTCAGTTACCGGCCTACCGCGATGATGTGGCCATTGAAGATCTTCGGCAAGGAGATTGGGAGGATGAACAAGGTAGTCGACTTCGCAATCCAGACATCCAACGGTGGAGTCCGGGTCTGGGCCTTTGGCGCATCGGGTGAGGCTCGCATCTTCGACATCGACACCTGTACGTCCAACAACACCTCGATTCTAGATGTCGGGATCAGGTCACTATCGGTCGGCCCCGATGGCAGCATCGCATCCGCAAAGTCGATGGGTCGATTGGAGTCCGGTCTCCTTTCGCCACTCCCCGCGCGAGCGACTCGGAAGCGAAAGCAACTCAGCCAACCTGCTCCCTTCGACCGAGAAATTCTTACGGCGCAATATCCACCTCGTGTCAAGAAGATCTTGGACGTGGTTGAGAATTCAGTCTTTCCCAAGAATCCCAGTCCAAGTCCAGTTTCTAACGTGTCCGCCAAGAGGCGCCGGCCGTCTTTCGCGGCTTGTATTGTTGACTTGAAGATTCCGGAGCTGGGGACTCGTGAGGGGAACTGGCTAGACAATACTGAAAGCCGTTCACCAGAGAGTTCTGACGCCTCGGACTTCCATGACTTCGCTACGTACGATCCACAGGATCTGCGCAAGGCTTTCTTGTCCTCCACACCAGCATCTGGTCTGCACAGGACTGGAACTGCAGGAAATATACTGATCAACCCTGTGATGTATAACGAGGGTTATTCAGCGTGGTGCAGGCATTAAACATCTCATTCTGTTGTACATGGTTACCATATTTTCATCGATGCTGGCATATTTTTGGTTTCGTTTAGTGTGCTCTCCGAAGACATGTCATGAATTTCCTTTCCAGGCATGATTTGCCTGTTCTGTTTTTTCATGCGATAGACTTTTGAGCGGGTTATAGAGTTTATGGCTTTTGATTTTAAAGTCCATGCGAGGAGAGCATGGCCGGTTAGCGTTTATATCCATCATACCATATACCATCTCACCAATTGGTTTCAGACTTCCCATTCTTGGCCTTTCAATCGGAAATTACAATACCCACTTCTTACTTTCTCCATTGATCGGTCTTCCTATACTCCCCCGTAAATTTCCCATACGGATGCATATATCCTTGTTAACCATATAAATATATACCCATGAGGAGAAGCTTGGCATCTAGGACTCCGACTTATTGCAGAGGGAAGTTGCAAAATATCAACTTTATTTGAATCGTCTGACTATTGTAGAACCTATTAGATCACTGGAATCTGCCTTCTTTTCATAGGAATGGGTTACATATGGGTTATAATCCCCCTAGATTGTAGCCTTTCAGTAACTAAACATTCAGTTAAATACAGTTGCTATGCATCCGAGGCCCTAGATTGATAGGGAGTCCGTAACGATCTGTGGCGCAACTGAAATGTAGATAATGTCAGCAATAGCACATTCCTATAACTACTTTTACCAAGAGGTGAAGGTAGGTTACTATTGGGTCATCTTGTATTCCCGATCTCCTTGAAGACGCCTTTCTAATGCAATAGGAAACTTTGCTCTCGAGGATGGCCGAATGTTCGTGTCTGATCTTTTTCTCCTTTTATTCACTGTGGATATCTTTGAACCTATGTCTTCTTTTTTTTCATGTCATCTTCAGACAAGATCCAAATAATCATTCATACTGTACAAAATATTGCGCCAGCCCATGCCGTAGAACAAGTGTCTAGATTTTTGTGTCCACTTTTTGCTTTAGCAACTGCTAAGAAGGCCCCAGGGCCCATAAACATTTCATGATAACGGGATGGAATCCAAAATGCGTCATTTTAATTTCTCCTTTCATTAGATGGGAAGAGTTGTTCGTAGGTTTAATGAGCTGTTCCATTGACGGAGAGTTTTTCTTTCCGTGCGCGAACAGCCTGGGCGAGGTTTTCCAGGACAGTTTCGGTATCCTCCCAGCCGATGCAAGCATCCGTGATGCTGACACCATACTTGAGACCGGCCTTGCCCTCGGGAGGAACTTTCTGGTTGCCTACGAAATCAAGTTAGTTTCTTGAAGTTCAGAACAACGTTCATTCTGGCTTACCCTCGTTGATGTTGCTCTCAATCATCACACCCATGATACCCTCCTCACCGGCAGCGATCTGCTCAGCTATAGCAGCAGCAACCTTGGGCTGGTTCTTGTGGTTTTTCAGGGAATTGCCGTGGCTGCAGTCGATCATCAGACGGGGCTTGAGACCGTTCTTGATGAGCTTCTCCTTGGCCTCTGCGACGCTCTGAGCGTCGTAGTTGGTGCCCTTCTTTCCACCTCTTAGGATGACGAAGCAGTCCTCGTTACCGATCGTGCCAACAATGGCCACGACACCGGGCTTAGTGACAGACAGGAAGTGATGAGGGTGCTTGACAGAACCAATAGCATCGACCGCAACGTCGAGAGTGCCGTCGGTGCCGTTCTTGAAGCCGACAGGGAAAGAGAGACCAGAGGCCAGCTCACGGTGGACCTGGGACTCCGTAGTACGCGCGCCAACGGCACCGACCGAAAGACAGTCGGCCAGGAACTGAGGCGAGATGGTGTCCAACATCTCACTAGCAATCGGCATACCCTTGTCGGTCAAGTCCACGAAGAGTTGACGTGAGGTGCGCAGACCCTTGTTGATCTTGAAGCTGTTGTCGATATCGGGATCGTTGATCAGACCCTTCCAGCCAACCGTCGTACGAGGCTTCTCGAGGTAGGAGCGCATGACGATCAGTAGCTCATCCTTGTACTTCTCCTTTAATTTCAAGAGACGGTCGCAGTACTCGAGGGCCATGTCCGGGTCGTGAATCGAGCACGGTCCGACGACCACCAACAACCGTGTGCGGTCCGTTCCCTGTACAATTGCGACAGCCTCATCACGGCCCTGCAAGACGGTCTGCTTGGACTTTTCGGTCTGTGCGATCTCATGCTGGAGGAGGTTCGGCGGGGTGAGGGGGTTGTATCCGCGAACTGTTCAGAAACGAATGCATTGTCAGTACTGACCACTAGATAACTATAGGCATTCAAACGAAGAGTCCATGCGCTACATACTTCTTGAGTCTTCCGGGTGGCTTTTGTTGCCCACGTTGGGGTTTTCAATGAAGAACTATGCCATTGAGTCAGTGCATGTCACAGTCACCGGTCCTGGGGCTCTCTACTTACTGACATGGTGGCGGGGCACAGTAGATGATCGTTGCGCAACTACTACCAGTTGAGAACCAGCTCGAACGGAGGATTAACAAATAAAATGCAAATGACTTTTCTGTATGCTGTACTAAAGACAGATACAAAACGTAGGGTATCCTTTTAAATTCGGCGCGGGCAAAAAAGTTCCCCTTGCGACGTCGGCCCGTCGAGTCATCGTCACTGCATTTGTCGGGCCATATCACGTGATCGGGCCGCGTTTTTTTTTTTTTTTTTTTTTTTTTTTTTTTGT
>JAPVCG010000010.1:31897-67802 GCA_029606305.1 Paecilomyces fulvus
TTTATCGACCGGAATCACAACGGACAAACTTCCTGAGCTATTGCTCTGTTGATCGTGGATATTATTCTTTGGCGGAGCTCTATAGGGATCGCCCACACCTTCCCCATGGGGTTTAGCCGGTCGCACAGTAGATAGTTATATAGCTTCACTTCACCACTGTTCAGTCCCTGAGAAAGCAATCAAGGATTTCAGGCTCTTCGTATTCAAGATTATTATCATCATTATTACTACTACGTCGCTGCGGAGCAGAAGCAACACCCCTTGCTGTAGCGCATATACTCGAAAAAAAGTATAATCTTAGGCACCAATATCTTTATTAGGTAGTTAAAAGTATACTACTAACTAGTGGCTACATGATATAACAATCAACCAGTAATAGTGTCGCTATGAACCCTGGGAGGTGGCTGTGCGACATGGAAACAACTTGTGGATACGGCATAACTAATAAATTTAAATTCAATGCACCCCGCAAAGACCATCATTCCATAGGCTTCCTAGCGGAAGGTTCGACTATAGAGGAAACATGGTCCTCAGGACATCATCCGGACTCCTCAGGAACTACCTTCGCATCGTAAGCGGTTGAGAGATTCTGCAGGCGGGTAAGTAGCTTTTCACGCTTCTTCATCGCTGAGGTTATCCTATCCAGGGAAGGTAACGCCTTGATCGTCTTGTCGCTAGCTTTCAACCGATCAAGGGCTTTCTCGCGGATCTCCTTGTATTCGTCTCTGATGGCTGTCATCTGTCGTTCGTATGTCTCCAAAGATTCATTATGGGCTTTTGTAAGCTGGTCAATGAGCCTGCGACAACCATGGTCATACGACGCCAGCACGTCCCAGACAGCGTCTTCCTCGCCGACGAGGTGACGCACAAGACGCTGTTTATTCATTAGCGGGAAGCGTTTTGGTTAGATAAGGTATACCGGTACACACCTTGCTAGTATCAACTAGAATGTCTAGAGTGCTTCTGTGGCTAGCTCGAAGTAATTGACCCCATTGCATGTCAACATCTGGCTCAACTAGAGTGACGGATTCCGATGTCTCTGAACGCTGCACTAAAGGAGACGACTCATCTATGGAGTCGCAGTTGTAGTCCGTTTCAATGTCATGCTCACTAGGAGTCCGTGTCTTCCCTTGGACCTTGCTCGGGCTCGAAATGGAATCCCAGAATGTCGACAGTTGAACGTGCTCCTTGCGGAATGTTTCCGGCCGAAGAGCGCCCTTAACTTCTCTTTCATCTCCATGTGGCTTCTGGATAAATGGCAAGGGTCTTTCCTCTTCTCTGATTCCCTCAGGAATGTGTTTCGATACAGAAACGGCCCGTCCAGTTAATTTGGAGTCACCATTCTGCTTGTCATCTGCGTTGGGTTTCGAGGGAGGGAAAAGGACAGGAGCTTTGGGCAAGCAGTCTCCCGCGGACTTGGCCTTGGGGACTGGCCTGTATTCAAACCCACTGCCCTTATCAATGAAGGCGAGTGGATTGGATTCCACAGGGTCGTCATCACAGCCTTCTCCATACGGTACAGTCATTCCCTTTGTGTCTCTGTTATATGAAGTGTATCCCCTAGAAGTTCTATTTGGTCTCACAACCCTCAATAATGGACGAGGGCTTCCGTTTTCGTCAACCATGCTGCTCCTATGTTGATATGTCTTCAAAGGGCTAGGTGAAGATAGAGTATCGATCTGACCAGTGGCAGCTGAGGAACTAGAGTCCATGGTCTCTTCAACATCACGGTTGTTCCCGAAGTCAAACCTCAGCCGCTTTTCAAACTGAGTACGATCATTCGACATATCTGCGGCTGCTTTCCGTTTAGATTGGTTCGCTGTCTTGTTATCAGGCTGTAACTTCAGGCTTGTCGACTTCTGAACAGAGGGCGGATGGATCTCGCATTGATTCTGAGGACCATCAACAGTAAAGCTGACAATATGGGTCTTCCTATGTAAGCGCTCGTCAATTAATGCGGCGTATGGGTGTCCAAGCATCTTAGGGACTTTCGGGGCGACAGACTCAGTGGGCTTTGAAGTATCTCTGTCATTATCAGTGGGTAGTTCCTCTGAGCTTCTCAATCCTATTGATCTCGCACCATCGGTGCTGGTAGAATGTGCTGCTGCTGGGCTGTCTCTTTTGGCCGTTTCGTAAGGTACTTCGTTCACCATCTTTGAATCAACTAAGCCACTATGCTCGGAGGCTTCTGATCCCCCCGAAAGGTCTCGTGTCTCTTGAAGACTATCCAGCGATGAATCACCTTTGCAACTAGCAATGAATTCAGAGATCTGGTTTGAAATCTTGGTCACCTGCTCCTTTCTTGCCAGTAGTTGGTCATCACCAGCAATGACGGGATCGCTAACGGACTGCTGGTGGTGTTCTTCATGCTTTGGCCCTTTATCAACTTGGCTGGATGAAAGAATAGCTTGTCTCCCTAATGCTTCTGCTAGCTTGTTGCCGATCAATCTTCCTCTCCCTTCTACATCCTGTCTTCGATTCCCTTCAGCTCTCAAGTGAGTATCTGTGTATCCTTTTTCAGGGTTTAGAAGATCGTGATCACTACCTGTGAGGTCATAGCTTGTGTGATTCGGAGATAGGTCTCTCTCTGAATGCTCATCGCCTTGATGGCTATGGTCACTCTGATCGGGGACAGCTGTCAAGTCAATGATGGATGTGCCAGCTTCTGCATTGTTGGCTTTATTCATGAGACCGTGAATTAGCCCAGGAGTAGATGTTTTTAACTGATCGAACTGGAAGCTGTCACCCAATGCAAAGTTATCATCAGGTGTAAAGTCTCGAATTGGGTCGTCGTCGGGGTCCTCATCATGATTATAGTCGAGTGATATTTTCGCCTTAGCTTCGTCAGCAGCTGCACGACGTGGGCGGCATGAAGCTAATGTATTCTGAATGGGCGCTTTTGCTGAGGTACGAACTTTCCTCGACGATGAAGTTCCAGTTTTCGGGGTAGGAAGGGAGACCCTTTGTTGTGGTTTCTTTCTTCCCGTCGACCCTGATTTCTTAGTCTTTGTGGCACTAGGAAATAGTAATTGTGCTGGGGATTTCTTTGCCTTCTTGATGCTGAGAAGTTCTAGTTCACTCTCAGGCACGCGAAGATCTTCGTCCCAATCCACCGAGTCTGTCGCGCAAGCTTTATTGTCGAAGGGTTGCCTAATGAGACCTCCAAGAGATAGCTTTTGTGCAGTTTTCAGCTTTGTTCTGCTGGTGGAATGAACATTGGTTCCATTTTTCTTTCTCGTTGAATTTTCCTCGGCTTCTTCCTGAGAATCAGGAATAGCCCTAGACTCCATAGGTGCCCCCTGTTGAGAATTCTTCTTTTAGTCACAATAATTTAAATAGTGGCTGAAGTAAATACATACCATCGAGATGGATTCAATAGCAGAATATCTTAAGGTGGGAGTGTCAGAGATCTTGGGGTCGAATTCTTGTGGTGACTGAGACGGATCCAAGGAAGTCGTTGAGTCACATGGATACGCGTTGGGTTCCCTGTGTATTTCCCTCTCAGCATCCCCTTCTGTTTCTTGACCGTAATGACTCTCTGGATTGATCCTTTCTTTGCTCTCTCCTTGGAAAATAACTTCGGAGAGTTCCTTGAAACCTTGGACTACCTCTGATTCGACGTCCTCCGTTGGCTGATAGACTTCAGAAACATCTGCAGTATCCTTCACGTATATAGATCGTTCATTTATTTCATATGGCCTACCATATGCCCCTTGTCCTTTAGGCGAATTACCTGAAACGTCTTTTCTACTAAGGGCTCTCTGAAACGGACTTTGGTGGTCCTCCACTGCACCCTGATTCTGAGATACAAGCGACTTCTTTGTCACGTCTTCCCCAGTGTCGAGCTTTACCACAGTGGATGCGCTCCTGCGTATTCGAAGCGACTGGCGGAATGTTTGAGAAAAACTGGATGTGTCGGCTATGCCACTGACAGATGCTATGTTGTGGTTTACTTCCTCCATGTCGCTCAGACGCACGACCACCTGGGACATATGCTTGGCACTATTCCCTTCATATCCAATTGAGTACGATGGTAGATTGCATTTTTCCATATCCAGGGTATCTCGGACGGTGCTTGATATAACTGTTAATATTCCTTGTGAATCCGAGTTGCAGACGAAATCAATGGACATTGAGTCGATGTACGACTCTTTCCCGCCCACTATATAGTAACATTCAGACCTCAATTTGATTTTGAAGTGAGCATAACCGTCTGATGTGTTTCCATAGAAGACGCAAGGGTCCTCGGGGTTTATGGAGTGTAAGGGAATATCCACGAATCGCGGTTGTTGCCAGGTCGGTCTCCCACTCAAAATGATGAAGACCAGTGACTCTCGAACACAGGCCAACAATATACTCTTCTTGAATGTGATATCGTTTTCGAGGTCAACAGACTCAATAATCCAAGGGGGCCTTGAGATATGTGTTAGCGTATTTCGGTGAGACAGTGAAGAGTGCGTTCAGAATATGTGTCATACATGTTGTTTCCATTCCCATGCACGAACGAGCAAAAATACTCTATCCACTCAGATCCAGGCAGTTCTGATTCTTTGAAGAACTGTTCCAACTGGTCGGCATTTTCTGCATTTCCGAAAAGCTGCTGATCATATTCCGTCACACGCATCTCTCGAACAATGCTACCAGCGAGGTAACGTAGAGTGATATCACGTTCATAACAAAGAATAGAGCCGATGCTACGTCTAGCAAGGAGAAGGATGTTAGTCAAAATACAGGAACCTTGACCCGCTAGACTAACCGAAGGCTTTCTGGTCCTAGAGCTAAGAGTTCCTTGTTGTCCGAAGAATCACAGAGCAATTCCAGTATCAATTGGCCGGTCTGTCCCTTGATGAGCGCAATAAAACTATCCGTCAGTGTTTCAGCCTACCCATCTACGTAGCCTCTCAGGCTTGGTCTCATCAAGGAATGACTCCAATAAAGGAGTGAGCATCTTCTGACCGATGAGTGACTTCCTTTTTCGAGCAAGAGACCTCAAGTTTCCCCTGGAACCCCCTCTTATAGTATCCGTAAGGCGTGAAATTGCATCCTATTTCCCATCAGATTGTGCCCCTGAAGCTGTGCAAGAAGGTGACACGAACTAATAGAAGAAAGAGGCCGCGCTCCTGCGCTAACGACCAGGACGCATTGATGAACAGTGAGATCAAGCAACAAAGAGAGCTATCGTGAAACTTAGAGCAGGCATTGGATCTCTCCAGCAATGAAACTAATTGTCTGATATCAGGACTTTTGATTGGCGCTGGTAGAATCGAAAGGGACTGAACGATGTCTTCCGGGATACTATGTAGGCAAGGCTCATCAGTACTTAGTTAACACGTAGCCAGTAGCTACTGACAGTATAAGATCATCTGAATCTCTCTCATTGGAAGCATGATTCAGATAGGCTATCAGTCTCTGTATAAGCTGAATCGGAGTGGAGACGTTCCCAATGCTTCCACGAGCCTGCGGAGATGAGTTGTGATCCATCATTTATCCTGGGTCAGCTAGGAGGTGCTGTTTAAGATTCTCGTAAAAAGAAAGTATATTTTTCGATAGCTGTCGTCTGGACAGTAGTGACTCCGACTCAGCGACCATGATCCAAAAATGGAAGAAGACGCTCCACCAAATATTTACATCACGTGGGCTTTAGTCTAGAGATGTTCTGGGCCTGCAAAAAGGCGGATTAATTTGAGATCTAGGCAAAAAGAGTTTCTCTTCGAAGTTGCAATGTAAGTAGATGGATGTCTCCACCTTCAGCCTTTTCCCTATTAGGGTGTTGGAACAGATCTGTTTTGGCTGATTGACGATCTTCACGCTCAATCGGGTAATTTGCGACTACAGCTCTGTATCTCCAATTGTAGGGTTAGCTGAAACAAAAGGACAAGCCTCATAGACACGCGACATGGGCGTATCTTAGAGAAGATCCAGCAACCTTCAAATAACAGAGATATGACACGGAGGCGTATCCCTGCTTTAACACATATATTATATATGCTTAGACGCAATCCGAATCAAGCGTCATTCACTGGAAATATGTTAGCCGTGTGTCAGCAGCATAATGGCAGAACCGCGTTTTGTTGACAGATCCAGTTAAGCACAATATAAATACGTAGATTTGACGGACATTGGTCCCTGTAAAATGGTGCTTTGCTTATCTATCGTTTAGAAGTTAGGGGATATGATGTTACTAGCTGCTCCTGGAAAGAGTGTCAGCTTTGGGGAAATTGCGTGATAGCGATGGGCGACGTAGGGATGGATCATCCCCACTGTTCTTACCTATAAAACCCACAGCGACCTCACCTCTCTGAAGCTCGAAACTGCGGTTCTCTGTTCAACAGTTCGAATCAAGATGAGGTCCGGTGGCATGGAACATAGGGTTCTCAGTCTCGATGCTCAAATGCAGACGATGCCGGCTAACATCTGACACTCAAATTGCTGGTCTAGTACACAATACCAGCACCAGATCGCAATGCCATATCAGACTCCACAAGCTACAGCTGAGCTCACTTGCTCTGAGAAAGTCAAAATGACTACAAACCCATTCAGCTTTCTCCGCCCAGAACGGCGGATCTGCTCCGTGTTACCGTCGATTGCTAGCGCGATAAGGCTCCAGTCGATCTGAACGGCCCCAGCTTTGACCCCAGACTAACTAACAGCACCTTTCGTTGCTTACAATATCAGCTTCTTCTGCTAACTAACATTCGGGGTCAATGTGGCTTCTTTCCCAGCAATACAGATCCAGATAACTGTGCTCAATAAGCACTGATACGGATAGAGGAACAACACCGATCGAAGCCTGGCAACCCTCGATCATGGCGAACGATACGTTGCAGACGCAAGGCTATAGCTACGGACACGAAGCTTTCCAGCAGTTACGAGGTCTCTTCCCTTCGTTGCGCCCCTCTTCGCACGGGCCGTATCCTCCGCTTCCCCAGACAACGTTAGATCGACGACAGAGGTCTACACAGGGCGATTCCCTTGATTCGGATGGATCCCTCTCCCGGAAAGTGTTCGAGCAAGACCTCCGAAGACACAGTGAAGCGGATGCTGAGAAAACAGTGCTTTATCTTGCATACGGGTCGAATCTGTCATCTGACAAGTTTCGCGGATCCCGTGGCATCAAGCCGCTCTCTGAGATCAATGTCTACGTCCCTGAATTGAGATTGACATTCGATCTTCCCGGTATCCCGTACGCAGAGCCGTGCTTCGCGGGTTCACAGTTCCGGGATTGTCCAGCATCTCATCGAGAAGCCCAGAAGGAAGAGGGCGATAGAGATCCGCTCCTGTCCCAACAAGACTACCACAAAGATCGATGGCACAGGCCACTGATCGGTGTCGTCTACGAAGTCACGCTGACAGACTACGCTCACATCATAGCCACCGAAGGCGGAGGAAGTAGTTACCGAGACATGGTTGTGACGTGCTATCCTTTCTCTAAGACATATAGCCCGACAGATCCGGTCCTCGACCACCCAGAGACGCAGCCCTTCCAAGCGCACACCTTACTCTCTCCGAAGCGAGAAGAAAGCGACTCGAATCCCCTCCAGCGTCCTGGCCCTTCCTACGCCCAACCATCCGCGCGTTATCTTAACTTTATCACAACCGGCGCCGCAGAGCACAACCTCCCTATATCGTATCAAACCTACCTCTCTCTCATCCGCCCATACCGCATAACTTCCTTCCGCCAGCGCGTCGGACAGGCTCTTTTCCTCTCATTATGGATGCCATTGATCCTTCTCCTCATAATCCTGGGAACGTACCTGGCAGACTCCGATGGACGAAGCCCAGAATGGCTCATGAGGGTGGATGATACGGTGTTCAAGACGATGTGGGCGAGTTATGATCATGGTTTCAGAAAGGTATTTGGAGACGGAGAACGGACCATTGAGGATGTCTGATGACACTCGAACGTGCCATATGTCCGTCTGTGAGGTCTGAGATACACGAATACTAGATATGACATACATAACTTCACTGCAATGATAATGATGGTTTAGGCGTAGAGTACTAAGGTTCCGAGGTACTTCTTTCACTCTGGGCACTCAGCGGGCCATATCTCGATTTGCACGCCTTGACTTATCATAGCGCTCTCAGCTAGCCAGTATGAGAATTTGCTCTTGGTAAACAACACGTATTTCTACACAGTGTTCAGTGACACCTAACACACGGCGGGATTGCCCTTCGTGTCTAGTGTCATAGGTAGCAGGTAGTATTAGGCTCCATAGATTAGGCACGTACGTGGTCGAGCAGCGAAGCACCGAAACGCAATTCTCTCTCTAACAAAGGAAATGGCTTTCTTCGAACAGATTTTCAAAGGAAATATCTAGGGTACAGATACAAGCGTTTCTGAGTAGGTTCAGATAAAACAGGTAGATAGACAAGGTAACAATGGCCAATGAAGGACCGAAATTGATAGCACCCGACCAACGGGGAATAATACAGCACGCAGGCCAGGATATCTTTTTCATGTCCTCCTGTTTCCGCAAATCATCCGATCAAGAAGAGCTCCGAGCTTACTTTCTGCCCACAGGGGGGTTGTAGACGATCTTTCTCGTCTTGATCGGGGCCCACTTGTAGCGCTTGACCCAGACGCTCAGGGCGAAGAGACCGGTCAGGATGGTCAGAGCCTTGAGACCCATCTTCTTACGGTCATCCATCTCGGGTTCGGCGGCCCAGTTCAGGAACTCAACAACGTCCTTGGCCATCTGGGAGGTGGTGGCAGGGGTACCGTCCTCATACTCGACGACGCCGTCGAAGAGAACACGGCCCATGGCAATACCTAGAAAATGTAAGCTTCCATGTTCACATGAGAGATTCGGCACTCATACCAGTTCCAGGGAAGTAAGGGTTGAAGTTCAGACCCTCCTGGACAGAGGCACCCGCTGGAGGCTCATCGGGATAACCAGTCAGAAGAGAGAAGATGTAGTTGCAGCCACCGTGACGGCCCTTGATGATCAAGCTGAGATCGGGGGGCAGAGCACCGTTGTTGGCAGCACGAGCGGCCTGATCGTTCTTGTAGGGCGCAGGGATGTAGTCGGACAGCTTTCCGGGGCGCTTCTCGATCTCGCCCTCGTCGTTGGGCTCCGTGTCGTACTCATGGCTTTCGGCCATGGCCTTCATCTCATCAACGGTGTGCATGACACCGACGAACGCACGCCACGGGACACGAGTCAGAGAGTGACAACTAGCGCAGACTTCACGGTAGACCTGGAAACCACGGCGCAGACTGGAGAGCCGTGTGAGCGTGATATTAGCCAAAACAAATGATCGGAGGGACTCACGCCTGGTGGTCGAAGGTCTTGGTCCATTTCCCGTGTTCCCAGGGATACTGAGCAGGGTGCAATCTTTAATTCCAACGCGTTAGTCGCAAGTCTTGTCATCATCCGCGCGCTTCGGAGCAGCGGAACGGTTGGACAGCCGTCCAATGCTATTCAGAACCACTCACCCTTCTTCAGCAGGTGTCATCGCAAAAGCCTCCTGTCCATAGAGATGGTAGTACCATGCGGTCGAGCCGATCGTGGCGAGCGTCGCAGCGGTGGCCGTGAGTGTGAGATTGAAGGGAGAGCTGGCGGCCTCCGCGCCGGATGTAGAGGAAGACGCCCGCTGCGCATCTCGTCAGTGAAAAAAGTCCCATATGATGCTTCAGATGTCCTTTGAAAGCAATTGTCCTCTCCCATCAAGGCCAATGGCTCCTTTAAAGCGGATGGTGCGTACCGTGGTTGTTTGGCGGAAAGTCTGTCGTGCGATCGCCCGCGAGGGCACGCTGTGAAGAACGGAGCGTGCCAGCATGCTGATGAATCCAAGGCCCTCTGATCACCAAGAACAGAGGAAGGAACCAGAGGGGTTGTAGAGGGGAGGGGGAAGGTGGGCGCCGGTGAGGAGGTTGTCCTTTGGAGGTGAAGTTGAAGTTGTCGACCGGAGCTCGTTAAGTTTCTCTTGGGGGTGGATTGGCTAAACCCTCATCGTGATTGGTCGGCTGGCCTTGTTAGGTTCCTTCGGCGAAAACCGCGACGGCACGACATCGTCGGCATCGGATACGTATTATGGACGATGGGCGATGGATGGAGACGGATTGCCATTACTTTATCTTATGTTTGCTCTGAACAATATCAACATGTCAGGGACCATCTCAGATGGCCTGTGAACTGGTTTCCGTGTCCACCCGCTGTTCCGATGCGATACCCTTTCGCAGAGCTGCAACCGCCTCATGAACGGTGCAAGTCGTCCAATGCGTATGCAACACCAACGACAGAGCCGGGAGTCTGCGCAGAGTACGACCACTCAGACCCTATGTCCGATGTGAGAAGATGGACTCTGGTGATTCCGAGGCATCCGCTGCGGTACTTACTTGACTTTCGCTTGCAGCATCCGCAAGCTGCTTGGGAATCGAGTCGGGGAACATCTGATACTTCAGCAGCATATCATCGTATCCCGGAAGCAGTAGGGCTTCTGCGCTCTGCTCGATATATTCAAGAGGCGTACACACGTTATTCGGATTGACCTGGATCACGTCGAATGTCATCCCTTCAACCACGCCGCACCTACTGAGATTCTCCAGGCAACTCCGGTAGATTTCGTATATAACTCTTGGGGGCGGTTTGGGTATAAACTGTTTGATGTCGACACGATCAAGAAACGCGCCATCCTTACGGTCACGATAAGATTAGCACTCGACAGCAATTAAGACTGGTCCAAGCTTTGGACCCTCTCACCAATGCTGTAATTAGGTTGCTGGTGCAGAGCACCACCACATTCGGACGATGTCTCAAGCGGTCTAATGCCGTGAGAAGTGCATTGACAGCGCGCATAGCATCAAACGGTTCATTTCCCTGCAGAGCTTGCTCCCTCTTTGCTGTTAATGTCTCAACCTCATCCACAAATACACAGACCAATGTATCTTCTTCCTCGTCCAGGGTAGACTCGATCTGATCAAACATCTTGCTCACGAGCTTCCCGCTCTCGCCGAAGTATTTGCTTGCTAATGAGTGTGCATTTATCTCGATAAATCTACTCTGAGGGAACTGTTTCCCAAGTCGTATTGCGAGCTTCTGGGCAAGGCCACGGCTGCAGTTCTGATTAGCTACCGGGAAGTACGGTTACGAGACGCCTCGATCAAGATACTCACCAGAGGCTTGTTTTTCCGGTCCCTGGAGGCCCCCAAAGGAGGACCAGACGGTTCCAATTGATCGTCCACGCGTCCAGTCGACGAGCAGACATTAAAACTGGCTCCAGGTCAGTCCTGCCAAAAGCATTAAGTATATGAGCACTAACGCATGCGGCTAATTGCTCGTAGCAATGTCGATGGAATTGGTTGTTCAAACAGGAGGCTAGAAGTTTAGCATCAAGATCTCACAAATATGTCAGTGAAAGGGAGCTTACGACTCCCAGATGCCGTCGAATTCTTTATTCGGTAGCCCAATAACCCTCGCCTGGGGGGCTGGCTCCTCCCCATTTTCTCTCGTAGCTTGCTGGGAGCTCTCTGGTTCTATGGGTCCTCGAAGCTGATATGCCTGTACATCCAGCTGAACATCCTCTAGGCGGTAGGCTCCAGATTCGAGGTGACCACCCGTGCACTCGGTAACTTTGATAGAATCGAGAACTTGAGCGTGCGATTCCTTGAGATCATCTGTATGAAGTGAAGTGAGGAACAGATCCTTGAGTTCAAGAAGCGCGGCGTCCTCACCGAATGAGTGTAGCTCCTGACCCAATGTTAAGACAGCAAAGTTCTCGATCAGCCAGTTATTGATCTCTTCCCTCATCTAAATCAATGTAAGTCCCACGATATGAAGGATGATAAGGCGCTGGGAGGCCTACAACGTCTGTACGGATGATGACATTATCCCCATCACCTTTGACGCGAGCTTCTACATGGAGGATGGGCTTAGAGATGTTTCCAGTGAATGGTGGAGTATAATTGACTGAAGGCATCTTGATTCATCCAGCAGAGGAGCTCGTAAGTGATAACAGCGTGTGTAGCATTAGCAGCGAAGTGATTAAGGGATGGAGTCTTCTCATGTGGTAGTATGTCTGGTCACCTGAGAACAGGTAACACACCGCACTCAGCATGTCCAACATCATGTTCAATGTATCGCTTTTCTCTACAATCATCAGGGGTGTTTTAGCAGCATTTCCGTTTGTGTCTTGCGTCCTTCGCATCCTAACCTGCTAAGACATAAATCAACACAAGGGTTCTAGATCATGATGCCTTGGACGAAAAGTCTCCAATTCTGCCAATGACTGACTTTTGTCTATACAGTGAACTATTTAGTTTCCTTATGGTCGTCTAGAACAGTTTCCCTTTACTCTTGACCGAGGATTCTATTTGACCTGAATCGCATCATGACGTCGAATATATATTTTCCATGGCACTAGCAAGATAGGTAACTTTGAAAACACATAATAAATCTTCCGTCCTCATCATAAGTTTCTTACTCCCGGGTAACTAAACTTCTGACAATAATCTACTGATATTCTTGCGTCTAAAGCCTACCGCAAAGTGGATCAATAGATGGAAGATTAACTACCCCGGATTCTGCGAACAAGAATCACTTTCCTAGCCCGACATGGAAACTTTGCCGATCTCCGAAGTGCCACCGGCGGCGAACACGCCAAGTTAGTGTATGTTGACTTGACAACGTTCAAGACGCCATGGATTTTTTAAAATAATAATGATGACGATGATAGATTCTCCGTCTCCTGAATATTCTCTAATCGTCCCCGCCTTCATTCGGTGAAGATTCGAGCGACCGCATGAGCGAACAGACCGCCACGAGCGGCCGACGAATGTGAAGATACAGAGTCAGGAGAACTGTTCCACCAGATGCTGACCTGGAGATATCAACATGTCAAAACCAAGGAAGGGGCCAGTTCAGGCTAAGAAGCCCAGGAGAGATGTGTTGGCCACGTTGAAAATGGCCTCCATGGAGGAGGTTTCCAGGGCAGCTCTCCCTGCGGGTGAGTGCCTGATTTAAGATCTCTGTGTTTGTATGATATAGGAAAAAGGATTCTAATGCTGATACAATATACTTTCGCATTAGAAATCATCTCTTCCATTCTTGACTACCTATCCCCCACCGATCTGATCCGGGCTGCACGTGCTTCACGCCTCCTTCGTGAGATCGTCTACGATGATACAAGATGGGTCCAGAAATTGAAACACATGGGTTGCTGGAACGAGCTGGATGCTAGAAAGTACGTGGAGAGAATGCATGGGACAATCGCAACAGTGGAAAGTGTCGAGCGACAGGAACTACAGGAGTTGGAAGACCATGTAGCGGTCGCAAATGGGGGTTCTACAGCGGTCAATGATTCAAATAACAACAGGAATTCTCTTATTGATGGTTTCGATAAAATAAGTCTGTCAGTACCGACAGCGTCACATCAGTGGTCAGATTCAACTGCCGAGGGTCCTCTGGTGGCATTGAAATCCGTCAAATCCATACGCGGAGAAGCGCGGCAGGAATATGGGAAGGTTCATGCTGCGTTGGCGCCATTTTACAATGATATAGTGAAGGCTGGTGCGTCCACTGACAACATGGTGTTCAAACAATACCAGGATCCAGAGCATCAAGCACAGATTCTCTCTCAGCTCCAAGCATTTGCCAAGTCCGATACTACTACAGGCTGCCAGGAACGACATCAGCAACTACGGACTGCAGTCTCCATGTTCGAAGTTGCGGCTACCCGAGAATTCCAAGATGCATATGACGCCGAGGACATTGATGGTAGAATGCGAAAATATGCGCATGTGCTTGCAATTCTCAATGGAGGTGGCTCTGCCGTTGACTATTTTATTCATCACAACCATATCGTGACCAGGAAGTCCGACTTTGGCCATGCAAAAGATTGTGTTGATCCACTAACAGGCACTGTGAAACTCGAACACACGCAGGCTTTCCTGACCAGACTAGGAGTGGGTTATAACGAAGAGGTCTCGATAATCGCCCGAGCTTTCCCGCCATCCTTGAACGTTGCTACCCCCTTTCTTGAGAAGATGGGAATGGATGTGCTGGCTCCGTTTCTGACAGCATTATTCGAGGAATTACACCAGAAAAACGTCGAATCCTACCTCAAAGCCGTGTCAGGAACCCTTGTCCAATGCACGAACTTCTCTCAATCATTACAACCTATCCACAATACCGGTGACGAGTTTTATGACACTGTCGCTCGTGTTATTGCTAGGATCTACGAACCACACATTGACCTGTATCTGGCAGAGGAGCTGGACTTCTTCCGGAAGGGTTCTGAAGACGCCGTCAAGGAATGGGACAGACAGCTCTTCGAGCAAGCAGCGTCAACGGAGTCTTTTCTGATGTCTAATGTGAATCGACAGGCCGATAAGAAGGACTTTCTGTCCTCTTTCAAGAAAGTCGTCATGATGCCTGTGAATATCCTTCCAAGCTTCTCATCAAAATCAAGCAATACGAAAAACGAGGAAGAATCGAGCGACGCTGATCCAAATCCGCCGCTCAAGAGCCCCAACCGGTTCTCGACAGTCGGCTCCCCAGCTCCGGTTCCATTGCAGGAGGCTCCAAGCACAGAACTCGCGGCGAAGGCTGCTCTCATGAATGCGAAACTGGAAGGCATCCGATCGCTTTTTAGCATTGAGGTTGCCCTCAGCCTTGTCCATTCCGCGAAGACCAGTCTGGAGAGAGCGGCGCAGTTTGTGGGACTTGGTGGCGAGTATGGTTCAGCAGCGAAGCAGCAATGTGAGGCTATCTTCGTGGCCTTGCTGCGCATTCTAGGACACCGTCATGTGATTCAAGGTTTCAACAAGGCAGTCGATCACTTATCCAACTATAGGCCGCGTGAGCAAGGAGAGCGCGATACGTCCGGGGTCGAGCCCCTGGTGACATTCCTCGAACTAGTCAACGTGGGAGATCTAATCCTTCAGATGGTTGATGTCTTCTACGAACAGGAGCTCGTAGGTTCCAAATTAACCGATCGGAATGATTTCCTCAACCCTGCGGTCAAGGAGAAGAAGAAATTTGAGCAAATGCTCGATGAACAGGTTGCTGCTGGGCTCAACAAAGGTATTGACGTCCTTATGGAAGAAGTGGATTACATTCTTGCCACGAGACAGATCGCCACTGATTTCAACCCGGAGGCCTCTATGGACCCCAGACGGCAGACTATGGATGTGGGAATTAGTGAAGCTGCAAGAGCAGTGGTGGATGTGGTATCGTCTCATACACAGATGCTGGTGGGAAGTACGGATAAGAGCACGCTTGATGTCTTCAACCAAGAAGTTGGGCTTCGACTCTTCAATGCTCTGTGCAAGCATCTGAAGCGGCAGCGCGTCAGCGTCGAAGGTTCACTAAAGCTGATCAGGTAAGAAGCTCTCGAGATGCGTGTCGGACCATGTGCTTACGTTGGTGACATAGCGACATGAACCACTACTTCCGATACATACAGACATTGAGGAACAACGAATTGCTGCTCTACTTCAAGGCCCTCCGGGAACTGGCGCAGATCTATCTGGTCGACCCTTCCGATGCGAAAGAGTTAGCCACCATCATTGCCGATAATGATCGGTTCTACGGCATCTTGCGAGCGGAAGAGGTCTATGAATTCGCCGAGCGTCGTGCGGATTGGTATGTAGTGCGACGTGACGTTGAGCGGGCCATGTACGGTATCGGATGCAATGTTATGTAGAGACAAAGCTAGGTCCGGCTCGAATCTCGTACGAAAGCATTGCGACGCTCGTGCATAGTGTCGGTCATCCGCTTCGACAGCGTGGGTCCGATGGATCTTCATCTTTCACAAGCAGCACCCGTGGACTTCCGCCGTACAGGGAAAAGATTCCAGAGTATGCCGGAGGAACTCGAAATATTTGGATATTGGAACTCACTTGATACCATTCACACCACAGCAGCTTTCCGTGCCTAGTGCACTGTGTCGACCGTGAGCAGGCTGCCGAACCAGGTTCCAGACGAGGCGACAGAAGCATATATAGAATCTGCGACTTCACACTTCAGCGGAATGTGCATAGATACCCAGCGATATAGAACTCTTGACGAGTCATGTGGTAAATGAATCACTTTTGCATCAGAAAACAATGGGATATGAGTGTTACGCCAATCGCTATGCTTTCCGAGGCAAGCCGCCTGGCATATACTTGTATACTCCACCAGAGAACTAATTATCACCGATTGAAAAGCAATATCCCTAGTCATATCGTTTTCAATCGCCTCTACCCAGTGTGGACAATAGTATAGACCAGACGACCGCCTCCCTTTTGTTTCGATAATGAGAGGAACGGTAAGTATGGGCAGAGCGGAAGCACCGGCTTTAATAACCAAGCTCTTAGGATCCCGGCGGCTGATGACGCAGCAATTCATGATGCCCTCTCGAACAGATCCAGAACTATGGTTCGCACAAGTGGCTTATAACGGTAGGAAAAGGTTCCCGGGCCGGGTCTTACAAAAGCTATGATGCTGCGCCACGGTGTCAGCAGAGAAAACAAAAGACAGAAAAATTTCCGTCTGACCTGAGCTTCTTCTCTTCAATTCTTTAAGTAAAAGCTCCCATAGAACCTCTAGCCGCTGTTGTGGGAAAAAGAGCAGTCAAGATTTCGCTCCGGCTCTGGACGCTATATTTAGAATGACTATTATCGAATAACTAGCTGGAGGACTATTACTACTGCTTCTTGCATATCCACCAGCTGCAATTAGAGACCCACGTTGGTTTCCACCGGAAACCATTGAGAGTTCTTCTTTCAAGTGCAACTTTCGACCTCCGACCTGCACAGAATGCGCAGCATCCGCCCTCTTCTCTAGACGCCATTGCATAACAGCACCAGCATATAGATATATCACAACCACAACGACGCATGTGAATACAGCAAGCACAGGGATTTCACTTAGACGGCGTGGGATTGTCTTTTATCAATTCTATTCGTCGAGGGAGGGTCCTACCGTCCAGCAATGAGGTTTCCCGCCCTACACATATACCCAGTCGTCCAGGTCCTGTTACTATGTCTCTCCATTCATAACGACACAGTATTGGCCGCACCCCAGACCGCTGATACGACAACGGTAGTGGTCACAAGCTATGCACCAACCCCGACCCCAGCGGACTCATATACATCAGACACCTTATTCAGAGAAACGGTGTTGAATGTGACGAATCAATACCGGGAGCAGCATAATGCGAGTGCATTGACATGGAATAATACGCTAGCTGATTATGCGAATTATTGGGCACAGAAATGTCTTTGGAAACATTCTGTAAGAATGAATCTGCGTTTTTTCTCTCTTTCCCCGTCTATCAATTCATGAATGAGCATGTCCCGGATATCCCGGAATCTTTTGGATCACTGCCATATTTCGTTTATTTTGCCAGGCAAAAGAGAAAACAACGTCATTACGCAAGACTAACAAACACCTAGCACGGTCCTTACGGCGAAAATCTCGCTGAAGGCTTCGTCAACACTTCAGCCTCCGTCGAAGCCTGGGGCAACGAGGACAAGCTCTACAACTACTCAAGCCCCGGTTTTAGCGAAGCGACGGGCCACTTCACACAACTCGTCTGGAAAGCCACGACAACAGTAGGCTGCGCTCGGATAGACTGCACAAGTGGTGCAAATGAGACGAGCAATCAGGACGGTAAAGCTCATGGCTGGTATGTTGTTTGTGAGTATTACCCGCCGGGAAACGTGGTGGGAGACCACAATAAATATTTTAAGGAGAATGTACAGCCGGTTGGAGGGAATGGGGACTCGAGTGACGGTTCAGAGCATAAGAGCGGCTCGGCCGGTATGATAGAGGGTGTTAAGGCGTCGGGACTTTGGGCAGTGGGCGTGGCGTCGGGAGTGGTCTTGATGAGTTTAAACGGAGTGGGTTTATGAAGATGGATCTTATGCTCTTGCATATCCTTCGACCATTGCCACTTTATCTTTGCTTAAGCGTCAATCATATGCATGTATAGAAATAGGTCATGGGGGCTCTGTTTTGTTGATCATGGAACCTCGGGGTATCATCATTGCCATTTTGGTATATAGTCTATCTATCCAGATTCTGGCTTCATCGAGACACTCAATGTCTCCATATTCTGACAGCCTTGTCTCGTCCGCCGCTGCCAACTTTCTCTCCATCGGGACTCCAGTCGACAGCATATACTTCGTCCTGGTGACCGGGAAGGTCCATAGACAGTTTTCCGGTGCGAACGTCCCACACTTTCAATGTAGTGTCCTTGGACGAGGAAACAAGGAGGCGTGAATCGGCGGAGAAACAACACTGGTAGACGGCGCCAACGTGGCCGCGAAGCGTAGTAATGAACCTGGGAATAAAAAGGTTAGTTCCATGCCCCGTTGTAATGGATTGTATCGATACTTACTTTCCGTCACGAGCATTCCACAGTTTGACATGGTTATCAAAGCCTGCAGACGCGATATACGCCATGTCTGGGGAGAAAGTAACGTGGTTCACTTCCTTCTGATGACCGAGCAACCGAGCCACAGGCTTAGTCGAGTTCGCAGGATCCCAGAGAAACATGGTAAAGTCATCACTAGCAGATACGAGCTTTTCTGTGATCTTGTTGTCGATCGTTGCGGCTTTCTCAAACCGTTTTCTCGCGACTTCAACTTTCTCGGCGTCCGTCTCAGGGACCTTGCCAGTGTGATCATGGAATGCAGTACGCAGAACGAAATCGGTAGAAAGAGCTAGGTGATTCACACGGTGAGCATGTGCGGATAACGTCTGGATTAGACTGCCGTCCTTAGGATTCCAGATTTTGATGGTCTTGTCATGCGAAGCTGTATAGACCTTGCCCGTACCACCCCAGCGGACACACGTCACCGATCCCTTATGACCCGTAAGAAGAGTATCGATCTTCTTAGTCACCACGTCCCAGATGCGGACTGTGGAGTCCTTCGAGGCGGATGCAAGTCGCGGCCTTCCAGGCGCTTGCAAATGGTAAGGTTCCCAAGCCAGACTGGTGATCCACTTGGTATGGCCTCGAAGAGCATTCCCCAGTGGCTGTCCTTTCTTCGCGTCCCATAATCTTACAGTATTATCCATGCTTCCAGTGGCTATTATGAGGCCATTCGGTGAATAGCTGACCGCTAGAACCCAGCTCGTGTGGCCCTTCAATGTATGCATTGGAGTCCCCGTGTCGCAATCCCATATTCTCGCCGTGGAGTCTCCACTTCCGGACACCATGGTAGATGAAGACACAGGAGAGAACTGCGTCGCCAGAATCGCTTCTCCATGGCCGGAAATCGCGGATGCGCACCTCGACACAGCTTTTACTCGAAAGACGGCTTGTGGAGTATAATGAAGGGGGACGATATCTTCGGTCGTTTTCAGACCGGGTTTCAGTAAGGAAGCATATAGGTCCGAAAGAATGTCAACCGTCTGCTCATCTTTGTCGTCTGACCGATATGTGAATCTGTACGGTACGCGCTCGTTCTCATCCTGTCAGTATGGAAGCGTTAGTCATACGATATAAAACTCCTGAAATCAAACAAGCATGGGAGGCGTACCTACATTACCCTGAAGTGTATTAAGGAGAGTTTCAAGATTTTTCACAGTCGCATTGGCGACAGGTACAGCGACCGCGGGGCCAGTGGGTTTCCCAGTAGCTTGGTCGAAGAATTGCACTCGAATGCTTCCCAGGTTGTCTGGAATTGCCTGAATTTCCTGCTGTTGCTGCGCTCTTTCAGCAACTTCGCGCTTTTGGCGTTTGCTGGGAGGAGGGAAGAGCGTCGCCATTTTTCAGCAAACAGCAGAAGAAAAAAGTTGCTTCTGCGGTAGAAGCTGCTCTGATATCGTTAAGTTTATCGGTGGTTTTTGGGAGAAATTTTGGGCGTATCGCGCACTAAGCCACTTTTGGCGCACTCCGGTTTATCTCCGCAACCAACTTGGACTCGACTTCTCTTCAATATTACTTCCACAGGAGATGAAGAATCATTCTACCACTAGTACCAAGGAATTCAGGGACTAATATACCCGTCTAAGAGACTCAGGATGGCATCGTCTTTTTCGACAGCCACGTCTTATCCTTATGACCAAGGAACGACAACTACTACATCCAGACTCCCTACGGCTAGGCCACGCACAGGACGACCGCGAACTGGACGACCCATGACCACAGCAACGAGTATCGCTTCACAGGATATTATGTGTGCAATCAGCGAATCAAGAGGAATATCTTCAACCGTGGGCCTGGCCTTTGTCAATCTTTCTACCTCGGAAGCAGTACTCTGCCAGATCTGTGATAGCCAAACTTACGTGAAGACCATAAATAAAATTGATGTGTTTGAACCCACGGAAGTATTGTTCATGAACACAGCCAGGGATACACAGTCAAAGCTATATTCGATCGTCCAGGAGAACCTTCCGGATCTTAGGATTATCAGTATTGACCGCAAATACTGGTCTGAAAAGACGGCACATGAATATGTGGACCGACTAGCCTTTCAAGAAGATCTCGAGGCCATTAAGATCACCCTGGAAGGCAACTACTTCGCGGCATGCTCACTGGCTGCGGTTTGTTAGCTGCTATCCTCAAGCCGACAAAAGACTAATCTCCGCTAGGTCTTAAGATATGTCGAACTGGAGCTCGACAAGTCTTTTTCTTTTCATTCTCTTCGTATCAAATTTGAACCCTCACAAGGATCAATGATGATTGACCTTTCCACTGTCGTTTCTTTAGAATTGATTCAAAATATCCAGAACACCAAGTCCAAAGATTCTCTATTCGGGCTTCTCAATGAGACGCTCACGCCGATGGGAGCCAGATTGCTTCGCAGCAACATTCTTCAGCCATCCACAGAGCCAAGCAAAATCCTGGGTAGATATGATGCTCTCGAAGAACTAACCACGAAAGAAGAAATGTTCTTCTCTGTCAGACAAGGTCCGTGAAGGATCCGAGGCGGCTCGCAGTCACTGATTCGTAACTGTGCAGCTCTCAAGGGGTTCGTGGATGCGGACAGAGTCATTACATCTGTCAGTTGCCATCGTCATGAAGAAGAGGCTTAATGAACTGACCATAAAGCTCATCTTGGTTCCTACCAAACCGTCCTACCAGTATGCTGAACAATGTATAAATAACGTTCTTATATTGAAGACCTACGTATCATCTATTAAGCCAGTGTACGAAGCATTGGCCACTGCGCAGAGTGCATTATTACTGAACATCAAAGATGTAAGATTGTCTTGATGCATGCCAATGATATCTCCTTTACTGACAGCATTAGCTGTGTGCTCCTGCGCTTCATCGTGCTATCCAAGAGCTCATAGATGTAACGCTCAATGAAGATGTGTCCTATCAAACCAGGCCTCTGGATCTGAGGAACCAGCGTACATATGCGATCAGGGTGAGCAATGCCATAGAAGTGACGAAAAAATAAGTGCTAAAACTGTTAGGCCGGCGTCAATAGTCTCCTAGATGTCGCAAGGCAAACATACAAGGAAGCAAATGCGGATGCGGCAGAGCTTGTATCAATGCTTGCAGGTTGCACTTCCCTTTCCGGTTCATGTTCGAATCTCTAATGTCCTATAGAGGCCCACAACCTCGCGCTGGATCTGAAATTTGACCCTGCTAGACAATACTATATCTGCATGTCTGCTGCAGAACTCGAGAACGCGCCTCTTCCAGATACGTTTATCAATGTCTACCGGAGGAAGAACATGATTGAATTTCAGACTTTGGACCTTGTCAAATTGAACCAGAAGATCATGGACTCCCACAATGAAGTTGTCAACATGAGCGACAGGAGTATACAGGAACTGATCGAAGACATTAGGTCTGAGATATCCACCCTGTTCAAAGTAAGCGAAGCGATCGCCATTCTCGACATGTTGGCCGCCTTTGCCCAACTGGTCACAACCCAAGACTACATACGGCCGGAGTTAACAGACGTCCTAGCCATCAAAGCCGGCCGACACCCAGTTAAGGAGAAGATACAGCCCACTAAGTTCGTACCTAATGACGCTTACGCTGCTCAGCAGTCTCGATTTCAAATCATCACTGGCTGCAATATGAGTGGCAAGTCGACCTATATACGCTCTTTGGCTTTGATGACGGTAATGGCACAAATAGGCTGCTTCGTCCCAGCACAATACGCATCATTTCCGATCGTGCATCAGCTTTTCGCTCGTGTCTCCACCTCAGACGAGATCGAAGCTAATATGTCAACGTTCGCGGCTGAAATGCGGGAGATGTCATTCATCCTTCGCAACATCGAACCCAGGAGTATGGTTATTGTTGACGAACTAGGCCGTGGCACCAGCACCACAGACGGTCTGGCAATCGCCATCGCCATTGTGGAGGCTCTCGTCGAAAGCCATGCTCTGGTATGGTTCGCAACACACTTCCGTGACTTAGCCCGTATAATGGCAGAGCGGAGCGGAGTTGTCAATCTCCATCTTGCCGTCGAACTGTCACCCGAAGCATCTAAAATGATCATGCTTTACAGAATCGCCGAGGGTCATGTCCAGGAAAACTTCTACGGACTCGCCCTCGCGCAGCTCGTTGCTCTCCCACCAAAGGTTCTGGAGGTCGCTCGGATGGTGTCAGAAAAACTGACTGATATCGCTGAGCGCCGCCAAGGAAGCACTCGAGCTGTAGCCATTGCAAGAAGGCGCAACTTGATTTTAAGATTGAAGGAGCAGCTTTTACAAGCTAGAGATGGCAATATGGAAGATAGGGCATTGAGGAAGTGGCTTGAGAGGCGGCAGGAGGAGTTCATTCTACAACTAGCAGCCATAGATGCCGAGTTTGCGTCCTCCGATGACGATGTTCAACAGGAAGGGGATGGAGAAGATGGAGAGGAAGACGAAGTCAGCTCCAGGGCTTCTGAGACCGAGACCAGTTCAGAAGAAGGAAGCAATCCTGGCCCAGAGAATGCCTGACCTGATGCTGGCGATGACAGTGTCGATATATTGGATGATTCGTCAGGATCGCAGAGAAGTGCTTGCACCGGCGGCGAGATCGAAGAGTAAATTATCTATTATCTCCATCCTGGAAGAGATTTTCGCAAGTATCCGCATGTATGAGTAGAAAAGTATCTCCCAGAGAAAACAACTAGGTACTAGGTACTAAACTTGACTAATAAATTTGCGTCCCACTTTTCTCATGCCTATAGGTTCTGAGCAATGACTACCAGAAGACCTGCAGACTTGCGGATCGTCTGCTCTCCCATAGGTACAACGTACAACCTCTCAAATAATCAAATCAGTCCAACACTTGGTCCGGCGGTCCAAACTTCTGAAGCCTCCCTCCATTCAATACAGCAATCTTATCCGAGTCCCTAATTGTCTCCATCCGATGGGCAACACATATAATCGTATAACCAGAGAACTCTGTACGAATTACGTCTTGAATCAAACGATCCGTTTCCACATCCATACTACTCGTAGCTTCGTCCAAGATCAATATCCGTCCAGCACCACCTTTACCCCGTCGAAGGATGGCTCGCGATAAAGCAAATAATTGCTGTTCACCTTGGGATAATGTCTGTTCACTTAATTCTGCATCTAGGCTGCCACGAGATTCGAGCAGCTTGCACAGGTGAACCTTGTTCAGCGCGGAGATGATTTCGTTGTCTGTTGCAGTTCCCATGGGGTCGGCATTGAAACGGATGGAGCCGGGAAGAATGAAGGGATCCTGTGGGATGGCGATCAGGCGGGAACGGAGGAGGTTCCGCGGGATAGTAGGGATGTCGATGTTATCGATCAGTATAGTTCCCGTTTTGATATCCTGGAGGCGGAGGAGAACTGACAAGAGCGTGCTTTTACCACTACGTTTCGAGGGATACGGTGTTAGATTCATAGATGGATATTGGGACGTTATTAGTAACTTTACCTTCCTGTTCTCCCACATATTCCGATCTTCTGTCCAGCCTTTATGGTGATTGATATGCCTTCTAGAGCATTGTTGGTTCCGCTGGGTACGTTAGAAGGTATGAATAGTGCTAGGATCTAGAAGTGGAATATTCGACTTACTCATATGAAGCAGCAAGGGAACGGATATCGATATTTCCCTGAGCAGGCCATCCGGGCTCGGGTATGAAATCTTCTCCAGCCCTGTTTTCAGATGGTGTCTTCATCTCGAACATCCTTGTTCTCGCAATTGCACCAAGAGATGTCTCCATCGAGGTCCAGCTAGTTATCAGATTCTGCAGTGTTTGATTGAATGAAAGGATCGCAGTAAGAGAAACTCCAAGATTTCCTGGATTCGTGGTGCTGCGTAAGGACGTTGCGAGAGCGATGACAATAACAGCAAGGACGGCAACAAGGAGGTCCAGCACGACGTTCAGCCATCGCTGGATGCAGTACAGCAGATAATACGGTTTCTGCGATACGTCGAGGCGACAGATGAACTCGTCTGTAGAGGCAGACTGCCACCAAAAGCTCCTGATAGTCGATATACCTTCAAGTGTCTCGACGAAGTGTGTGTAGAGAGGGCTCTTCGCCTCAAGGTCCAAGAACCGTAGCTGTCGTGATGTGCGCAAGTAGAACTTCTGCACGCAGTATAGCACAAGCAAGCATGGAGCTATGGTAATAGCCATGTAACTTGATCCTAGTGATATCAAGGCTGCTTGTGCCAAACATTCCGTAATACCTGTCACGTAGCTTCAGCATTGGGAGACCAGAATCATTGTAATGATACCTTGACCACTAACCCATGAATGTCCCAAACGTCATTGTTGGGAGTACTGCATCAACGAGTGTCATGTCCTGACTAAATCTATTCAGAATGGTCCCTGAGTCGACTTCTGCAAAGAAGCGTAACGGGGCATGCATTACCGTTTCGACAAGAGTTCTGTGTAAAGCGGCTCCAGATTGCACTACTATTTTGATCATTATTTGCCTGTAACAAGTCAATAAATAGACAAGCGATACGAAAGATTAGGGCGAACCAGATCATAAGTCCTTGTGATGCGGAAGCAGCTACCGCAAGAAGGACGTATATGCCCACGAATCTTCCGGGATGCTGTCCATTGCTTTCTGTGAACCACTTAATCCATACCTCTATGTACTGGTCAGAAACAATCAAGTGTCCAGGATCTATTTGTACTTACGAGGGAAGCTCGCTGAGAATGAATAGATTGTAATGATCATCATAGCTAGTAGCGTATGTCGCCAACCGATTGCTCTCAGGTAATACTTGTAGACAGCTATGTCACCGGTGCGGCGAGCTACCTCTGCAATATCATCATCACTTGGTTTTTTGACCGTGCTGCGCAGGATACTGTCGGATCCATTGGTGTCTACATGCTTCGAGTCGTTCTTTGTCGACATGGCGAGCATCTGTTTGATATAGGTACTTGTCATCTTCAAATCATGAAATGAGCCTTGTTCTGCGATGTAACCATCGGGATTAAAGACAATAATATGATCAGCAAACGACAGAGCCATAGCTTCAGCACTCATCAGCAT
This sequence comes from Paecilomyces fulvus, assembly GCA_029606305.1. Lineage (NCBI taxonomy): Eukaryota > Fungi > Ascomycota > Eurotiomycetes > Eurotiales > Thermoascaceae > Paecilomyces > Paecilomyces fulvus. The sequence goes on from JAPVCG010000010.1 coordinate 57,277, forward strand.
ATGTTAATCATCTGAAGAGGGTTCACTGACCTGAGTGTGTTGCCAGGATCACTGTCGAGCCTAACTTCCTGAACAGGCCGTCTTTCCCTAAGAGATTTTCGAAGACAATTTGGGCTGTCTGGGTGTCTAGGGCACTAAAGACATCGTCGAGAACTACCAATTTCGCTCTCGAATATGCAGCACGAGCCAGAGCCTGTATTTCCCGTCAGTGAGATGGTATGGAAGGGTGTACAGTATTACTTACCAGACGCTGCTTTTGCCCTCCACTTAGCGTCAACGCTCGGCTACCTACCACTGACTTATCAGCTAGAGGCATTTGTGAGACTTCGTGATCGAGGGCGCAGCTCCGAAGCACTTCCCGGTACCATTCGAGATCTAGTGCGGACGGTCCGCATACGATGCTCAGGATCGAGGTGTTCTGTAACCAGGGATTTTGGCTACAGTAAGCTATTGCTGACGTCTGTCTCTCTACATCCCCTCTTTCAAGGGGAATTTCACCCAAAATGGCCTTTAGCAATGTGGTCTTGCCGCATCCCACGGGTCCAGTCAGGATCATCAGGGTCTCTCGTTGGACATGCAAGTTGATGTCTTGAAGGCAGAAAGTAACCTCTCGAGCCGGCCTTATGGTTGCCTCAGATATAATGAGGATAGTCCCATCAGGCCTATCCGTGGCTTCTTTTGTCTTGATATGATGCATCTCGATGGTTTTCCCAATCTCACGAGGTGAATGATCGCCGTTGGAGGGTAGACTCGATTTGCTACTTGAGGTACTCGCTTGGTCCTGTAGGTTGACAGTAGATGAAGAGACAAGGAACCTATGGATCCGAGAGAAACACCCGAAGGCGGCAGTGATAGCAGGTATAGAGGCCAAAAGTTGAAGTGCAGGATTAGTTATCAGCGAAATAATAGCAAGCGAAGTGAACGCCTGTGCAGTTGAGAGTTGCTGCGAGTCGTTCACTTTTGCACGTATTATAAAAGCAGCAAACGTTATAAGTGGTGCACATAATTGTGGTAAACTCGCTGCAAGCTAGTATTCAGTGAAAGTGCACTCATGATAGTCGGTGCAGCTTACCAACAACGTTAACCCAAACTATAAGCCATCGAAACTTCTTTGATAGTTTTAGTTCTCGCAGTCTCTGACCCTGCAGGGTCGAAGCAATTTGTTCTGAGATCCCGAGCATCTTCACACTCTTCATGGATCTTAGCGCTGCAGATATTATGCTCACTCGTCTCTGGATAGCCTGGACCCAGGTTTTCTGTGTCACGGGCATGAAGCTAGCTAGATACATCTGCGTGGAAGTGCATACTAACCACACATACATTAGCTAAGATGCCTGTCCATTGGCCATTAGACAAAACCTACCGAGGACAACGATAATTGGAGCCACGCACACTGCACCCAGTTGCTTCTCTAGAAGCAAAATGCCTATTCCAATCTCTATGAGCCTTGCCCAAGCTTCATTAACCTGCTCTAGAGATTGGGCAATGATATCAACATCGGTACTCATGAGAGTGACGGATGCTGATTCATCATAAGCGTCGGCTTGTAGAGATAGTGTATGGCTATATATTAGGGAAACAACCGCACCCCGAAACATTGTGATCGTACGAAATAACTCATGTCTGTAGTGTACAGTCGAGATCTTAAAAGGTGTTAGTTTCAACTAGGTATCGACCAATCCTATCGATTGCGACTTACCGCAATACCTCCATAAATGAGGGCGGCAGCACCGATCAAACCGTATCCATCATTCTTAGTATCCTGAGTAATCGGTGCCTGGACATAATCTATTGCACGATAAATGAAAAAGGTCTGAGCATAGCTAAATCCAATAAGGCAGAGGCGCGGGAGTATAATTCGGAGGATTTGCCATCGCAGACAAACTACTAGCGCGTATATCAGACTGGACTTATCTTTTGAGCCATCTAATTTGTTGTCAGTACTCATACACAGCAGAAGGAGTCTAATACGGACGTCTTCGCCACATGCGCTCTATCCTCACTTTCAGTGGCGCTGACTTCAAGGCCTCGTCTGGTTGGAAGAGGTCCTCTAGCGACAGAAGCTTGCGAAATCCTCCTACAAAGAGACCATTCAGCCACCAGAAGACGGTACGGTTGAATATACCACTTGTTGCTTCTGGTGGATAGTGGTGGTAGGGACTCCTCAGATAGGATCGTTTGCTTTGTGACTGGGAGATCAAAAGCAAGACCTTAACAGCGAATGCAGCAGTAAAAACGCCGGCAATTGATGACGGATAGTGACGTATGAACAGGGTACGAAGTTGAACACCATCTAGAAAGATTGACAAAAGCAGATAGACGCTTAATAAAGTAGATGGCCTGACAGATTTCCTGTGCTCAGTTGCAGAAAGGACAATGATAGCAACTGCCGTAGTCACAGACAAAGCAGCCGCAGGGACAGCAGTCTGGACTATCCTGTGGCTCGCCCATAGTATTAATGAGGCTATTTGTAGAGCCAAGAGAGCAATTGCAGTTATCTTTCGACATCAGCAGCCGGAACATTCCAGGAGGGTCGATTAGAGTACTCACAACGTTGAGCCAATAAGAGAAATTAGGGATCGTTCTGACGCTTGTCCCGTAAAGCCTCCAGACCTGCAATGGAACCAGCAACAAGAAGATGGTGGATGGTCCGATTGACAGGATGCTCTGCTCGAAGACCAGAGTGAAGTCGAACGTTGATGGACATGTGACTGCTGGCCCAAAGGATGCGTCTGCTACAACTGAGCACGTCCCAGCCATTGCAAAGAATTCTCAGTCTAGTCAATTCGTCAAGCCTTCCTTGGAGTATCTATGAGGTACAACACATGGCAGTATAAGACGTGTCAGAGTACCAGAAGGCTGAAGATAGGCAGTCGTTTCGACGCGCAAGTGTTGGTGTAACATCGATAAAGATAGTGTCACTAAGTGCTAACTATTGGCGGATGGTACTTTTTGTAAGTACAAAGTCCTTATCAGACTCCTTGATTTAGCTGATTGTTGGACCATTGTGATTCGCTAACTATCTTTATGCGACACGGGAATGGGAATCTCGCTCTTCACCAAAAAATGCCTCCGCTATAGACAGACAACGGAAAGGAGGATAGAGACAATATGAAATTGAAGAATAACGCCTTGAAATTTCAAATTCTATCAATTACATCATTTAAGATATATACTCACGAAGGACGATATGGAATTGGCATCCCCTGCAGATCTCCGATGGACTTGTCTTTCAAGAGGGTGCGCAATCCTTCGCCCTTTCGCGATTCACCGAGGTCAACAGGATCGGTTTCAGAATTCATTACCGCTCGCCACAATGGCACCGGGTCACGACATTGGTGCGTATGTCCGACACCATCGACTACCACTGTGTGCCCTCCATGCTCATTCTTCACTCTCCGTGAAGGCTCGATAGTATCGTCTGCGGCGCATAGAATTCCCTGAAAGACAGGTCGGGTCAGACTCGACGATAGTTTTAGCAAGGACCACGTTCGACTGTACCTGAGCGATATGATCTAGGCAGTGGGCCCAGTGGACAGAGTCTTGATGGGGTTCGCCTGTCTTTGAAGGGGACGTTGAGTGCTCATGGTTCTGAGATGTGCCTGGAAAGAGCAGCCCTCGCAATACGATGAGGCAGTGGAGTTGATGAAACATAGATACACCATATTGTGCTGTGGTTCCATTGCCTTGCTTCACTCGCAAGAGGCCTCCATTTGGAGGCAGAAGCAACGATTCCCATGTTTGTTCCATCTGATTATTCAGACCGGAGTGTGATTCAGATGTTTTCTCGAGCAGGTCTATGGGATGAAACGCACGATTTATGGGGGCTTCCGTATACCATGACGGTTCAGGAACGCAGAGAGCATGTCGAAATTGCTCAGCAACATTGCCCCAGTGTTTGTTAGAGTACATGAGTAATAATAGTGAAGGCAAGATAATTAGAATCACAGGGGCTAGAATTATTGAGAGCTTTCGCTTTGAGCTCGCCATCTTCGTTGTTGAAGGCACTGAAGATGGCTGTGTGCCAGTTTGACAGAACTGTTAGAATGGAGAGAAGGCAGGGAGTGATTTCTCGGTGCATCGACTTCAAGATACCGTCATACAGAACAGCTCATACCATCCTTCCAGTTACAGTCATACATACATTGCACTAGCATACATATGCACCTGTCTGTGATTTGTCATGGTATGGTTACATTGATGCGATTGCATATACATTCTGTGCATCGACATCAAGAGATCAGGGAAAGCGGATTGTTCGATCTATGCATAATTCTTTCAGAGATATCGATATTGCACTTCGTTGGCTGGGGAAAGCGATACCTGCAGAAGATCGGCGTCCTGCCTCCATAGAAGATTCATAGCATGTTCAAATTAAAATTCATGCAAGTCAATGCTGTGATGTGAAGATAAGGGAAATTTGGTCATTTGCTCCATGGCCCGATCCTATAGCATTGAGCGGCACCCAAAAATTTCTTTCCCGTTTCTTCATCAATGCAGTGACAGTATACACCACACATGCAGTGTTGATAGTCTAGACAGAATGCAGACGAGGATTACTGTACAAGGGTCGGAGCGGTGATCAAAATCCTTCCGGATGGTGTTTTCGTGATTGGAAAACTCAAATGCTATAGTTGGACATGATCACGACATGATAGCGACATGATCGGCGAAACTATGTTGAAGAATCAGTTGCCATTGCGGGGTTTCTTCCCTGCATGACAAGGCTTGCATAGCAGAGTTGATGAGTCAGTTGACTTTCTGGCAGCACAGAGAAACTGTATACTAGGATTGAAGCCGGATGCACTAGATAATTCCCGCTGAAACTTCTAGAATAGAATTTCAAGTCAGGAGAAACTATTCCGATTACTACCTGACGAGGAAAGAAGTATGGACCCATATCCTCGAAGATCATGGAAGAGATTGTATAGTATTTCGGGAAAGACACTAGCATACGAAGTAATATAATTCCAAAACTGTTGTAAAACTGCAGCTTGATCGGGATCTTTACCGAATCGAATCACATCTTCCCGGGTGACCACGATGGGATTGATGTTTGCAAGGCGCTTCCAGGCTCTGTCTACTTCTGGACTTGGTGGTTGGCGGTAGATAGGTAATGGATTTGGCTCGAGAAGTGTGGCATTCATCTGCCGCGTTGTGAGGGGAATATCAATACGATCAAATATAGGAGCTTCAGCCCTGTGTTAGCTATTCCTGAAGAATGATAACCGAACGGGAGTCGATGGACTCATACAGTATTCCGAAGTTTCTTTCAAAGCTGCATTTCGTCCTCTGCTAATTCCCGAGAGCAGAATCGCAGACAGCATGAAGATAAACAACGACAGTGTGAAGATTGTGATGTTTAACCATAGTAAAAGCCTTCCTCGAGGACTGAAAAGGGGTTTGTCCCGATTTGGTCTGTAACCAAGAAGATTTGATGTCATGGAATCTTCAGAAATCGATTCATCTTGGTCATCACCCGCGTCCTCATCCGCAACTGCTTTATAAGGTGGTGGCTTAGAGAAGATGTTGAAAAGCTGTTTCATCATTGAGAAATATGAAATGCTTCTATCCAGGATACCTATTTCAAGGAGATCAGCTAGTAATATGTCAGGCCTCGAACGGTGAGTTATAGCACATTTTACTGTTCAGTGTCCAAGACGACGTAGAGTGTCCGCTAGAACCCCTGTGATTATGATTATCAAGACGAGCGCTCGTCACCACGGAATCAATCCTTGACTCTGTGCCCTGTATAGACAACCATCACGGGAACGATCCTACTGGTTAGATGCAATCTCAATGCAGAGTCCTAACAGGTTGTACGGTATGCAGCAGAGTTATTCTACTACTCGACTAGACTAAAGGCTACAGTATGCACTTCTTACCGTCGTATTCGCTCCGTTTAGCCTATTCTGGAGCTATCTGCATCATTCCTAGAGCTTTTAGTCCTGCAACGCTTGTTCAATAGCAAGTATCACACGATAATGTATGATAGCGGAATCTGTCATGTTTCATTGGAGTAGTGCAATATTGAGCAGTGGAATTGTGAATGTTACACTGCGTCGCAGACAGCATCTGAAGAACCTTGACATCCTGCGTAGAACTGCTCATAATACCTCCTCGCAAACGATGGTCAGGTGTTGCACTGCAGATGAAGGATCCTGATCCCAGTCAATTAATCAATTTCGAATTTGTGGGTGATATGGCGAAGTTCGGTTCAGTATACGAAGATTTGTGGAGAAATATGCACGCCATACAAAACAAGAATATATATCTAGGAGATGCTCTTTGGACACAAGCTCTAGGGTTTTGAAGCAATATCAATAAAAGATAGTAGAAAATAGCCACTCTATCTGAAACATTCTTCTCTGAAGTAACTCTTTGCAAAGACGTTGTATCCACTATGCGTCCCTCCAACGCCCTCACTGCTATTCTCAGCCTCTGTATGGCTCTTGCAGCAAATTCGGCACCCGTGGCAGAACCCAATAACGACTGTATGTCTATTTCCTACATATTCCCATCTTCTGTCAGTGGAAACATAGAGAGAATACCAAAGCACTGGGTTTCCAATTATACAAACAATCTACAAGCACTGATACCAGATAGTATCCCTCCATGCCGCCAAGAGAGCCGAAGACGCTCCGGCCCTGTACGCATATATAGCGGCAGACAGCGACGCAGAAGTGAAAAAGCGCGCTGAAGATGCTCCGGCCTTGTATGCCTACATTGTTGCAGACACCGAGGTAGATGTCAAAAAGAGAGCTGAAGATGCCCCAACTTTGTATGCATACATTGCTGCTGACAGTGATATTGAGGGAGAAGAGGATTGAGAATATCATTGCGCTGCTGCCGTGGTAGAAGGGTATCAATGCTACTAGGCAAAGGAAATGAAACAAGCCAGCCAGACTTACGAGTTCTTAGGCAATTCAAGTAAGAATAGAAAATGTTTGGCCTGAGATTGAACATTATTATTTTGTTTTTCATAATCTTGATCTGAGTGTGATATTTTGTCAGCGCCTAGCCGCTATACTGAAGGCGAGCTGCCGCGCACCTTAGGATTTTACCCCGAATGCTAGTTTTTCTTCTTTCTCAGCTCAGCAGAAGAAAGTTTAACCTTCTTATATAACCTACTACAGCATAAAGTTACGACTGAGACAAGAATTTCTATCACCTTAACTTTCATTGGATTAATAAAGTGAAATAAGGACACATGACATGCTTCTCCTTTTTTTGCTGATGCACCAGAGCTGGTTCGAAATATTATTCTACAGATTTAACCAGTCCCCAAGTCAAGATCAAAATAGAAAAGTTAGAACTCTAACACACATATGTAAACTGAACTAGTGCATGGGACGGGTCATGAACCGTGACCAGAAGGTTATCAGCCGAAGTGGTAGAGAGTCTGCTTTCCCTTCTTTCCTTTCCCTTTCTTTCCGTTTCGGTTATCACTAGCAGCTTCTTCGGCCTCAGGCTGTGTAGGAGTGGCGCTGGAGCTGCTGGATCCCCAGGCACTCGGGGCTGGACCACGTCGGTCGTCCCAGCGGACAGTGCCGCGCGTGAGGCCAGCCATGAGGACGTTCGGTTTCGCGGCAGGCGGGAGAGAGGGGAAGGCCTCACTGTCGCGTAGGTTTGCTGCTGGAGTAGTGTTACTGGAGATGCGGGAAGCGGTCGTAGGAGGGCGAGAAGCAGGGCGACTAGAAACAGGGGACGGGCCAGAAGGTGATATACTCGGCGTGCTAGTACCCCACACTGTACTGCTTCTGTTGTTCGAGACCCTAGGAGCGGCGCTTGGCAAGGCCGGGAAAGCATTTGGAGCTGGAAGCCCTCCGCTTCTCCCGACAACTGAACGAGAGGACTGAGCAGTGGAGGACTTCAGACGCAGCACGCGCTTCCCACCACCCCCCGCACCGTTCACGGTCCCAGGCGACAATCCAGGGAGAACACCATTAGGTCCAGGAAGGGCTGGATAGTCTTCGTTGATAGCGCGCCAGTCGTTCCAAGCTTTCAAGAGGCCATTGCGCTTCGATTCATCCTCATAGATGTCAGCGAGTTCCTTGATGAGCTTTCCCAGTTCAGAACTGGAACTATCGAACATTGAGAAGAAAGCATCGAGAAGTTCGGTGGCAGAGATGGTTGAGGTGCGGTAATTGGAGACTTTCGTCCGGAACTCGGATATCTTAGACTGATCATTATGAAGTAGGGTGGATGCTCGTTCTATGACGGCGGCATGGCGGAGACGACGAGCTTGCTCTTGAGGAGTGAGAGGAGGACCAGTGTTGGCACTAATATTAAGATTCTCCATCGCTGAAACTGGAGGACTGCGAGCAGCAGCCGCAGCCTGTGCAGGTGTGGGATCGGCAGGACGGGCGGGTACGCGGACAGGCTGAGTATCATTGCGAGTGAGCTGGCCGCCAAAACTCCGCGTCGACACAGACTGAGCACTCTGGATAGCCATCTGTCGCTGATACGCTATCTCATCTCTTCTCAGGGGCTGCGCACTAGACACTGGGAGAGGCTCAGCGTTTGGATCACGCCCCCTACCTGCTCCACGTTCCCTGCGAGGTCTCGAAGGTTGTTGGTACGGACTGCGGTAGTCGAAAGTAGACATATCGACAAGACGAGCGTCCCTTCTTGCGTCCTTTGAAAGTCCACCTGGATGGGCCTCTAGCTGGTGAGCTTTCAAGTCCATTTGAGACTCAAACACAACAAACTTCTTCTCGAGACATTCCTTATCCAGACACAGGAAGTGATCTTTCTGGAAATGGTCCTCAAGAGCGTTGTAGTCGATGTAGTACTGTTGTTGACGGTTTCCAGACCGGCGGTCACAGATATGACAACGTTCATGTTTGTCTCGGCAATGGGCATAAAGCTCATCATCGCCGTAGAAACGCTGGCGACAGAATCCACACTCTGGATGACCACGGAAGCCACTCTGGTTAACTTCCCCTGGGTTGTTGTCACCAAATTTCTCATGCTTCCGGAGTTCTGCCGTCGTAAATAATTGATGCTCATGTGTGAACACTTTCTTATTTCTAGTGCAGAGATCACTGTGGGATGCATTAGCACTTGGGACCGTTCGCAGTCAAACATGCACTTCAAAAGATACTTACCACATCACCTTTCCATGCTTGCTCTTGACATGGCGATGAAGGTCTGGCCACCCCAAACATGCCACATCACAGTCCTTATCAGGACAGTTATACCGCAGCAGCAATACGGTGTCCTCGAAAATTTCATCCTTCTCGTACTTGATCCCCAGATTGTCATCTTTTCTGACAAAGTCTGCTTCAGAGAACTCATTATAGCGCTTAACGGGGTCGTCCGTAAATATGACGAAGCTGGATTCTGTCTGTACATTCGGATGGCAACTTATCAGTATACGCCCTGCAATCACTGGAGACTAAGGGAGAGCGCCAACATACCCGACAGTGCGCACAAGCTTTGGTCTTATATAAGGCCCTTAACCTTAATGCGCAGATGTGACAAGTGCGGTGATTACACGGTGCGACGGACGTATGTTCGACCTTCGAGGCGCAAATGAAGCAGACCTCAGCGTCATCCTCATCTTCTTCCGTTGAAATCCCAGCCGCCAGCTTGCCTTTTCCTTCGCCCTCTGTCTTTGAGGCATCTCCGGTCGAGCGATCACCGGAGGTGCCTTGGCCTCCGGGGCCTGCGCCAGGAGGCTGCCCGCCATCGCCCGATGTCGCATTCGCACCCTGCGGTCGGTTCTTCTGGTTGCGAATTTGTCTGTCACGTCCGCCTCGTCCTCCCTTCCCGCCTCTTCCCCTGCCTCGTGAGCCTCTAGATCCGCCGTCACCATGATGAGCCGCGGAGAGTGAGGGGTTGTTCGGGTCGCGCGGACCACTGGATGGCGCTGCTGCTTGAGCTGAAACTTGATCTGCCATTCTTGCCCGAGGTTCAAACTGGAAATCAAACAGGACGGAGCTAAGAAAACAAGAGATGTTGCACAAGACGGTCACTGATAGGACTTCGCAGAACGTTCTCTGGTGACGGTCCGGTGGGGACTATTCAACGGCGGGTAAAAAAAGTCGCTGCCGCAGATGCGGGACGTGAGAAGGAAAGCAGAATTCCTGCGTAATACTTGGATTGCCAGAACGTTTAGGCAGCCTCCGCAAGGGAGGAGCCTCAAGCTATCTCCAGGGACAGTATTTGTCTAATTGCGCCAAATCATGGTGAGTCAGGTTGCTACGACGCGCTCATATGTCTAGGACCAAGACTGGAAGGCGGTGAGTGATAGCAAGCACTCTGACTGGATAAGTTGACGTCTGCAATTACTGCTAGATGCTATGGGGTCATAGGGAAATAAATATAAAGAGAGCACAACTCCGTTACATAGGAGTGAATATACGTTATGCTACAAGAAAAAAGTCTGAATTGTTTCATATGATAGTATTCTCGTGAATTGAAAATGAAATCGTCCCAGATACCGCAAGGCCTTAGCTCACAACTTCTCGGAGCAAACCCACCAACTCCCGCTGGAGATAAAGAAAAAAAAAAAAAAAAAA
>JAPVCG010000010.1:67894-123584 GCA_029606305.1 Paecilomyces fulvus
ATGATGACAAGAAGAACGGTGTAGAGATTCATGTGTCCTGCGCGATGCAATGGTGAGCTTTCAATAGACAATGCAAGGAAAAAGCAGAAGATAGCCAAGTTTGCAGACAGTCATCAAACGGTGCTTATTGAAGATATGATCGAGTATTATTCATCGGGGTTATATAGATTCTGGTTCAGAATCTTAGTCATGGTGAACATGTGGATTCGATCCTGTTTGAATACTGCCCGCATGGCATCGTCGCAGCGGATCTGACGGCGATCACTGGGGTCTTGAAGATCATGTTCACGGATATATTGCCAAAGTCGCTTCACCGTCTGCGGCCGAGAGAGCTACATGGACTTAAGCATGGGAATTGCCAATAACACTGAGATGCGGGAACTTTCACTTACTGATACCTCACCATCTAGCAGGTTCGACAATGCTGGAGATAGCGTAAGAGGTTTCTATGATAGCATGCGATCAGCAACAAGTAACATGACCTATCAATGGCTAGGGAGCTTACATGGAAACCACCCGATCGATTGACCTCCTTTTTAGCCCCTATCTCAGATCCGGTCTCCACATCGGAGTCATCTTCCGCCTTAACTTTTTTGGACGTCTTTGATTTCTTTTTCTTGATAGGAGCTGCTTTCCTTGCGCTACCAGCGCGAGTAGGCCTGGCGCGCATGTTTTCCTCCGCTTGCAACTTCGCAGCGTAAAGGGCGTCCGCGTCGATGTTATCTGCCTTTCTCTTTTTCTTTGGAGGTGTCTTGTTACCATTCTCGGAAGGGTCCTCGCTATCAGCCTGGCGCTTTTGAGAAGTGGAGGAGGTAGGGGAGGCAGGCGCGGCAGCTAGGTTAGAGGTATCTTTTGCTAAATGTCCATTAGTAGCTTCGGAGGCGGGAACAGCATTCTCAGGAGTTTCGCCCACGCCGTTGTTCTGGGCGAAGATATCGAAGCGCTCCATAATGAGCTCCTTAATAAGGGCCTTGCAGCGGGTCAGCATATGATTAGTCGTGTAACAGCGCGCGCAATTGGCGGCAACAGCCACGACGGACGAACCTTCTGAGGGGTGAGGTCATAGCCGACAGTCTCCTGGAGACCCTTGCGAATACGCTTCTCTGAGATTGTATTAAGGTCACTGGCCGCCAGGATCGAGTCAATGACCTTGATATAGGATTCGCGGACTTCTGGAGATACTGTCGCGACACCATTCTTAGCTTCCCATTGCGCGTGGAGCTAACGTCAAGGGGACTTACACGACATCTTGTCCGTAAAGAGTCGTATGATTCCGCAGTAGGTCTAACGTTAAATCTGAATTATCGCGAGAAATTGAGGGATGGTTGGTTCACACAGGAACAGTCGAGCTGGGAGCTGTAGTTGGATAGGCGCCCCGATCTAGTTAGTGAGTGTACCGCTGGCGGTTAAGGCCGGCGGGGTATGATATCGATGCGCTTCAGGAATTCTCAACTTGAGGAGAGGGAAGAAGAGAAGATAGATGTTAACAAAAAGGAAAAGAGACTGGAGTGAACAAAGAAAGGCTGGCCCATCGACCAGCAGCTTCACCGTGCAGCAAAGCAGTATTCTTGTTGACAGACGAAAGCACAGGAAGCTCGGGCGGAGACCGGGGAAGGATGACATAAGCATATCAGGTGACCAGAGACTTCCGGCACCGGATCAAGTGTTTGTCCTTGCAAGAGGATGACTAAGCATCGCAGCGCACACAGACGGCGAGATTAATCTTTGCCCTAACGAGACGGACAACGCGACGGGACGAAAGAAAAGAATCTGCCAGCAGCAGCCCACGATCGCCCTTTGGACCTGAGTGCTTGTCGTACGCTCCAGGTCAGCGATTTCGCCATGGCGCCCAGTTTCGATACCCTTTCTGAGCAGGATCTCCAACACGAGGAGGAAGAAGAGGAGATTGACTTTTCAGGTAGGTCTCGCCGCTTCGGCTGTTCATTTGTGCCCCTCTCTAACTAGCTTTCTTTACCGGTCGATAGATCTGAAGGCGCAATATGAGGTCAAGTTGGAGGAGGGTCTGGATACTTTCGTCGTCATCGATGGACTCCCTATTGTGCCGGAGGAGAGCAAACAAAAGCTCGTTAAGTTCTTACTAAAGAAGCTCAACACCGTCGGTCACACCAGCGAAGATGCCATCTTCATGCCGCTCAACGAGAAGAACATGTCAGAGGGGTATGTTGTTGCCTCGTAAAATATGACTGGACGGATTTGCTCATGGAATTTAGATTTGCGTTTGTCGAATATGACACTCCCGAACAGGCTCTGGCTGCAGTGAAGCATCTCCATGGTGTCCCGCTGGACAAGAAACACACGATCGCCGTCAACAAGCTGACAGATATCGACCGCTACGGTCGCGAAGGACGGATCGAGGAGGAATACAAGCCACCCCACATTGAACCCTTCAAGGAGAAGGAGCATCTGCGCTGGTGGCTGGCCGATCCCGCTGCTCGGGACCAGTTTGCTATCTACCGTGGAGACAAGGTTGGCGTGTACTGGAACATGAAGAATAACCCTCCGGAAGCCGTCGTCGATCGACCTCACTGGACCCAGCTTTTTGTTCAGTGGTCTCCTCAAGGAACATACCTTGCTTCTATTCACCCACAGGGTGTCCAGCTTTGGGGTGGTCCGTCCTTCTCAAAGCAGAAGCAGTTCCCGCACCCCTTCGTCTCTCTTATCGAGTTCTCACCTCTAGAAGGATATCTGACCACATGGTCTGCTCGTCCTATCCAGGTCGATGAGTCCCAGCCCTCGTCCCTGACCTTCGAGGAGGATGGAAAGAACATCATTATTTGGGATATTGTCTCGGGGAAGCCATTGAGATCTTTCGTTTCTCACGATTTGGCTGGTCCTGATGGCCCTGATGCGGCTGTTCCTAAGAAGAAGGTTCAGTGGCCTGCCTTCAAGTGGTCCGCGGATGAGAAGTATGTTGCAAGGATGCTGCAGGGTCAGTCTATTTCTATCTACGAGGCCCCCAGGATGAATCTGCTGGGCAAGACGTCCGTCAAGATTGAAGGAGTCATGGACTTTGAGTGGTCGCCTGCTACGCCTCAGCGTGAAGGTGTCAAGCAGTATGAGCAGCTTCTTGCTTTCTGGACCCCTGAAATCGGCAGCAACCCTGCCAGAGTCGGTCTTATGAGTGTTCCTTCCAAGGAGATTGTCCGAACCAGAAACCTGTTCAATGTCTCCGACGTTAAGCTGCACTGGCAGTCTCAGGGTACCTACGTCTGCGTCAAGGTTGACCGCCACTCTAAATCCAAGAAGTCTATGGCTACGAACTTGGAAATCTTCCGTGTCAAAGAGAAGGGTGTTCCCGTGGAGGTTGTCGACAGTCTGAAGGATACAGTTATCAACTTCGCTTGGGAACCTAAGGGTGACCGTTTCGTCTTGATCACGACTGGAGAAGCTGTCGCTGGCTCTGGTGTTGCTCCCAAGACCGCCGTTTCATTCTTCGCCACCGAGAAGGTTAAGGGCGCTGGTGTTGGCAACTTCCGACTTGTCCGCACTATTGAGAAAAAGACCAGCAATGCAATCTACTGGTCGCCGAAGGGACGTTTTGTCGTTGTTGCCACAGTTCACTCGCAGCAAAGCTTTGATCTCGACTTCTGGGATCTGGACTTTGAAGGCGAGAAGCCGGAGACTGAGAAGGGCGAGAAGGAGTTCAACGCCAATATTCAACTGATGAAGACCGTTGAGCACTACGGTGTTACGGATATCGACTGGGACCCTACCGGTCGCTACGTCGTCAGCAGTGCTAGTGTCTGGACTCACCAGGTATATTATTCGTGTTGATTCTATATTGTTATTGTTCGTGCTAACCTGTTGCCTAGATGGAAAACGGCTGGAACATTCACACTTTCTCCGGTACTACGTTGGCTGAACACCCGACAGAAAAGTTCAAGCAATTTGTCTGGCGCCCGCGGCCACCGACGCTCCTGAGCAAGGAGGAACAGAAGCAAGTTCGCAAGAATCTCCGTGAATACTCCCGTGAGTTCGAGGAGGAAGATAAGTACGCTGTCGACATCGCCAACACGGCTGTCGTCGAGAAGCGGAAGCGCGTGCTCAACGAATGGACTGCCTGGATCCGCAGGGAGAAGGAGCTTCTTGCAGAGGAAAGGAAGGGTATGGGCCTTCCGGCCGAGGGCGAAGACGCAGAGCTTGCGAAGCCTACGGCACCCGCTGCGGAGGAAAAGGGAGATGCTGTTGTCGAGGAAATTGTGGAGGAGATCATCGAGGAGACCGAGGAGATTATTGGTTGAAGAGATGCAGATCTTACATACGGCACTCCCAAAACCCCTCGATCTCGAATGTGTTCCATCATGTACTCCTCTTTTCTACCGTCCCCTTTACTGCCTCCGCGACTGCAGCACGGGGTTTCTGCTCTACTTTTCTCTTTGTCCCTTTGCCGGACACACGGCCTTTGAACGTTGGGGTGCCGGCATTCTAAAATAGAGAGTACCATGTACTTCATTTAGCCAGGTGTGTATTTCGCATGAGTGACGTTGGCGTGGCACGAGAGACGATAGTACTCTTACCTGAGCGCATAGCTCACATACATGGGCCTGGAGATGCATAATGACATTTTATAAGCATACACCCTTTTTCTATTGGATATTTGTAGTCAGAAAAAAAATAACAAGAGTTCGACATCGTATGTTATCCTACCAGAACCCTACAGGTAATAGAGTCCTTCCAGATAGCATATTTGCTAGTTCTATGTCCTTCCAAGTGTCCCATGTCGACCAGCCTGTATCATTTTGCCAAGTGGATGAGATTGTATGGAGTGTATGATATCTCAAGCTTACGCCCACTTTCAAGTCAAGTTGCACCGTACCACATCTGCTCCATGGATCGATGTGCGGCAATCTCTGTCCAGTATTTTGGTCATTTTTGTTATGGAATACGAGTAGGCGAGTGGGAGACATGCAACTGCAAAGCTGGTCCCATATTATTGACAGAAGCGTGGAGCAATGCCGGTGATACAGCTGAATTTGAGATCATGTCTCAAAGGCCAACTAGCCATGTGCAATATATCTTGATTCTGTTTGGTAGGGTAAATAGTATTTGTACCACTCAGACCACATTATATCCACAGAGGTACTTCATTGTGGCGGTATTTCTGCTGTGATTATGTTTCTTGTACCTAAGTCAAGCATCTTGGTGTCTCAAAGGAGAGGGCACGATGACACCTCGAGCCTCTTCAAGTTACCCTGAAAGACTACCGAGCATTTGAATGTGACACTACCTTTCATCTTTGAACAAAATCGCTCAAGTGCCAGTCTTGTGCATATATACTCTGCAAGACCTCTCCTTTCCTCTCATCCATCAGCAACAATAACTAGTCGAACTGAAAATTAAACACGACTAACTTATTTTCACCAAACCTCAATCCACCACTTCATTCAAAATGATGTTCATCAAGCCCCTCGCGATGGTTTTCACCATCGCCACTCTCACCTTGAGCTCCCCGCTCACGACACGCAGCAATGGAGAAAGCGTCATTGAAGACCTTGCTTCCGTCGCCCGCGACTTCTACACACTTGATACAGCCATACAACGCTTCAACGGCAGTTCGGAAGGCGCTAACGCAGTGCCTCCAGCTGTGAATGCACTCAAGGTCGATCTCACCAACACGGCAAACGATACTCAGTATTCGAACGAATTTACCTCGGCGGAGAGCACTACCGTCAAACGGGCTTGGGACGAGTTGAAGGGAGCATATAACGGTTCTCTGGAAGATGTCATTGCTAAGGTCGGAAGATTTCCTAAGGAAATAATGCCATCGTTCTCCGCAGAAATATCCATATTTCAATAACCAAAGACTGCCACATAACTTTGCACCTATACACTAACACAATCTGTAGAAAGTCCAATTCGAAGATCTGGGCATGGGCGCTGCAATGGTCGACAATTTCTATTCCGTCAGGGCCTTGACCAACAGTGTCTCGGATGAATTCAAGAAAAAGGTCGCTCCTCTTGATATCCCGGTCATCACGTTGGCCACGGCGCAGATGGACGGAGCATTGCAGGCTGCCATTCAGGCTTATACTACCTAGAGGTTTGTTCCTGGTTATTCAAGCGAGGCATATGGAAAAGATGGCTTGTCATTGATTTCGCAATAGGAGGAAGCCAATCTAGTGGTTCAAAAATGAGGGCCCTACCGTGGATACGAAATACGCCAGATAGGTGGTATGGGAGAGAGAAAAAAACCTGCAGAGAATATAGTACCGGACATGCTTTTGTGATAAAATTCATTTTACGTCGAGGTTACATATATTAAAAACCCAAAGGCATTATTGTAGCTCGAGCTATGTCCATTCCAGATCCTTTTCTCACAGAACTTCAATTGACAATAGAGATGAAACTGTGCCAGGATCCAATAGCCGATACAATTATACATTTGCCGTTGTGGTCACTTGTTCTTGTGACATGCCTATGCGCGTGATGCGAATACAAGTAATCATATTCGCAGTATGGATTGGTGCATCCTTGTAGCGTTCCTTCGTTTGCCGCTTTTCTATATTGAAACTAGAGACCTTATTCTTAATTCCATGACTATTATTGACCCCGCGTATCCTTCATGAAATCCAAGAAGAAGGGGAAGAGTATTCACTCGGTCTTTGAACCGATGATCACCCAGCCAGGACGTCAACACTGCAATAGACCAGGCCTGAAGGCGCCAAAAATATTCTACAATCTTCACTGATCAGTGGAGCATCAATGCGGAGAAAACCCCAGGGAAGATCCCCTATTCTTCAAGCTGCAGATGTCATGCTAAAGCCTTCTGATTGATGAAACCCAACAAGCATCGTTCGCATCAAAAGCCGATGTGGATGTGGGTTATTACCCCGCGGCCGTTCGTATTGTTCACTTGGTTATCCTATCTTATTCGTGGAGATATGTCTAGAGAGAGTGCTCGGAGATTTTGCCGATCGGATAGCATATATAATGAAGCTGAAATTCATGAACGCAGTTCCATTTAAGAGGTAAATGCGTTTGCTTATATAGCGAAAGTTGAACGATTCAATCATGCCAGACCTCACAACCGAACCCGTGTTCAAGTTTATCAACGTCAAGGAGCTCCATCCCACTTTTGGCGCGGAGATATCTGGAGTTGATTTCTCCAAGTCCGTTCAAGACGATGTCTTTCAGGAGATCCTAGCGGCCATTACCAAAGTAACTCTCATCTCCCTGCTTTATATTTTGTCCTCCCTTTCTTCCATTTGAACCATCCAAATAGCGATGGCAACATATTGCTCATGCGATGCCTGCATATACACAGTACGGCGTCTGCGTCTTCCGTCAAGCAGGTCTAGACGATGACCGACACGTTCAGTTCTCGAGAAAATTCGGTGAATTGGACGATGTGACTCCCTATATTGTTGGTGGTCGTCCACACAGACTTCCGTACGTTGAATTATTCGATGTTGGAAATGTCGATCTAGATGGATCCGTCTTTGCACTGGATAACGTTCGGAGAGAGTGGAATAAGGTCTGCGCCAACTGCAATGGACATATCGTTTAACATCTATCCACTTACCTATACTGACTGACCTAACCAGGGCAACTCCCTCTTCCACGTCGACTCGAGCTTCAACCCTCGTCGCGCCGGGTACTCTCTCCTGCGGGCACACGAACTCCCACCGAAAGGCACAGGCGGCAACACCGAATATATCGACACACGCACCGCATTCGATGAGTTGCCCGAAGATCTGAAAACTGAACTTCTCTCAAACGAATACATCGCCGCACACTCCCTCTGGCACTCGCGTAAAGTCGCTGCACCGGAAACATTCAAGCACATCAATCCAGACGATTATCCCTATAGCCGTCACAAACTCGTTCAGCTTCACGAGCCCTCCGGCCGAATGAATCTCTATATCGCCGCACACGTGCATCACATCGAAGGGCTATCGGATGAGAACTCGAAGGAGTTATTTAATAAATTGTATGAGCATTGTACGCAGCCGAAATATGTGCTTAGTGTGGAGTGGGAGAATAATGGAGACTTGATCCTGTGGGATAACACTTGTGTAATGCATAGAGCAACAGGGGGGAGTTTTGAGGGGAGGTATAAGAGGGACATGAGGAGGGCGACGGTGCATGATGGAAGTAGTACTGCTTGGGGGTTCAATGAGCATTCGGATAAGAGGCAGGGGCTGCCGTAGGCAAATACCAGTAGTATTGGCAGACAGCCGTTGTAGGGATTTGTCGTTGATGATCCCAAATTGGGACTGGATGATTCCTAGAACGATTGTTGGGAAACTTAAAGAAGAATTTGCCTATCAAAAACGACACCCGAAATATGATCATCCTTCACTGCTCACTCCGTATCTCAGGCCCAAGCCACTGGTCCTTCAAAAGTTCCCGTGCTGTAGGTCTCTCACTCGGATCCATCTTCAGGATCCTAGCGACAAACTCACGATCTTCACCTGTCATGCCCAACTCGGACTCCTCGTCTTCTTCGACCACTGGATTCCAAGCCTCTGCTAGCCTCATTCTGATCATATGGTTCTGAATGTAATTCATGACAGACATTCTGTCCGCATCGATTGGGTCAGTTGAGTAGCGTGACGGAAACGATCCAAATTGTTTTATCTGCTGGATGAGTACGTGGAACGGGTACGTATCATCAGAAGGAGAGATATCGAACGCTGGCTTAAAGATGTGATGTTCTGGACCTCGAAGAAGGGTTGCGATCTAATAGAAGATTCTTACATGTCAGAGAATGGCTCCTAGGACAGAAGGGGGTCTACTAACCGTCACTCCAAAGGACCAAATGTCTGTTGGAGTATCCCATGGGAGGTTCAACATGGCCTCAGGACTGCGATACAGTGCCACGCCAATTGTGTGTCTGTTCTTCGGCCCTTGATAAGGGTCGGTATTTCCAACTGGAGTCCCACGGCATGAATGACCGAAATCACCGAGTTGGATAGTACTGAAGCGTGATAGGCCTTTTCCATAGTTGACAAGAATGTTGACTGGTTTTATGTCTAGTAGCCTGCTAGTTAGCATGTCTCCATATTTGACTGAAACCATTGCATCAAATCGATATCACATCGACGTACCGGTATGCACCCAGCCCGCCTCATGCAACGCCTTCAGTCCCTGAAGCACATCTCTCGCAATGAGCTTGACCTCTCCTCTTTTCAGTCTCTTGTCATCCGCCGCCTCAAGAAGGTTATCATCGAGACGTGTTAAGACCAGTCCCGGAGGATTGGTGTCTGATTCAGAGATCTCATCAACAAGCTGTCGGATATAGGGCTCGCCCCGAAAGTAGCTCAGGAGCGTGCGCTCATTTTCCAGACGCGGTTTGGGTCCTATTTTGATGACCACAGGACCCGTTGACGGACTCGAAGGTCTACTCTCAGTCAGTGATATGTTCTCGACAAGTGGGCGGGCAAGATTGGAAGATATGGTGCCAATCCAGTAGACCGGCGGATTTCTAGGAAGAGACAGGTTAGCTCACATAGCGGCCCAGATCCTTGGATGCAACTTTCTCGAGACGCGGTATGTGCCTAATCGCCCCGTCAAGAGTTGCTCGAGCTTTATTGATTTCGAAATGATTTGACGCTCTACATCCATTGTGCACCGTGTGTCTTTCTTTGCTTATTGCGCGTTAGTCGAAGCAGAATTGGACATTGAAGTCAGTCCCTGCCAGAATAAGCGACATTCCTACGAGACGATGGGATGATCGCTTTTATTATCGCCATATTATCAGATGGCATGATGCTACACATAACATGACATGATGGATGCGGGGAACCTATACTAGTGCATCTGATCGCCTCAGGTCACGGCCCAGCGAACAAAACTATATAGTAGTATGTATTTTAGGGACATGCTACGCTAGAATTAGCCAAAGCCGTGAGAGGATGAATGACTGAAGGAAAGACGGAGACCCTATTAAGTCTCGATACCGGAATTGCCTATATAATCAATCCTTGAAGCACTACTATGTCCAGTGATCGAATTTGGGATGGCTACTAGGTGGGAGATCCAAGACTCGCATTTCTAGTGGGCTTTTGAAATATATTACAATATTAGCATATATTTTATTCTATCCTGTATATCGAATTTGGCTGTACTGGATATAGTTCATAAGAAATCCTTCCTAGGAAGCAAGACATGGCACCTTCCGTCGCGCGACATCGTGACTGCCTCTTCCCTCTTCTCTTCAGACCTTCATCGTTCGGATGTGAAGTCGTCCGTCTCGCTTGCGAATATTTCTATTCTCTCATTACGATCATTCGAAACTTACCATGAAGACCACACAGCTAGTATCTGCTGCCTTTGGGGCAGCATCTTTCTTCGTTCATTCTTACGCTGCAGATGTTGATCCTATTGTGATCAAGGTAGACTATCCTGAAGGATGTCATGGCAACAAGTCCCTGGGCTGAGTCACTGACTTTTGCACAGGGAAAGCATTTCTTCTACAAGACAAATGGCACTGAGTTGTAAGACTCACAAACGATCTTCAGGGTTCCCATCACTGATTTTACTAGCTTCATCAAAGGAATCGCCTATCAATGCAAGTGATCCAATATCCATTCTATGGCTCCCTCTAATATCTCTACAGCAAACACCCCAGCCGACTCAGTCCAGAGCTACATCGACCCCTTGACAGATACAGCAGGATGCCGTCGGGACATTCCTTATCTGAAGGAGCTAAGCACCAATGTGATCCGTGTGTATGCCATTGACCCCGAGGGCGACCATAGCGAATGTATGCAGATGCTGGCGGATGCAGGCATCTATGTGTTTGCCGATCTGTCTGAGCCCTCTCAGTCAATCGTTCGTTCTAACCCAGAATGGAACATTGATCTCTACTCGCGTTACACATCCGTCGTGGACGCATTGGCCGACTATACCAATGTCATCGGATTCTTTGCTGGCAATGAAGTGACCAACAACCTGTCCTACACTCCTGCCAGCACCTACGTCAAGGCTGCGGTACGTGACACGAAAAGCTATATCAACCAGAAAGGATATCGCAAAATTCCAGTCGGGTACGCCGCAGACGACGATGCTGAGCTCCGAGGTATCATCACCCAGTACTTCGACTGTGGGACGGACGCGGAAAGGGTTGACTTTTGGGGCCTCAACATCTATGAATGGTGCGGTCAGTCTTCATTCAAAGGCTCCGGATATGCCGACCGCACGAAGGATTTTGAGCCTTTCAACATCCCAGCGTTCTTTTCCGAATACGGCTGCAATACGATCAGACCGCGGGAGTTTACAGAGGTAGCAGCTCTCTTCGGCCCTGACATGACCAGTGTTTGGTCCGGAGGTATTGTCTACATGTATCAGCAGGAGGACAATGATTATGGTATGTTTGACTTTTACCATTCGTAGAGATGCTATCTGGCCATCCGCGGATCTATGAACGGATTACTGACAGATTCTTCAGGGGTCGTCTCCATTGATGGTGACACAGTCAGCACACTTACAGACTTCCCATACCTCTCGAGCCAGATGGCCAAGGCCAATCCGACAGGGACAAAAATGGCCGACTACACACCAACGGTGACCGAGAATGCTGCCTGTCCTACCGTCAATGCTACCTGGCAGGCTGGTACGGTCCTGCCGCCTACGCCTAACAAGGACGTCTGCAGCTGCATGGCGGATTCGGTAACGTGTCGTCCGAAACCTGGTCTCTCGGGGAAAGAGGTCGGAAACCTCCTGGGTATCGTCTGTGGTTTGTCGGAGAAAGCTTGTACCGGCATCACTGGGAACACGACTACAGGCATTTTCGGAGCATTTTCGATGTGCGAAGCCAACGATCAACTCGCCTGGGCTATGAACGCCTACTATACTGAGCAGAAGAAGGCCGGCAACGGGGCCTCTGCCTGCGACTTCAAAGGATCCGCTACCAGCGTCAGTGCACCAAAGCCCAGCGGTACATGTGCAGCCCTGCTGAGCGCCGCTGGTTCCGACGGCACTGGTCTGGTTACCGCTGAAGCGACAGGAACCACAGGTCCTCAGCCATCCAAAGGTGTAGCAGGACCCAGCCAGTATGCTTTGCCAACGATTGCGATCCCAAGCGTTGCCCAGATTGGACTGTACCTTCTTTGTGCATTTGGTGCCGGTGCGGGAATGGTGTTTTTGTAAGTCAGATAGAACAGAAGGAACTTATGGATTGCATTTTCGATGGACAGAACAATAGGGAGAGAGTTGGGAGAAGGGAGGGTTATCCAGGCTCATGAAATTGCTAGTCATTCATTCGATTAATGTGTGTATGAGATACAAAGTCTGCGGTAGAAACGGAAGATAGATCTTAATCCGAGTTTGAAGTTCCTGAATCTCCCTTGACATTAATTACGAGACGTATGAAACGGCGTGGGCTTATCTCTGGGTTTGCGGGGTTGGCTGGTCCGTGTCAAGTGACATGGCAAAGATAAAGAAATGATATAAAGATCTCAACTCTCTCTCCATCGATTTTCAGTGTCATCTATATCGTCCTTCTAACAAACGGAAGCATAAATAATAAACACAATAATGATATCGCAGACCCTTCAATCCAGTCTAAGTCTATATAAGGAGATGATACGCCTTGAACTTTTCCATTTCCAGGAGCAGATTCGGAATCGTTGATTGATGATGATGACTTGGTATCATGACAAACAAAAGGGAGGAGAAATATATACAGTTCGTGGTATGGAGTCGCAAGTCGCCCAACAAGGAGACACAATTAAGGATGAGTATTAATGGAACACATGGTGTCGACCATGTGTGTGGTGATATTTTTTAACGTTGAGACATAGAGAGCAGCATGGTTGCTTTCTGCTTTCCATGGTCTTCTGCTCCGATCGAATTTTGACAATGAGCGATCGGTCGATCGCATGGACGACGATCCGTTCTCGAAGACGGGAATCAATCGGTCCTGCAGATCGCTTTCGAGGACTGAATTGACTCAGTGCTTGTGATGCTCCTTTTCCTTTTCCTTTTCTCTTTCCCGTTCCTTGGAGATTGCGCGCTCTTTTGACGTCGCGCGTGCCGTGAGAACCCGTCGCAATTCTTGTTCTTGCTCTTGGATATGCTTTTCTTCTTCCGCGGAGGGGATGTATGCGTTTGCGACACCTCCTGCAATCATTCAGAACCCACGTCAGTTTTCAGTCGAATAATAACCGTTCAGTTCATGCGAAACATACCTCGTCCTGTGAAATGTCGCCCCTCATCCAGCCGCAGAGGCGGTGTCTCTACGTCCTGGCTTTCCCGTGCGATCTCCGGATGCTCCCTGTCATTGTGCATCATGTTCCCTGTTCCTCCACGGCCTGTTGTGTAGTAATCCTGCTTGATGGTGGGTGTGGTCAGGTCTTTGGGTGTTGGAGGGGCATCCATCGAGTACATGTTGCCTGTCGCGGAGTCAGTGATGCAGTTCCACAGTTGCAATTTTCCAGGGGAAGAAGGTGAGCTCACCTGCGCCTCCGCGCCCATGAGAGATATTTCGCGACATTGTTGGCTTCTGAACTGCCGTGAGGGGAGGATGCTCGTTCTTATTTCGGCGGCGACTCAGATGTGACGATGACGCAGTTGGTCGCGCACAAGAAGATACAACGCAGCAGAGAAAAGCTTCCGCGCAGGAGTTTTCACCGATCTGAATGAATACAAGATCACAGAGATATGACCACAAAAAAAAAGGACCACGTCGAGGAAGATATAATCGTTGCGCTCTCTCGAGGCGGTCGCAGAATCAGCTAAGAAGAAGCCCCTCTGGTCCCGCTCAACCTTTGAGGGTTCAACCAAGCAGCACTCGAAAAGACGTTCGCAGCTTTTTCGCTACCACAAAAACACCAGAGATAAGTAAGGACCGGTTTCCAAATGCAGTGGATTTTTCTCACTTATCAGCCTACAGTAATCTGGATATGCTGATTTTATCGAAGAAACGGCTATCTCGGACATCTCTCGCTCTCTTTTTCTTCCTGACTCACTACTACTTCAACTCCCAGAGTCTAATCATAACGCCATACCCCATATTTTTACGGCAATGCGATCATTCCCGCCGTCGATCGTGGCTGGATGCCTTTTTCCCCACGCCCGTCCAAATCAGAAAAAAAAAAGAAAAAAAATTCTGCTCCCGCGTGGATCGCTAAGAAACGGTCGCATGACGCGACGCCAAGGGGGCATCTGTTCCTTTCGTCAAGTCATTCGGACGCAAAAAATTACTTAATAGCGGGGAGATAGTTTAACTTAGTATGAGTTTACGTGGTTAAGTCCGATTATTGCAGAATTATTAGTTATAGAAAATAGCCAAAGACCCAGAAAAGGTATGTCTAGCCAGAGCTTTCTTAACTCGCAGGGGATCATCATCTATAGAATTAAAATAAAATCAATTTTGAAGTCTTTGTGCATCTGGCCCTAATCAGCCAGAGCCTACTATAAGTTACTATAACTAGAGTCTAGACCACCACCGGTTGAAAACGCCGAACTTCCCTAGTTTAGTTCACTTCACTTGGCCACCGCCCCAGAGGGCCCGAAGAATGAAGGTTTTTTTTTTTTTTTTTTTTTTTTTTTTCCCCTTCACCTGTCTAAGCTTTCCCTTTTGGAAATCACATCCAGTAATGAGAAATAATAATTACCCACGGAATTACGCGTGCTATTATTAATCATTAATGGTTTTCATGCAATGAAAATTGTTCAAATCAAATCACTGGGGTTCCTGCCAGGATTACCAATGAGTATAACTGGACTTGGTGATTGGATTTGGGACCTTATGGCTATTCCCAAGTAAGCAGGGTAGAGTAGAGTAGAGTAGGCCTTGGCGAGTCTATATTATTGAGTGCACTCGCTCACTTACAGTTAAAATAATTGGTGCCTGAGGCTCAAAATAGAAGTGCAATCGTCTTATCTACCTGATCCGGATTTTTCCATTTTCTAATTTGTTTGATCTAATCTGAGCTAGGGAGGTGACATCAATATGTTGGAGTTGCATAAGATCTGCAGACTGTATCGTTATCTGTGTTTTAATTCTATTTTAGGCGTCGTCCGCTTCCTTGTTGATTCTCTGATACCGTTGTCCTTGAGATCTGGTTATTGATATATATATGTTATTTACATGTCGTATTGACAAACACTTAGACACAGGAATCAGAATCATTTCTCATCATCATTTGGAGGAAGGAAACGTCAGCCTAGGAATTCACCCTCCGCGAGGGCAATCCATGGTAGGTCTTCCTGCCAACAGCGTTGCATGAGTGTGCGTGCATTTTGGACCTGATGAAAGCATAAAGTTAGTGAATTGGCTTTAGAAAAATGCTGATACGAATGTACTCACCTGCTTCAGTCCTGCTATCTCCATACCCTTGATTCTGTCAAGAATCTCAAGGCGCTCAGCCGGATCCCGTGTCTCACAGCCAGCTGTGAACATAGGAAAGATGGCTGACATCTCAGGGGAGCTCCCAGTTGGGATCTTTCGCAATACGCTGAAGAGTTTATTGAGACATTCCTGCAATTGCGGTGCGGAAGTTGGAGTCCCGAGGACGCGACGATGGAGATGTACGATTGCAGACCAGTAGAAAGCCCGATCTATAGCTATTGTATCCTCATTCTCTGCATCATCATGGTGCGCTCCGCAGATGATGTCGTGCTCTTGTGACTCTTTCATGTCGTGTAGCAAGTTCTCTGCAGCGAGCTTGGTCTCTGGTGACGGTTCCCAGTCGGTGAGAAATGTACCCATCTCATCAAAGCGTTCGTTATCACAGCGGTGAGTAAGCTCACTGAGACGAGTGAGGTAACTCTTCGTGCGTGGGGTGAATCCCAAAAAGCAATCGACCCGCAATTCCTCATCTTCATCCGCTGGCGAACCGGGAGAAGGAAAAGGCCAATGTTGTCTTCCGAAGAGAGGGGGATCACTGTGCCGGCAGGATAATGCCCCAAAGATCTCAAGATACCCAAGCCACCGGGCAAGGAATATGCCTATCTTATTTCCCGGGTGAGCTGGTCGATATTCTTCTCGTGCTAGGAAAAGATCGCGCGCAAGTTTCAGATGGCTCTGCCAAGAAATTGGGACTTCAAATGTGCTGGGAGAGACGATCTTGAGAGATAGTAACATAATGGCTGTTGCTAGGTGGCTATCTGTGATGTTCTCTTGAGGGTCCTTCAGAGCTCGACGCAACGTCGGGAAGACGTCGCTAACCCAGTGTGCGATTCGATTCGCCGGCTCAGGATGTTGTAGATATCTCGCACGATGACTAGCAGAATATGCCAGAAGAAGGTTTAGCAAATTAGGGTCTATCACAGCCACTGCCATATGTTAGTTGAAAAACGGTAGAATTAATGACCGTATACTCACTAGAAGGCAGCACGGACACAAACGGATTCTCGGGACAGTGATGCGATACCAAGACGCGGGCAGTATGATTCAGAAAATGATGGAAGTACATTAGATTGACCGGGTTTTCTAGCAGCGTAAACGGCAATGGTGACAGGTATCTCGGTATATTGACTGGAACAGGCTGCTTATAATAATCCCCTTCGATCTGTGTATCTGGCTTCTCAGCAAGGGATATTGTTCGCGGTGATGGCACGTCTATGTTGACCTCCCTGAGCTCGTCCGAGCCCGCATCGAATACATTCTTGATAGCAATGCTGTCATCATTCTTGTTCAGGTCTAGATCTGGGTAGCCATAGTCGAATCCATAGTTGTCAATGGCACCGGATGAGCGCACCTCCCACTGGAACTCGGGTCCAGGAGTTCTGGGAACGGCCTCTGTCTCAGCTTCAAGTTGAGATACGCGCCGTAGAGCCACTGAGCTGCCCAGCGAAGCAAAGGACTTGTTGGCGCCATTGGCATAGACCTCGTTGCATCCCACTGAAGGGCTCGTAGGTGATAAAGGAGTGCTCTGCTGCCGTGGTGCCACGGAATGCCTATCGGAGTTGGTCCCGTAGTAAAGTGATCTGTCGCCAACACTGGCCGGACTGTTCACCAGGGAGCCGTTTTGATTGTAGCCCGCGGGGGAGGGGAAAGGGTAACTAGAAAGCCTCACACGCTTGGCAACACGCACAGATCCACCGTCCTCGCCGAAAGAGGGGCTTGCTGGGGTGTCCGGCGGTGCCCCGAGTGACTGACGGAGAAATGAAGTAGGTTGAGAAACAAAATTTCCACCGATGTTCAATGCCAGTAAAAGGTCGGAATAAGTACTGTGAAAGTCTGGAATAAATGGATGGTCGTATACTGCGTGAGAATCTGGGAGAACAGAAGGTTGAGATTCGACGATTCCTGCTCTCCAAAGTTCCGTCGGTGGAGTATTGTGTTGAGTCCAACCATCAGTAGCAACACTGTGCTGTTGAGAAGATGGACTCAATGAGCTTGCATGATTCTGGCCACGACTGGCAAAGGTCGCAGCTGTAGTCCTTGAAGCATCTTGCGAGTACTGTGTGGATACTACATTAGCTCCAGGGCTCCCAGGCAAAGCAGAGAACACCTGAAACTGCGGCGGACTCTGGTTCTCAAATGAAATAACACCGGAAGAATGACCATAGGATTGAAGTTCAGTAGGTTTCCTCTTGGTCCTCCCTTCCCAGTTGAGACGGATGCTGTAGTCGCAGGTCTCTCCTTGTCGCTGGCAATTGAGACAGGACGGTTTTTCTTCGCCACTAAGAAAGAATTAATAGTGTAGATGGACCAGCAGTTTGTGGCACTTACCATTTCACCTTGCGTGCCTTACATGGCCTACTCAGAAGTCAATTAATTACATGCACCCTTCTCCCTCCGCAAATGACAGACTCACCAGCATCCTTTGCGACTCCTCCGCTTGGGTTCAGGGGCACCTGGCCTCTTCGGACGAGGCATGAGAGCCAAATGATCGCTGGTTTCTATCGCGCGACTTTGTCACTTTATAAGGGCCCCAGTTCCACCAGGGTATAACTATATTCGACGACACAGCCATCCAGGTGATATAGCTTTCCTGCACGGATAAGATGTAGAAGGAAGTTTATGACTCTGTTCAATGCCTTAGCAGGCGAATTGAGTATAATCGTCTGTCTCTGGTCCAGAGTCGCAATTTCACAGTAGAAATTCGTCTGATAAGAATCACAGAGAATAGTATGACGGTCTGTGAACTATTCCGGCTAGTTAGGATCGCCAAGACGGTAATGTATAATAGATTAACCTAGTTCCACGATATCAGACACTCAAGCTGCCAAAAATATTCATCAACAAGCATTCAATCGCGATCATTTGCAGATTATCGGCGAGTCAGCTAGAGATAAAGCCCGGGAACGCCATAACGTTGTTCCGCCCTAGCTTATCTCTGCTGACTCAGCGGATCAGCACGTGGATCGGAACTCGGGATTATGAGGTCATCGCCGAGACTCAGCCGCTGACAACCGTGTTTTGTTTCGACCTCCCCAGATTTTCATCCCAATAGTTATTTGTTTGTTCTTGTCATTTCGGTTTTGTGCTGTGTATGGTCTCGGGTCAAGCGTTCATTCAATGGCGTCGTCTAAAGCTTCTCAGTCTCTCATTAACTATCATCCTCTCCAGAGACTACCAAGTCCCTCGAGAGGTGTTTCGGCCCTTATTCATGTCAGTCTATCATACACTTAGCCTTTATCTGACCCGCGGTTGACCCCCGTACAGTGGACTGGTCTTGCCAGTTTTATATGGTCTTTCAATTAGTAAGTATAGCAGAAAATGAATAAAATGATTTCACTAACAAGTTGACAGTATGATCCATAACCCCAGCCCTGCGTGAGTGTATCGCTACCTACTCCCCCGACTCATGCATTAACTAGCACCAGAAATGAGGCATATGGTTGGCATTTTCAGTATTTGACTGTCCTTGGACTGACAATGGCGACAATTACCTTTACGGTTGGTCTCCTCGCCGATATAACGCTCTCTCCGCGACTGTTTTTGGCCAAAAACATTTTGTCGATCTGCAGCGCTCCCCTGGAAGTGCTTATCAGCATTCTATATTGGGGTCTCCGCGTGGTACTGTTTCCTGTCCCTTTGAAGCAGCAATTCCTTACAGTTTTCAGATTGATACCAGCCTGGTTCTTCCGGATTGGGCATATATTCCTCTCAATGCCGGTAAGTATCGCTTTGGTCGCCATCCACGATCTCACTGACTGTGGCATAGATCTTAGCTTTCATGCGGTACCTGCCATTGTGATGCTGATTGACCTACTATTCCTTTCTCCTCCCTGGACCATCACAATTCTCCCAGCTCTCGGTTTGTCATGCACCATTGCATTTGGCTATTGGTTTTGGATCGAGAGATGCTACATGTACAACGGATGGTATGAGAGGCACTGCAAGGACTGTCTGAGCACTGGGAAATAACATGCGCTAACATAGTCAGGTACCCATATCCCATTTTCGAGCAGCTGGAGACAGAAGGCCGCATTGGTCTCTTTGCTCTGAGCGCTGTGGTGATGGCTTTCAGCACAAGCACATTGAAGTGGCTGTACGGTCGCGTTAATGGATACGGCACCTCAACCTCCGCCACCTCTCGACCCGGTGCCGTCAAACAGAATGGTGGTTTTTAGGTCCGCGTTACTGAAGCACAAACATTTCCTGTCGACCTGGTGTCTGGTTTGTGCCTATGACTGATATATATTCCACACGCCAACCTATATAGATTTGTCATTCTATTTGTGACTAGAGATGAGTATACAGATCCCCCTTATATAACTGAGTAACCATACATTGCATACCTCATGAAGGAACTGATACTCTACTGAGAACACTTCTATCAGAAATATTCCCTCCAATGCATTTTAGCAGATTTCTGTAGTTCTTGTAGGCACCAAGCGATCCAGTCACTGATTCCAGTTGCATTGATAGTCCACTATAAATAGAGCCAATAGGACCAATAACTCACGATCAGACGGCAAGGAAAATGACAGTAATATTTCCGTCAGAAAGGATGTCCTAGAAAAGTATTTAACCTTATTACCAAAGCCCATTCAGCCTTGTAGGGACAGGTCCATTTCCATGATCGAACGATGGTTGATTGCTTATGTAATACGACGGTCAAGCTCGGGCGGGTATTGTTCTGACGCTTTGACGCTCATACGACCATCGAAGCCTCAAGACATTCACCATCGCAAAGATAAAAGCACTATTCGACAAGCTTTCGACAAGCTTTCTTCGCGATGCATGTCACAGCTCTTAATGCACCCCTGCGCACCGCCGCACTGGGAGCCCGAATCTCTTCCGCCCCGCTTGCGCCATTTGCCTATTCCACCAGCTCGTCATTCCAGCAGTCCCGCCGCAACATCTCGACGAAACAGCAAATACAACCCGCAGGCACGATTTCAAAATGCCAGAACAATCTCCCTTTCGAGAACACACTCCAAAAGAGCCTGCTGAAGTCATCGCGACCTCAGCACATTCAGAGCATGGTTAAGGTCGCCGTCCAACGCTCCTGTGTTCGGTCGAATTCCACCACCTCGGCTGCCTCAAAGGCGTCATCATCATCATCATACATCCAGGGCGCTCCGCTGGACTGGAACACGTTTTTCAAGCTTCGAACATCCCGGAGACGTTATACGCTGGCTTCTTCGATCATTGCTTCCATGGCTAGTACTGCCATTGGAGTGCAGATCCTCTCAACGAAGGACCTGGAAAACCTGGGAGCTCAGGTGATGGGCCTTGACCCGTTTATCGTGTTGGGCCTGGCAACAGCTGCTTGTGGTGCTGTTGGCTGGCTGGCTGGACCCGTCCTCGGCAATGGCATCTGGGGACTGGTCCACAGACGATACAAGTCTGGAGTTGCGGTGGTGAGTTCCGCTGTCCCCCTTTTACGACCTTGGAAGTCGACCATCTCGTGACAAAGCTATACTGACGACTATGACAGAAAGAAAAGGAGTTTTACAACAGAATCAAGCGGCACCGCGTGGACCCCTCTTCCAACTCCCTCGCTAATCCCGTCCCAGACTACTATGGAGAGAAGATTGGCAGCGTCCAGGGTTATCGCCAGTGGCTGAAGGACCAGAGAGCCTACAACCGGAAGAAGAACAGATTCATTCTGTAAAACTCCGTGCTGTATGATACAATTCTCTTTGTTTAATAGCGTTGAAATTTCGGACTGTAGAGGCAAAAAGACGCCCAGTTGTATTATCATACTTTTCATATATCATTGAAACGATTTCTTTGTCCTGACCAGAACCTTGTCCCTGCAACTGTCTCTTAGGTGGCACGTACGGTGGGATGTCTGAAGGCAACATTTCAGCTCGTCTGTGGCGAATCCTTCCTACTTAGATTATTGGTAGTTATGAAAGCGCAATCGCAATATAGTTACCGCTATTTATGCTGCAGATCACTCAAATTGAAGGGCAGAAGTACGCAAAACCATGAATAAAAGAGAAATCGTAGCCATTCCCCATGGTTGTTAGGTATATTGCTCCATCAAACTAAATACCTAGGAAAACAAACTTGTATTTTTTGGTGGTATCAACTAACTATTTGCAATTTTGCAAAAAAAGACATGCGACTAACCACCTACAAAGGGCATGCAGTGGTGCACTGGGTGTGAACATGTTCAATGAAACCAAGACATAGAAACAGACCTTGCCCCTGAAAGTGGAAACGGCGGACCTCCCGCGCTCAGAACCAGACAAGTTGCTGAAATACCTATGGATTTTACCATAAGTGAAAAGTAACCTCCATCTGAAAATTTGGATTATTCCACAGGTGGGCAGGCGGGTCGAGCGCAAGGGTCAGCCGCGAAGTCAATACGACAGCCCGAGAAAGAACGGCGGCCACGAATAAGTTCGAAGGCGACGGCGGCCATCTTGATGGAGTGGAACCGGATGGTAATTGTATTCCCTTCCGGTTTGACTTCTTCAATCTCATGGCCGCACACGGATCCCATGACAAGAGATATGAGCTCGTCGTAAAGTTCTTCTTCGAAGTCGCGAATGACAACGCATCGCGTATAACCCTCGTCAAGAATCAGGGTCTCGATCTCCGCGGACATTGGATAGGTCGGAGTCTCAAGCATCTTTATGGAAATTTTTTCCTCCCCGAAACAGAGACCATGTTTGGCGGCGTATTCGACAAAGGTCTCAGCCTGACGCTGCTGGACAAAGGTAACCAGTGCAGTGTGGCGCCCAGTGATATGACTGGTGTTGAGGAGACGTGCAACGACAATTTCACCACCACAGACCTGGCTGAGAAGGGTATTCATGTCAATGTCCAATGGAAGGTTCTCGATCTTGACAGTACGGAAGGCATTCTTTTCTCCTGGGCCAGGGATGTAGCGAAGACCGTATTGGAAAAGCCAGAGGTCAGAGGCAGTCTGGCGTCCGAAGAACGCGGAACGGTAAGAGGCGGCATTCATTTCCTCCTCAGGATTGTCAAAAATGCTGGAAGACTTTAAGGCCCAGTGGATACTTCCATCCCAGGGAGCAGGCTCCAATGGCATAGTCTTTGGCAGGACGCCCATGACGCTCTTGTAGTCAGACACGCTTGACGCGGATCTGCGATGCGATGGAACGGAGTTCTGGGATATATCAGCAGGTCAAACGATATAACAGCAAGGGAGGGAAATCATACGCGTTTCTCAGGCTCGAGCACTGGTGTTTTTATGTCATCCAGGAAAGAGTCGAGGTTGGCGTCCGCGTCAAGGGTCAACAGATCCTCGGGTTGCTGAATGGGAGTAGCAGGTGGAGCGTCAATCATTAACATGGAGTCCACAGATGCCTCAGTGTTCATTACAGGGATCTGGAACACACTGCTGTCCATCCTACACTGCACGTTCACTTCAAACCCTGGGCCAACATTAAGCTGAAATGAAGACTCAGTGGTATCAACCAATAGTTCCGTGCCATTAGCAATCTGATGCTCACGACCGCCCATGTTTATTCTCAGCTGGTTCTCAAGGTACTGAATCTTTTGCTCTTGATACTGCAGCTTTTCTTCCATGATGACAAGAGCGCGTTCAAGTGCTGCGACTCTATACGCAGTATAACGCTGATCTCCTACAGCAGCCCTGCGGAGCCGGCAAATGCTGTCCAGAAGCCGACTGAGATCGAATTCTGCAGACATTTCTGCTAGATTTGAACCTTCCAATATGTAAGGATCCGTATTCCAGTAGATACAGACATGCGTAAATCGATACTTACCCTGAGAACAGTAACTCGTGGCGAAAACTGAGCCCCTGACGAAGCTCAGCAGATCAGAGGTATATCGGACTCTGGATTCTGTCGACAGTTTGGAAAGAAGCCTTGCTCTCTGGATCATTTCTAGACTTTTCAGTACTCTCTGAAAAGCCTGAAAATGTACTGAAGCTGGTGAACGGAGAGAAGTGTTCTTCAGAACATGAGAGTGTTTTCACTTCACACCCTCCTGCCCTCCACTGAGCGCGTTGTCCACATGAGGCAAGGCGTCTCTAGCACGTGATTCAGCCAGGTGAAGGTGAAAGGTCATTTCACATATGTATAGCACTAGTTGAGACAAATAAAGACTCTGGGCGGTCAGGATAGAATGAGGCGAGTACAAAGAGAGTCGGGCTGTGAACTGCAAGCTATATACTTGAAAGCTTCCACTAGTGCACGTATCTATTCAAAGCCACAGCTTGGCGGAGAACAAGAAAATGATTTGAAAATCAATAGGGCTTGAAGCCACAGACCTGGGGATGTGACTGGGCTAAGGATGAGTACTCGAAAACAGATATCGAGAAGAGCTGCGAAAGGTCCCGGTACGTCAGATTGGTATCATGATATGGAAACAAAAATCATAGTTCTTTGATATCTTACAACTATGCAACAATAGAGAATGCAGCTACGTTTTTGAGACCGGCAGTAAGCAAGGAAAGAGCGACGCGGATATGTGAGGATAATAAGTTATAAAGAGACTCCAGATCACGAACAGGCTGGGAGGAACGTTGTGAAGAAGTACTCGATATACCAGTACAATATCTGAAAGGTTTATCGACTCTAATGAAGCAATGAACATACTCGGTGCAGAAACATGACCTGTGCTAGCTGCAGAAATGGGGCCATCCTTGGTTTCATATATTAAACATACTTAAGAACTGTGAAAATTCCTATGTTGGTCATAGTATCTCTTCGTTGTGAGCTAAAGCTGCGCATTCGGGAAACCATACCACATGCTGTACTGTTCAAACTATCACTTAGAGTACTTTTGAGTCTGAATGCTCAAGTATTCACTAAGCACATATTCTTGGTTGAAGTTGAATCTTCAGATATTATATTTGAATTAAAAGTGCTCTGCATAGTGTACTGACAGCTTTATTCGAAAGGTTATAGTTACACTGACTCAGTTTCTCAACATCATCACTATGGCTACCAGCGAACAGTGGCCCTTCAAGTTCTTTGTTCCCGACAGGCATTCCGGTATCTTCGATATCAGGTTAGAAGGTTAGATAGTCTGACCATCGAGTCCTTGTTTGTTTTTACCCTTAGATTCGCTAGGCCTGGGACCTTGATCCTGACCTCTAGGGTGTCCATTCGGTATCCGAGTTACTTTCCCAAAGCCATTCTCATTCCCCGGGATACTCCCCCGTCCGCTAAGAACGAAGGGAATCCACTTCCATCGCTTCGGATTCCAGAAGAGGCTAAATATGAACCAACACAAGAGTTCGCTGTATGTAAGGAACTCAAGCGCACCCCCTGGTGCGCCTCCTTTCCACATTCGAGTCGAGTCGACCCAAATGCGCATCCCTGGCGTTGAAGGTCGCGTTTGTGGATCTGTAAGAAACATCAGAAGTATCCGTGTGTATATGCCAATGTGAACATGTCCCACGGTGCCAATCCCGCTGATGTATGTACAGTTGTTGGCACAGATGTCCATATGTCCCACTGGAAACGTCTGAAGAAACCAGTTTGGTGGACTGTAAGGCTCATTGAAGACGTCGTCTGGCAGAAACCTCAGGCTTGGTCTGTGATAACCAGTAGCCATGATGCAGATGTCACCCTCTATCATGGTCTCCTTCCCAGGCCCACCCTTTGGAACACCCTTACTGCGGTAATTGAATACAATGCCTGTCTTAACAAACTCCTTGATATCACCGCGTAGCCACCTAAGGCGTCCACTGCGAACCTGTTCCAGGATAGCGTTGCTGACCATGGGTGTTTCAGTGTAAAGTCCCCTTCCTACGGGAACAAGCTCCTGCAAGTCTCGGTAGAAGAACTGTTCCAAGAGCTTTTCGGGAATCCAAGAAAGGTCTGTCTGTCCTCCGAGGATATTGAGAGCTATAAGACTATCGACCAGTGGGTTTCGCGGTATAAGCCATTTATCAGACTACAGAACGTGTCAGTGATCACTATGTCCCCATCATGTTCAACTGCTCATGGCAAACATACTCTGGCTAACATCGTCGTTTCTGCTGCACCCCCTTGCACTGCAAACTCAACAGCCTCAACAGCACTTGCACCGCTACCGATTACGAAAACCTTTCTGTCTTTCACATCTATTCCTGCTAGTTCCGACGCATGATAGATCTTCCCTGAATAGTTCTGTTGGCCAGCTATATGTGGCATCTTAATGTCTCCGCAAGTGCCAACGGCAGCGATGATGCCATCAAAATCACCATATGAAGGATCCTCGACGATCCATTTCCCTGTCTTCTGATCTCGCCAGATAGAATGAACAGGAACATTGAATATTGTACGTTCATCAAGTCTGTATCTCTTCCACAGGTCTAAAACTTCCGCAATAACGGCGTCTCGATGTGGGTAATCGTTCATCCATCGTACTGATGGATGGAAGCGGTACATGACGCTATGAACCTGCAGGGGGGATGTTTGGCTTACTCGCTATGATAAAAGAGAGCAAATTAGTCTAAGCCTGGTGCTCTCGAGAAGATCAGTTCAATACTCACAGTCCAGATACCTCCCAGATTCTCTCTCCCCTTCGCTTCGAAGATGGTAACCTCAAAGCCATGACCGACACAATGCGCTGCGGACGATACACCTGTTATACCTGCACCGATAACAGCAATACGCCGCGTACTACTAATCTTTCTGCAGGGTGGTGGAGGGGTGGGAGAGAATATTGTTGAAATAACAACCTGTATTAGTTGGTATACCCAAGAAATGAAATAGTTTAAGAGGCCCATATTGTCCTTCTGAAATGATTCAATGGGACGAAGACTGTTAATTTGAGATGGTAGCGGGCGCAGCTAACTATTCTTCAGCCAACATGCTTATATTTGGAACTCAAAATTGACAACGTCATTTTCCAGGAAAGAGGTTCACTTACGGCATATCGCCTTCACAAGCCGTGTCGAGCGTATAATTAGTGTCCCGGTCCGAACCTTTCAATCGGAATTGCTTTTGGCATCGGGAGCTGGAACCGGAGAGCATAGGTTCCTGATACCATTCCATTGGATTCGTAGTCCGTATAGGGTATCATGTAGTATGTATGTCTGGGCATTCAAAGAAATCTTATCTAACTGATTCTTCTGTTAACTACATAAGGCTCTTAGTCGGACCTCTGTTCTGGTTAGGACTTTAACTAACTTCGATATCTTTCTAAGGTGATAAGTGGGGGCTCTAGGGCCAAAGGCATAGATAAGTAGTATAATTAAGTAGACTACTTATCCATAGTCCTCCTATCGATTTGGCGAGATCAGAAGTAGTATTGTCTCCAGAGATTTATCGAATGCAAGTCTGAAGCCAGGTATACTTCCACCTTGAGGTTCTCACTAAAGTTTTTAGGAGTTCCTTCACTATTGCTTGGTACTTCTGTAACCAATATTAGTTGTTTTGGCGCCTTTTATCCAATATTAGATGAATAAAGAGGGTTAAATTACTCCCTAACGTCACAGCAGCAGGCAAGAACAGAGAGACAAGAACCTCTCGATACTTGTGGGACTAGACTTCTCTCTCTTTCTCTCTCTCCCTCTCTCTCTCTTTAAATGCTAGGTGATCTCGTTCTTCCCCTTGTAAAGAATCAAGGCACGTCATAGATTGTTGTCCGAACTTTCCGACCCACAAGTTCGAGGTGTGATGCCACGGCCAAAATCTCCGAAACTCTAGATTAAACTTCTGATAGGATCAGAGGCTCATTCAACCGGTGTGGTCTTGGCTATAGATCCGAAATGGGTGTAAGAATATGTGGTTCCAAGCGAAAGGCTTCGTGGATTTTGATATTATATTTTTAAGCTAATGTCGCAACACTGACTTATGGAAAGTGCAGTAGCTGCCAAAATGCGCAGGTGTTGGGCCCTGTCGCTTCGGATTAGAAAGATACAGTATGGTACTAGATCAGGAATAGATCAAGTGGACAATCTTGACGCTCATTAAGCTATTAGAGGGATTCTGCAAGCTCTGGTAGGAAATTTAGCATATGAAAATACCTAGGGTTGGACTATATTTGAGCTCAACTCGGCGAGTCGAGTCGAGTCAAGTCGAGCTTTAACTCGACTCAATGCCAACACTAAAAAAAAAATAGTGATAACTTTCCTAAAATCAAGCATCGTCGCTCCAGGAACGTCCCCTGTTCATAGCTAAAGTTTAGCTGCAGTTGATCTAGAAGGATTGTAGATAGCGAGGTGGTTCTTGGTCAACATGCGTCTCAAAGGAGATTGGTCATTCTCATTCTGCAGGTCACTTATTACTAGGTACTTTTTGTAACCGATATATGTCAATGTAGAGTACTCCATGGGTCACATCCTGCTGTCTTAGAACGTCATTCCGGGATATATGAAGGCGATATTGTCGTAATCGCTCTCACCTGAAACGCGCGCTAATGATTAGATGCGACATATTGAAAGCAGTACTCATTCTTCGTCCCTATAGAATGGAAGTCTGATACAAACCCACACTGCACAACCCTTCTCAGAGGGCAAACGCAACGACAAACAAGACCAACTTATTTCATCGTTCAAACTTCCATTGCAAGCGCGGGGTAAGAAATTGACGCGACCTAGGCCCGAACTAAATAAGCAATGGATCCAATGGACTAACTTAACAACGGTCGTTTAATCGGCCCACTGGTGTACTAACTATAGCGTCGTTTAAGCCACCATTATCGTTCCAGGGAACCTGTCGGATAATAGCGGGAGTGCAGCATAAGATCTTCCCCTGGCCAAACGTCCCTTGGCAGACATTGATCTAAAACGAAGATGCAGAGGGCGATATTGTCGGACGAGACAAGAGCAGACCAGTCCGACAATATTGACCACATCACCAAGGTACATCGAACAGCTCGTGTCAGACGAGCCTGCGATCGCTGTCGACTGAAGAAGTGGAAATGTGATGGTCTAAGTCCGTGCCGTCCATGCGATCTTCGCGGTTTCGGTAAGTCCAGTCGTCATCTCTGTAGCTTAGAGTTATTCTTCTTTTCTAAACATGTATGTGGGCAGATTGTTCCTACTATGAGTCCTCGAGGAGACGTTCTCGACCCGAATACATCGAGCATTTAGAGACGCAACTATTTTGCCTTAAGACGATCTTCCGCACCGTTTGGCCTTCCATCGACGTGGACCGTCTCATCAGCGAAAAGAATCCTGAGGAGCACCTGGACCAAGTGACCCGCAATTCGCGATGGAGTACCGAGGAAGTCAGCGAGCCATTGAGATCGTTGGCAAACGGGGATGGCGGTCGCGGGATATTTCTGGACACAATGATTGAACGAGAAGGGTATAAGCGACAAGGCGGAGCATGGTCCAACAGCTACCACAGCTATTGTGGGCGTCTGGCGCTTCTCTGTACGATCCGGGACCGTTGCAGTCAGATGCTCAATAATTCCCTGCAGCAAATACTGCTTCAGATGGATCTGCGAGAAGCCTTCGGGTGGCATCAATCTATCTCTCCGTTTCGCATGGGGAGCCATATTATGTTCGAGGCCGGTGGCCTACCAACTAAGACCAGAGCAAAGGAGCTGGTCTCCATTGCTGTGGAAAATGCTTGCTGCCTTCTGATATTCGTTCATCGACCCTCTTGCGATCAAGCTATCGATCGGCTGTACAAAGACTCAGCTAGAGGAGTGAGTGTGGCCGACGATAAGGATCTCCCTCTTGTGATCACTCTGTGTGCACTAGGTGAACTATTCAGTGGTGGTGAGGACCGAAGGTGAGCAGATGGCCCAAGAGGAATCTATATAGCATCACTGGATTGCTAATTATTTCTGATAAGTGAGGACTATTTTCGACTCGCTCGACAATTATTAGATCTCGCTATTTGCAGGGACATCGTTTCACTCCAAGCGATTCTAACCATGGCCATTTATCTGCAATCAAAGTCGATGGCTCTCACTTGTCGCGACTTCGTCAGCGCTGGCGTGGCTGCGATGCGACGAGTACGCGAAACACAGTGTATTGAGGGAACAGAGGATCCTACTGCCAACGAAGTTTTGAAGCGTTCATTCTGGACTCTTTGGACGCTGGACGTCTACCTTACC
This sequence comes from Paecilomyces fulvus, assembly GCA_029606305.1. Classification (NCBI taxonomy): domain Eukaryota; kingdom Fungi; phylum Ascomycota; class Eurotiomycetes; order Eurotiales; family Thermoascaceae; genus Paecilomyces; species Paecilomyces fulvus. Next base: position 97,215 of record JAPVCG010000010.1, read on the forward strand.
TCTATTCTTGGTCTCCCGAGACTGTTAGATGAAGATATCACGGACCTCGAGCTCCCGAGCGAAGTGGAGGAAACCTTTCTCCCGCGTGGTAATTCTCGAGAAGATCGAGAAAGGCTCGTCAAGGAAAAAGCTATACTGGCGGCTGCCAATGCTCATACACGACTTACCATGATTCAGGAACGGATCTTGAAGTGTGTGTACCCAGTCAACGAATATTCGTTTGTCTCCGAAAATACGTTCCGTGTGAATTACCAAGTGGTACTAGGCATCGAAAAGGAGCTAGAAACATGGTTCTTGGAAGTGAACCGTATCCAATACTTCAGACAAGCTGCGGATGATATACGGTGAGATACACACAAGGCCATCTGGGCATTGTTTACTGACTCTCTACTCAGAAGAACTGAGTTATTACTTTTGATCGCTCACTGCCGTGTGCAAATGGCACTCTACCTTCCTTTCTTGCACCATATCCGCAAATCTAATGCGACCGAAGATAGCTCGCAGATTCACTCGTTTGCTTGCGCCATGGCCTGTATCAGGGCCGCCATGCATGAAGTGTCCCTTGCGACGCAGTTACAGTCGGAAGGCCTTCTTGCCGGCTGTTATTGGTTTCTTCCTTCGGTCACTTTCACTGCGGTGATGACACTGATGATGAGCATATTGGCCAACAGACGAGATCCCAAAGCATACGAGAAGCTTGAAGCAGCCGACAAGGGGACCAAGATCCTGGCTGAGATCACCAGCACTAGTCGGCCCTTTCGAGAGTGCTTGAATATTCTTACAGTTTGTTTTGCTGCCTGCAATTCATTGTCGTGTGGAATTCGGTCAGCTTGGCTAATACATCTCTCTTCACAGGCTCTAATAAGGGAACTAAAACCCGGTCTAAATGCCCACATTATCTCACCCGAAGCTGCCTCCTCTTCAATGACGAGTCTAGACATTCCACAAAGTCGAGAAATCACCGCATGTCCGCCTATGAGCCCGTGGCCGGTCACCTATGATCCTACACAAATGCCAGAATTTGCAACCGACCTCGACCTCGACATGTACAGTAACATATCCCCTTTCACCTATTCAGCTCTTGACTTGTATGATACGCTGAACGGTTCCGAGAATCCCCAGTATTCCCTGTTCGGGCCTGGTGGGGCTTATATTGAATGAATCCAGGAGAAAGTGCATTTTGTTTTCCTTCTTGCAATCTTTTTTTTATTTATGTGTTGTATATAATTTATGGCCCGGGGTTAGTGTTTCCAGGTGGTTCTACAGCGAATTTGTTCTACATATGATCCGAGCGTTTAACCTTCTGAGTATTTGGGCTCAATTTTCCGCACGGCCAGGTCGACGAAAGATGGATATTTGAAAGGGACCTATGATCCGAGTTACATTATCATAGGCACGAAGTTCACAATGATGATTCTTTTTCTTGCTTGGCGCTATGTATATTACCTAATCTATCTGGGTTCTGTCTAACTTATATAAACCGGTCAACTAGAAGGCCAATTGTCAAACTTCAACCCATACACGAAGCCTCCCATGCGAAATTCTTAGAGAGCATTATGTATTGTGTTAATTGGAACTGTCAAACTTGAGTAATATAGTTTTTTAGCCAGATGATTAACTTCATAGAGTACCCTACTTTCCATTTGCGGCACCGCAGATCACCCATCCGTGGATCATTTTTCCTAACGCATCCATGGAAAATCTTGCTTTAGCAAATAAGCATCGGCGATAAATATCAATTAATATCTATCCTTTAACCTTCAACCATGAGTCCCTGCGTCGGTCACCATTTGTCAAGAGGCAGGTAGGACTCCGGGAAGGTAGTTGGATAAATAGTGTAGAATGAATGAACGAATGAATAAATAGCTAAGTAACTAGGCCAACTAGCTAGAACCTCTCTGAAAGATAAAACATGATGGTTTATACTAAACCAACGGTATAGCCAACTCTATCACCTTCACTGAATAAATACATCGTCGCCCAAGAGTGACGTCTACTGAAAAACACCCCCTATTAATGACTATACTGCAATTAATTTGGTGATAAATCATTGGCTGAACATTAATTACTTAATTAGGCAATTGGCAACCCTTTCCGCTCCGATCCGACAATTCGCCTCCGCCATTGTGGCTCTTCATGTCTACTTTTCCTCTTCTTGACCAATCAGAAAGTGCCAGTGACACTCTTGCCGTCTGGCCCTTTTTCGTAGTATTGACTTCTTCTGAGTATAAAATAAAGATTATTTCAACATGTCAAGATGGCATACTGGAGAAAAGACATTTACCCATGCATTCTTGCTTCAGGGTGTCCCTGAGATTCAACATCCGTCCGGCAATTAACTCTAGGCTGGCCCTGCAACGCTACACATATACCACCATGGGCGCTGTTAGCCAGAATTCATGTCGATCTCTTGCCATATCTCTGGATGAAGATGAACCTGCTATTCGCCAGAAATATCGCCCGTTCATTCTCAATGAGGATGCTGGGGAAGATTGGGTCGACAACTTGGAATTGACCACGGTGCTGGATATGGCAGAGAATGATCTGCGCAACACAAATAAGAGACTCAAAGTTCTCGTGTTATATGGAAGTCTTCGCAAAAGATCATACTCACGCCTTGTCGCATATGAAGCTTCACGGATTTTATTCCGATTGGGTTGTGATGTCCGAGTCTTCGACCCGGAAGGTCTTCCAGTGAAAAATGATACCGACCATAACCATCCGAAAGTGCAGGAGCTCAGGGAGCTGAGTACATGGAGTGATGGACATATTTGGGTCTCTCCAGAACAACATGGGAATCTGGTTAGTTGTCTTTATCCATTTCTTTTTTTATCTCTTGGTGAATTCGATGCTGACAATTTGCAATTACCAGACTGCAGTGTTCAAAAACCAAATTGATTGGATTCCCTTAAGTGCAGGAAGTGTCCGTCCAACACAAGGCAGGACGCTTGCTGTTGCTCAGGTGTGTGGTGGATCGCAATCATTCAATGCGGTCAATTCGTTGCGCATCCTCGGTAGGTGGATGCGCATGTTCACCATCCCGAATCAATCCTCAATCCCCAAGGCATATACGCATTTTCCCGATGAAGGTCAACCAGGAGATCAACGGCTCCTACCCAGCAGCAACAGAGATCGGTTGGCAGATTGCATGGAGGAGTTTGTCAAATATACGATCCTGATGCGTCCCCACATAGATCTTTTCGCTGATCGATATAGTGAACGGGAAGAAAAGAGAATAAAAGAAGCGAAGAAGGAAAATGGAAAGATCTAATGAAATACAGTCATGTGTGCAATCCGCAAAGAAGGAGAGACTCACCGACCACCGGCATCGTTGGGTCGAGATCCCTGGAAACAGGGCCTCTGCGTAACTCATGTTCGTCGGATCTCTGCTGTTTGAAAGCGGAGGTGCTTTGGTTTTCATGCTCTTCCGACCGAGTAAATAGACGTGTTTCGATATTTGAAGCTTCTGGGGCAGATTCTGGGGCGAAGGAGGGTATTCTGGGTCGTCCCTTGGAGCTTTCACGTTCAAGGGCATCACACCCCCCAGAGACGACTCGTGCACGGCTGCGAAACGACCTCAAGAAGTTTCTAACCCTAAGGCTGCCGCGATTGCCTGCCATAAGACTAAGACGTGACATAGAAGGGTCGATCCCTAGATTTGCCTCAAGAAGCTCTTCATGTGATGATGCAATGCCGCTGGGCCCCGAAGTCGACAGTAACGTTTGGGGCTGTGTTTCTTTAATCAACTTCCTCAATCATGACAGTGGTAGGCTATTTTCTAGAAAAATTTACTCATCTCGAAGAAATTCTTTGGATCAGTGGTGTCACCAGCTACTTCGCTGGCCATGAATTGCATGAGAAGATCAACACTTTTCATTGCTTCTTCTGTGGAAGAGAAGCTGTAAAGGCTGCTCTTCCGAATGACCATTCCCTTCTCATTGTTATGTCCTTGTATTATCCGCGCCTTTCTTCCTCCGAATAACGAGATAATCATTACCTGTGCGAGCGAGATTTGTTAATGGCAATGCCCGGAAAATCAAAGAGAAAGTAATGTTAGGTTTCAACTTACAGGTACAACACTGTGGTCCTCGTAGTCGGCATCTGCTAGTCTTGTGATAATCGCCGCTGCGATTGATACAAGCTCCGCTCTCAAGAGTCTCTCATCGGGGTCGTAGCCTAAAATTATAGTGAACATAATATGTGAGGATCCCGTCTCTGTGGTCCACGCGTCCCCAGGTGCCCATTGTAATGAGCTAAAAACGGGTCCATCAAATTCATCATTGATAATGGAAGGGGAGAAATCACTGTGGGGTTTTGACTCATCTATCAGCGAGACGAGAAGAGTCATAAAAGTGGCTGGATGCCTCTCAACTTACACAGGGAGCCAGCGAGTCAGACTCATCAAACTCGGTGAGAATTCCACATCTTCTTCTGTCACACGCTGAAATGTCGTAAAGGTCCACTGCATCACTGAAGACAAGGCTTCTGCGCCATCTCGAGGAGTTCTCTCATAACGTGAAGGCCCTTGAAAATACCTTTGGTGTTCTTCAAACTCCGTCCTGGTCAGATCATCGCGAAGGTCCGGAGGAGGTAGGCGTGCAAGAGGACGCGGTTGAAAGAAGACAGGTAGAATGGAATTCAAATAAGTGCCGTCGCTACCCAGATGCAAGTCTTGGTAGTCGATTTTCAGTGATTCCAAAAGGCCTCTCTCGATGTGAGTACTGGTGCAGTGTTCCTCTATGAGGTCGTAAACCTCATCCATAACTTCGACAGCCTTTGCGTGTGCTGCCTTTTTGCTTTCCACGCTTCTTCGTTCTCTTTTCGAACGAATGCAAAGAGACATTTTGGAGGATGAGTTGTGCTCTAGGGAGATAGAGTTGGCGTAGAAAGAGAATGTGGGCGGAGGTCAAGAGCTTGCCATTGCGATATATGTCGTCACCACAACACACTACAGCTACCTGAGATTCTGTTGCACTATGCCGCTGCAATTGAGGAAGAGCCGTCACCGGTATTATTATATACATTCTGCCCCCATGAGCATTTAGGCCGCATTTCGCTGACCAGAACTAGAGGGACTTAGCTTTTCAAGCCGGGAAACCGGATGTGGAGACGAGCACACGAAGGTGTAATCCCAGCATAGATGCACCGTCGAGTGATACGCTGTGACTAGATACTGCAGTAGTACCGTAAGCCTGCTGAAGAAAGGACAATAGGATACCGTGACAGTAGTGCAGATGACGAAGTATATGGTGGTCGGAGTCGGAGTTGGATACCTAGACTTACGCTTACCTACCGCATATAGAAATTTATTTAGTTCTACTATGCAAACTCCCTTTATTGAGTGCTAATAACGAAAGAAAGGGGTTCTTTAAGTGACGATCATGATAGGGATACATAAATGCAGCCCCTGATGCTTGATAGAGACGAAATACGGACAGTTCTCCCATCTCTGATGATCTGGCCTCCGTTGACTTTCGAGGGTTCCTGCTGCAGACATTATCACCACGGCTTCGAATATCGAGACGGAAGAAGACAACGTTGTCGAACTGACTCATACAAAGCAAGAACCACAGCACCTTGGGGGCATAAATATCTACAGCATAAAATTCTCGCTTGAAATCTTTATTCGAATCGCGCAAATGCACAAGAGAATAGGTAGTCTGTGCCGATGCCAAGAAGGGCTACAAAACCAAACCTTCTCCGCTTCCTTCTCCCCGCGGGGAAGATGGAAGCAAAAAAGAACGGTTCAAGATGGTGCCTGTTGCTTCGGACATCCACGAAGAGGTATTATGGATTAATATAACCAGCTTACAATATCAGAATCATTTACATCTGATCTCGACCCCGCGAACACAATCACTACTCTCTGTGGTGAGAAAGCCCCTTGGCATGGACCGTCCTGGATCGACACTGAAGGCCATAGCAAAAAGGATCATTCCTCTTCGTTGAGACCCCCAAAGCTCTGGACGGATTTTTCACCGGTTAAATGGGCCTACCCTGCCTCTCACAGATCGATGGCACTCGTGGCAACCGGCATACCGGCCACTATCTACGGGTCCGCTCTGGCCCTCATCCAGCTCCTTAGTCGACCAGCACAATGAGCCAGTATCTTACAACGTCTGTGCTGCGTTAAGGCGTTTTGCCAAGCTCACCAGTGTGCCATGGAAGCGCCTCGCGGATGGTTAGATCTGGAATACTCCGCGGTTATGGGGAGAACATGAGAAAATACGAATTGCGTGTGATCGTTCTACTTCCACGACAAAGAAATTGATGCCGCATTTTTGGCAGCTCGGGAACTCTCTAAACTGGTATTTCCAAAAGATAGAAGAATATCCCCCCGAGTCCCTGTCCTCCCCGATAGAGTGCAGCTTCGAGGTGCATCCGACAAGCCCGCTATCTATGGACGATCCTTTCAATTCTGCTGAAAAATCCAACCCCGCTTCCCCGCGCTGGCCAGCCGACTTGCTAAGAGGTCTAACAGTCAATGCAAACAAAGTCTTAGCGTCCCCGCGGGGAGAGTTTCGGTGATCCAAGATATCCAGAATGAGCTTGTGTTGGACCACGGAATCTGACCAAGTCCAGGAATCCCTGCGGGATGATAGGCTGCAGTTGTCAGGCTTAATCCATGCTTCTTCTTCTCAGGCCCGAACCACGATGACGCAGAAATTGGCTGGAGTGCGTTCGCATGTTGGCGAGCTAAGCAGCCTAGATTTAAAGAGCTCTTGTCCCCCGCGCTGCTTGGCCCCCTAGCTTCGCTCCCCGAACTGCCAATATCCCACACGCCTCTCTCTGAGACCCAGCAGCCGTCATGGAGAAGACGCAGATGTCTAGTGCGGACAATGGTCGCACGATTTCAGAGCTAGAAAAGGGCCTGGAGTCAAAGCCTACAGCAACTCGGGCGGAGTTCATAGTTGATCCCGATGATGGATTGAGTGACGAAGAAAAGGCCAAGATTGTAGGCTCTTTTTTTTTTCAACATTTCTTCTCGTACCATTGCGGCGGACTAACCTATCTCAGGATCGTAAACTAGTCTGGAAACTGGATTTGATGCTGATCCCATGGCTCTGTTTACTTTATCTGGCATCCTTCCTGGATCGCACCAACATCGGAAACGCAAAGATCGACGGTTTACAGGAAGACCTCCATATGACCGATTCCCAGTACAACTTGACTCTGACGATTTTTTTCATCTCATATTCGGTGTTTGAGCCTCTCACCAATGTGCTCCTCAAGAGATTGCGTCCCAGCGTCTTCATTCCGATCATTATGACTCTCTGGGTACCGCCATCAAATCGTAATATGCGATGTAACACCCACTGACGAAGCATTGTGCTAGGGCATATGCATGACCACCATGGGCCTCGTGCATAATTTCTCCGGCCTGATGACGGCACGGTGGTTCCTGGGTCTGACAGAGGCGGGGCTGTTCCCTGGCATTGGGTATTATTTGTCCTGCTGGTACAAGCGTTCCGAGTTTGGTATCCGAATGGGTAAGCAAGTTTTCCTCGACTAACCTCCGTTTGCAACTGCTTCGAGCATCGCTAACGCGAAATTATAGCAATCTTCTTCAGTGCCGCTGCTGTGGCTGGAAGCTTCGGTGGCTTGCTTGCGGCTGCTATCGCTCAAATGGACGGAATCGGCGGTAAAAAGGGCTGGTCCTGGATCTTTATCCTTGAAGGACTTGCCACCATCGTCATCGGTGTTTTGTCGTTCTGGATGGTTCACGACTTTCCCGACGAGGTCAGATTCCTGTCCGAGGCGGACAAGAGGCGGGTGCTGCGACGTCTTGCTGCCGATCAACAGTCCAGTGCGGAGCATGAGGAATTCAAGATGTCGTACTTCTGGGCTAGTGTCAAGGATTGGAAGACCTACACTGGGGCTATCATCTACATGGGATGTGATGGCGCACTCTACGCATTCTCGCTCTTCACTCCTACTATTATCAAGGAACTAGTAAGTTGACCATATCCTAATATCTGTGAGTATACGCTGACCCGTTGTTATAGGGTAACGTATCCGATCACGAGGCGAACTCCGCGCCCATAATATCTAACTGAGAGTAGGATACTCGTCCATCAAGGCTCAACTTCTTAGTGTTCCGCCGTACGCAGCCGCGGCTATTGTTACCATCTTGATCGGTTTCATCGCAGACCGCACACGTCAGAGAGGGCTTTGCAATATCGGCGTTTCAATCGTTGGCATCGTTGGCTTTGCGATGTTGCTAGGTGCTGAGACACCCGGCACTCGGTATGCTGGCACATTCCTGGGCGCCATGGGCATCTACCCGGCCATCTCCAACACCATTGCATGGACCAGCAACAATTCTGAAGGTAAGCCCTCATCTCATACTCAACTGTAGATCTCTCAGTCACTAATTATTCATGATAGGAGTCTACAAACGCGGCGTGACCATCGGCTTCGTCATCGGCTGGGGTAATCTCAACGGTGTCGTATCCTCAAACATCTACCGCGGTGAGGACGCGCCCCGCTTCTACCCTGGCCATGGCACCGTCCTTGCCTATCTCGTTCTGTTCCTCTTTGGCGGCTCTGTCTTACAATATATCCTGCTGCGCATCGAGAACCGCAAGCGTCGGCGGGGAGACCGCGACCACTGGATTGAGGGACTGAGCCCACACGAGATCGAGCTATTGGGCGATAAACGACCGGACTTTATCTACACATTGTAGAAAGCACAAGTTCGGTAGGGAAACTAGGAATGTAAGTACTCTGCATGGTTAGATAAGCCTCTGTACATATCTATCCTAATGATCTATATTCTATATAGCGATGACATAACATGATATGATAATAAACATAGTCTATCTCAATTGCACCCATCTCTGATAAGAGTGGAGAAAAAGTTGTTCTCCAGGACCTGCCATCCAAAACGCAAAATATCCACAATGCATCATATCAGTAAACCAAATTCCCATCACTTGTAAAACCAAGGGTATCTATCAATGCATCACTCTTCCCGGCTGTTCCATCCTCTCCCCTCCAGATCTTTGACGCTCCTATACTACAGTCCACATCCCGACTACTCCTCCAAACTATACAGATTCACAATATCCTGATCCTTCTTCGGACCCTTGACAACATGCCGACTCGTCCAGCTGAGCACCTCACCCGTCTCTGGGATGATCCGAAACGAATACGCCGTGCGATACATGTCATTGATGCAGAGATGGTTTCCCCGAGCCGTCAGGATCGTTGTCGTTGACGAGGTCGAGGTAGGGAGAGGTGGAGTCGGCGGGGTAACGAGTATTGATTCTGACGATGGATCTTGCTCCTGCTCTTTTGCGGACGGTGTATCCGTTTCCATTTCGGAGGCTGAAAGATCAGAGAATTCAAATTCATGAAATAGATAATCTGCCTCGTCCTCCAGCTCTTGGTTTTGGTCCTGATCCAACTGCGCCTTCGCCTTCGGCCCTCTCACTTTCACAAACCAAACACTAATCCCAGACTCATCTTCCCGTAATCGCCAGATATATTTCTTCGTCCATCGTAGCCCCGCCATCCCCCGGATAACAGTGCCTGGCATCTCGCCTTCTTCTCTATAGAGCATGTCTCTCGCGCACGTGTCACCATCATCGGTCTTGGTAGTAGACCCTCCTCTCAGCGGTGTAAATGTCGCTGTTCCCATCAATTGGCCATTGATATCAGCTGGATTATCACTGTGGAGCGTGCGCGTGAGACGCCACGGTCGAGACGGTCGAGAGAGAGATGTGAACAACGCGGAGAGGAGGTGCGGGGAGGGAGCCGACGTGGAGGCTTTAGAGAGCATGCGTTCTGGTTCTGGTTTTGGATGTGAAAGTTCTGAGGATGTCATTTTGGACTTCTACCTTTGCTAAAGATTTTTGACAAGAAGAGAGATGGTGAAGTGTAATAAGAAACGTAGAGTAGGGATAACTAACTCATTAATATTCGCGGGGCTCCGTCAGTAAAGGGAGCTTAAGGAGAATTGGCCTATGAGAACCTCGGGACAGCACTACTAGGAACAAAATTTGCTCGCCACTTCTATTACATGCCCAAAATTAATTAGAGTCAAGTAGCTAAATTTAACTTCCACATAATGTAATAATGATTTTGGAACAACTGACGATGTTATTCAATATGGATGCAGGTTCTAGGAAGCATGAGCGATACAGTCAGGTGACCTTGGCGCCTATTATGGTGATTGGTCACTACATGAAGTATGACTCTGTGTATGCAGTGAAACATCCATCTCGTTGGAAATAGTGTCATAATGCATAGTAAATATGTATTTCTTACTTCTGCATTTTCAATCATACAATCTTGCTGTCCACAGTTTCCTTCTCTTGACAGTTTTGCTCTTCAACATCACATCTTGGCAGAACCGATAGCAGATCCCAAAGCCACTGCATTGTAAGTATGTTTCTTGAAGTGCATTTACGATAGTGAGGTTTGGCCCCGCCGCAGTGAACCCGACGCTGTGAGCATTCGTAACAGCCTGCTCCAATGTATGAGATAAGAGGGTCACAGGCGATGCATATGACTATTCTTAGGTTTCATCGGACATACCTTTCACCTTCAGGACATAGGGACGCTTCTGGCGGGCCATTGCTGGGCATGCTACTTGGACACGTCCATTATCTGCTGTGATCCTGACAGTATTCCAAGCAAGGAATTCCCCCAACCTGGGATGCAGTTGCGTCCCCAGTTGTCATCTAGATAAGCCTGAGAAGAGATAAGGCCGGTGAGAGATACAGAAGGTGTGTTCATTATTTGTACACTAGATAAGGACAGAGGGAATTCTATAACTATTTTGTATTCGCTTTTCACTCCCGAGAATGGAAATGGGAACCGTTCAGCTTTTTTTTTTACTCGAATGAGTGGAGAGCGCGATCTCATCCTTATCTTGATAACGCATTCTCTATGATGATAATATCAGCCAAAGAGAGTATGCAAAGGTAATTACACATTCCTAATTGAGAAATATAAATGAGAGCTTTCACTTTGCCACGAATTTCAAGCGGGATGACCCCGTAGTTTCGTCCAATGAACTGTTCTGGATTGTATAGCTGTCTCGATCCTATCATGGAGAGGACAAGTCTGGACCGTCAACAACTTATACCGACACAATCCAGCGATTTGAGCGATACACCATTATTTTCTTTCTTTTACTGCTCTATGATAATAGGGTTACTTGCAGACGATTCCCAAATATGTCTCATTCAAACTCGAAACAACATGATGATGTCGTATCGCTCGACAAAGCTGACCAGATCAAATTGTCGGAAGAGCCGACATCAGGCGTTGATGTTGCACCAGGCTCCGTCTCTGTTATCTCCAATGGCCTTCAACGACGACTTGGAAACCGACAAATCCAGCTCATTGCCATTGGGGGCTCGATCGGCACCGCCCTCTTCATCACCATTGGAAGCGCTCTCGAGAAATCAGGACCAGGCAGCTTATTCCTAGCATTCTTCATCTACTGCATAATGCTGGCATGTGTAAACAATTGTATGGCTGAGATGTCCACGTACATGCCCGTCAGTGGTGGTTTCGTGCGCCTGGCAGGGAAATGGGTCGACGATGCAGTCGGCTTCATGGCAGGCTGGAATTTCTTCTTCTACGAAGCGATCTGCATCCCGTTCGAAGTGACGGCTCTTCACACGGTTTTATCTTTTTGGAGTGACAAAATCCCCGTTGTGGCTATTTGTGTAGCGTGTATCGTGCTTTATGTGTAAGATCTTACTCCCTGACCACCCAATGCGACTTGGTTTATTTTCACACCCCGATGCCGATATACTTCTATTCTGTGAAACTCGATACTAAATTCTATTCTGTATCTCTAGTGTCATGAATGTGCTGGCTGTCAAAATATACGGTGAATCAGAATTCTGGCTTTCTGGTGGCAAAATCTTGCTCATATTTATATTGTTCGCTTTCACCTTCGTGACTATGGTCGGGGGCAACCCCAAAGGTGATGCGTACGGATTCCGCTACTGGAATAATACTGGTTCCTTCGCGGAATATCTGGGTTCTGGTAGTCTCGGACAATTCGAAGGTTTCCTGGCTGCTCTCTGGACCGCGTCGTTTACATGCGTCGGGCCAGAATATGTTTCAATTGTCGCTGCAGAAGCAAAACACCCCGCGCATCTACATCAAGAATGCATTCAAAACGATGTATTGGCGATTCGGGATATTTTTCATCGGCAGCGCACTTTGTTGCGGAATTGTCCTTGCTTACAACGATCCGACCTTAGTCGCCATCTACTCTGGAGCCTCTGGGGGTTCCGGAACCGCATCAGCATGTCCGTATGTCATTGCGATGAAGAATCTCGGCATCAGCGTGTTGCCGCATATTGTCAATGCTATTTTGGTTACCAGCATCTTCTCAGCCGGTAACACATACACCTACTGCGCGACGAGGACATTATACGGTCTTGCCCTGGAAGGTAGGGCACCCAAGTTCTTGACCAAGTGCTGGAGCAACGGCGTCCCTATATATTGTTTCATTGTGGTGATGGCCTTCTCTGGCCTATCCTTCTTGCAAGTGTCCAATGGCTCCGCCACGGTTTTGAGCTGGCTTGTCAACCTCGTGACTGCTTCGGGCCTCATCACCTACATTGTCATGTGCGTCACATACATCTGTTTCTATCGAGAATGCAAAGCGCAAGGGCTCGATCGGTCAACTCTTCCCTACAAAGGCTGGTTCCAACCGTGGTGCGGATACATCGGCCTAGTATGGATGATATTAGTGGTTGGTTCTTATGGTTATTCAAGCTTCATGCCCTGGGACGTGGAAAGCTTTCTGACATGTTATGTGATGGTCTTCGTTTCACTTGCTCTGTTCGTGGCATGGAAATTGATTAAGCGCACCAAGTTCATGGGACCGCAAGAAATCGATCTTATCTGGGAAGCTCCTATATTGGCAGCATATGAAGAAGTTATGAGTGTCCAAGAACCCCCTGTTGGTTTCTGGACCGAAATTCTTCAGATGGTTAACCTCAGAAAATGGAAATCGGACGAACAAGAGACATCAAAGGCCTGAATGATGGGGATCATCTTTGTTGACGACAGGCAAATATAGAGGATATCCTGGGGCCATTATATATATTACTGAGCCCATTAACTCTCAATGTTCACTTCCTTATTATGAAATGTTGTGGAAATCATACCTGTATCTTTCCAGGATTAGATCGACTCATATACATCCTGTGTACTATACATTAGACATACAACACCTAGGAAATTATCTTATAAGAGAGCTTGTAACATCCATATCTCTTATTATTGCCCCTCCTGATAAAAGTAGAGATAAGATGTGGATTGTAAATTGGTATCAAGGCCTAATATCAGATCCTTAGCTCTTATTGGCTCGCAATGACGTTCTCATTCTACTTTCCCTCTAGGGTTAGCCAGATTGTTTAGTATCAGCCAAGTAGTTAACTACTCTGTTGAGAAAGCCTTTAATAATCTACCATTGCAGTGACAAAAGTATCTGACTTAGAACCTCTGCTTGGCTCTCCCCTCCTTTCCAATATTTACAGGCATAGTAAAAACCATGACCGGAGAGAACCCTGAAGTCCTTCTCATCCTAGTGCCATGGGATCCACCGACATCATTCCTAGAGACACTGCCTACAATCAGCCCCGGTATTCGAGTCATCGCACATAAAACTGACAGAGACGACACCCTTGTCCCGGCTGATATATCACCTGAAACCTGGAAAACAGTCACTGTGCTGTTCACATGGAGATGGTTCCCCGAAAAAGAACAAGCGCCGAATCTACAATATGTGCAGCTGCTCAGTGCAGGGTGCAATCATGTAATGGACAAGCCGATATTTAAGGAGACAGATGTGGCTTTTTGTACGGCTAGTGGTGTTCATCCGTGAGTGTGGGGAGCTAATATTGGTATTGGTATTTGTCTGGAACAACCGTGAGCTAATAGAATTAATTGCAGGCCGCAAATTGCTGAATGGGTCATTGCGACTTTTCTGAGTTTCCAACATCGTCGTAGGTGACTCATTTCATGAGGACCATATTTCTACTCTATTCATCTCTAATGATCAGGCAGTAATTGAACATTGGGAGAACCAAAAGTCAGGAACTTGGGTCACGCCTGAGTCGGACGAAGATACGGAGGATGCTGTTGGGCTGCGGATGTGCGTTCATTACAGACTAGCAAAACCGCTTGCAGAATAAGAAGCAAAGAAAGACAGAAAATAACACAGCTAATGCACTACAGGGGCATCCTCGGATATGGCGCTATTGGCCGTCAATGTGGACGACTAGCCAAGGCCCTCGGAATGGACGTTTACGCATTTACTCTACGCGATAAAGGAACGCCAGAAGCCAGAAAAGACGAGTCGTTCGTCGAAGAAGGCCTAGGGGACCCGAATGGCGATATCCCATCGCGATGGTTTTATGGACGTGATCAGTTAAATGACTTCCTTGCCGATCTCGATTTACTGGTTATCACTACCCCCCTCACGGCATTAACAAAGGGGATGATATCCAAAGGAAAATTCCAGATCCTCAGTAAGAGGAAAGCGTTCATCAGCAATATCGCGCGGGGACCGGTAGTGGATACAGATGATCTGATCACTGCTCTGAATGAAGGAATGGTTCGAGGTGCTGCTCTGGATGTCACGGACCCCGAACCACTACCTGCAGAACATCCGCTGTGGAAGGCTAAGAATGTCATCATCACGCCGCATGTCAGTGGCAACTCGAACCATTACAACGAACGAACTTTGAAGATACTGGCTCAGAATCTCAAACGACGTGCAGAAGGAAAGGGACTTATCAATCAGGTCAATAAGTTGCTGGGCTATTAAATTATCCTGGAACTTCTCACTTGAATTCAGAATAGATTCCTGTCATTTATGCATAGTACACGTGGTCACTTGAAGGACATGGTTAGATAGACAGAATGGATTCTTCCTGTAAAGTTAGATCTGGTTAGTAAGAAATCTTATCTACTGAAGGAGAAGTCTCCTCTAGTAGGAGCAAAATCAGGGGATACTAGGATGCAAGGAAAGCTATGAGAATATCGCACTTCTGGCGGGGGAAAAACTGATACCTGGTTAGATTGCTAGAAATGTATTGTGTGCAGTAGCCTATAGGATTCTGCGGAGACTCCGCGTTAAGTCACTACAAGAGGCTTCCAAGTTGCATTACTGTTGTACAGATGGAGTACTCCTGCATCAAAATCGCAGGATACTTCATCGGCGGCGGTGTACTGGCCCCTCCAACATTTCTGGATAATCTGAGCCACTGGAAGATGTTGCACGTCTGGGAACTGGTGATTCTCGTAACGTTGTTCCACTACTTCCTCTGACTCCTCTTCGTAAGGTTCTTTGGTGGTCCAGATTTGGTAGATGGTTGCTCCCAAAGCAAACAGATCGTTTGCAACAGATGCCACAGGTTCTACATCCTTTTCCCATCTCTGAAATCGATGCTTGTGAGCAACTCTTGCCTCACTTCCATCAATTGAGGAACCAGCAAAATCGCAGAATTTGATATCACAGTTGGGGTCCAGAAGAAGATTATGACACCCCACATCTGCTTGAAGCACTCCCTTTTGATGAATGTATGCCAGGCCTTGAGCGGCTTGGCGGGACCATTTGAATGCGTCTGCTGGCGGTGTAGTAATCCCTTCCTTGCGAAGCGCCAGAAGGTGCTTCAGGAGGGAGTCGCCAAGTCTCTCCAGAATAATTCCATGATCCACAGAGGATATGTACTTGCAAATTCGCGGATGGTCGCCCAAGCGCCGGTAAACTTTCCGCTCGACCCAGATGTCTTGCAGAGGTTGGTTGTCAGCATATGCATTGCTGGTAACAGGTAGTGACATCTTGACCACCTTCTGGTCATCAATAGCCCATACCAGACTCGTTACACCTGCACCCACCAATTTCAGACCCTTTAGTAATATCTGAGGGAGCCCCTCCTCATCTGGAAGCGACATTGTGAGAAGAGAGTATTGGATGAGGTCTCAAGGACAGCAAGGATGATTGGCACCACATGGACAGGCCTAAAAAGGAGATGTTCCTATGAAGGAGTACATTTCACTATTGATAATAATGAATGAAAAATCCACCCAAACCAATATACTCGTTACAACGAACGCAGATGGCTATCTAGAGACCAGCTTGCTAACAATGCGATGTTTACCGTTTCATATCGCTCGGGCCGGTTAAACGTTAGTGCGTGATTATTGCCCGACTCCTCAGGCATCGAAATCGGTTCAATTCTCCACGTTTTCGAAAAAGATACCGAACAACAACAACAACGTCTAACAAGGAATGAAGACGCTTTGATTTCTCTATCCACCTGCTAAGTTACCTCACCGCAAGATGACAAAAGATGTGGATTCATGTCTTCTGCTGACCGTCAAATCAAAACAATTACCATAGGCCAAGACAATGATCGCCCTGACGGAAAATGGCCAGAGAAAAGACAGCTCATTAAAGCACGACGTCCTGTTGAAATCGAACATTGACTATCCTCATTCGTTTTGAATCAATTGACCGTTTCTTGTCCGCAGCTTCTGTCAAGGGGACCCATAATCGGCATCCCTAAAAGATCCCGAAGCTCGCGCAATGCTCAGGATTTTTAAGGTCATTTTGAGGTGGCAAATGGGTCAATCGGGCCCACAATGGATTGATCGCAGACTTTTCTATTCCACGCCATAGGCTCTTTATCTCAAGCACCGGTCATGGAGACCGACAATTCGGCCCGATGTACGGAGTACTGGCCTTCTGCTGCATATCAGCTCGGTGTTTCGCCCGATGGCAAGACTAGAGAAAACTCGACAGAGGATGCATACATATCTAGATTATTTCTACTACACAAGACCCTTTCCTCTCAATGACCCTAAATAGACACTCAGATAACGCTTCTTGTTTCGATTCTTTCTCTGTTTTGGCTCTGCTTCTTCCAGGATCTGCCAATGATCAGGGGAGTCATTTTATCTCTTGATAGGCTAACTCGGGGTGGTGCTTTGCTTATATCTGTAATCCGTTCAATTTCTGCTCCCTCATGACCGTTCAAACTCGTTCGTCAACAAGTCTCAGTGCTGCGAGCACGACGGGCACGAAAGATGCTCTTTCCACCGTCGACCCGGAGAGACAACAAGCTCCGGCAGGGAATACGCTCGACAAGCCGTCCTTTAAGCTGCCAAGCTGGCACCGATACATCATTTTATTTACCGTCAGCTGGATGACTTTTGTGATCACCTTTTTCAGCACAGCATTTCTCACTGCGCTCCCGGAGATCTCCGAGGAATTCTCGACAACTAGCGAGACAATAGCCGCCACCAATGCGGGAGTCTTGATTGCAATGGGTTTCTCTTCTCTGATCTGGATTCCAATTGGAAGATTGATCGGGCGGAGATGGGCATACAACACTGCGATCATGTTTCTGTGTCTCTGCTCAATTGGGGCAGCACTGTCAATCAATATGGCAATGTTTACCGCGATGCGCATCCTGGCCGGTTTCACTGGCACATACTTTATGGTTGCGGGCCAGTCCATCTTGGCTGATATCTTCCCTCCCGTATGTATCCCGAAATCAATTGGTGTGATTTTTGATGCCATGCATGTACTGAGATTGAGGTCAGCTTGTCCGAGGTACCGCCGTAGGATTCTTCATGGTCGGTTCTGTGAGCGGTCCTGCTTTCGGTATGAACTTGCCATCTTAATGGGAATATAGAGACTGACATAGCTTAGCTCCCTGTATTGGTGGTATTATTGTCACCTTTTCCCATTGGAGAGTCATCTTTTGGGTGCAGGTCGGAATGGCGGCTCTTAGTTTCGTCATGGCAATTTTCTTCGTTCCGGACATCGAGAAGATGAACAATGTCGACAAACCAGATTCCGAGAACAAAGAGCCTCCTCCGTCTGTATTGTCAGTCCTTTCAGCGATGAATCCCGTTCGCGTGTTCACCTTTCTTGTGTATCCGAACATCTTTTTGGCGGTATGTCCTTTGTTCTAGATACGCCTCGAGGTAGAATCTCCAGTTAACAGGGACGTGAACAGGACCTCACCTGCGGCCTGCTCGCCTTCTTCCAATACGCCCTACTCACTTCCGCACGGAGCATCTTCGCTCCTCGCTTTCACTTGACCACAGCTCTAGTTAGCGGATTGTTCTACCTTGCACCCGGCAGTGGCTTCTTGGTAGGCAGTATCGTCGGTGGCAGACTCTCGGACCGGACCGTGAGACGATACATCCAAAAACGCAACGGCATACGACTGCCACAGGACCGACTAAATAGCGGTCTATTATGGGTTCTGACCATGCTCCCCATCTCTACCCTGATTTACGGCTGGACCTTGCAGGAAGAGGTTGGTGGAATGGTCGTCCCTATCATCAGTGCCTTTTTCGCCGGTTGGGGTTTGATGGGTACATTCAATGGGTTGAATACATATACGGCGGGTACGTGGAGAAGAAAATTTCCCGAGTCATTACCATTATAACTGACCATCTTCCCCCAAATGCAGAAGTTCTTCCAGCTCAGAAAACTGAAGTGATTAGCGGGAAGTACGTGGTTCAGTATATATTCGGCGCGACTGCTAGTGCGGCTGTCGTTCCTATGGTTAATAGTATCGGTGCGGGGTGGACATTTACGATATGTGAGTGACTCACTTATCACTTCAATTGAACTTTGTATCTGATAGCTAATAATTTGTCTCTTCAATAGGCTCCGCAATGTTCATGCTCGGTGGCACCCTGACCTTCCTCATTACGCGGAAAGGTCTCGATATGCAAGAATGGACGACGAAGAAACTGTCGAAGAAATAATCAGCTAATACTCAACTTGGCTCCTTTTGGAGCAACAAGGTTTTACGATGACTACGTGCGTATGAACTGCATCATCTGGTTCATCTCGTGGAACAAAAGGAAAAGTGTGGCATAATAGATACGCATCATCCGGAGTTCTGGTTCCTTTATTGAAGACTAATTATTTAGATGAGATTATAGACATAGATCATTATTGCTTTTTTTTGCATCTCCTCTTGACTAGTAAGGGTCCATGAATACTCTCATTCTTAAGATCAGTTACTGATATTCCCGATGCAACGCTCCCAACTAAGTAGTTTCTGGAGATATATTGAGAAGCCAAATAAAAAAAAACACCCACTGGAGATCTTGTCACTTCCGGCAATAGATATATACTCCGTTGACACCTAAAGGCATAATAATTCCGCAGGCTCGACCAATGGCGGTCCGTGCGTCGCCTACTTGTCCACGGTCCAGACAGTGAGCGCATCCTCTCATCATCGACCTAAGGATACCTCGGAGAGTTTACTGGTGCTTTAGAGAACTTAACTCTGACTGTCCCTTGAGCTACTTTGCCCACTTGAGATTCTATACCATTCCCCATTGGTAACTGGAATCTGGAACAGACAACAACCAACAGACCATAGGCTACAGCATCAAACGCATCAGAGCCTTGTCGGCGTCCTAGTCTGCTCCAACCATGTAATATCATGATCATGGCCTCGAGACACGGTCATGGTGATTCTGACAAATAAGCATGATCAATTTGACTGCAGGAGCCAATGGTTAAAGTGAGATTCTCGATGGCAGGAGTACGGTCGACTCCCATTGTTCTCTGCCCTGGACCCCTCGAGCGGATGATCCAGTAATGACGCAGAGGTTCAGTTCCACACTTGAATTGACTTCACTCGGCGTCCAGTATCGCTTTGGGTGTTCCTTTTAGCATGCGAAAAGCTTCCTAGATGTCGAACCAGGGTTAGCGGATGCGATCGGACACAGGTCTAGCCCCGGCGCGCCTCCAGCTCTTTACATTCTCGTTGCAGAAATGAGCAGGTCGCGAGTCTCCAGAATTTCAATGCTGAACATGATATGTTGGAGCAGTTTGCGGGGTAGCTTGAACTGGATTCTTGGCATCGTTGACAGCTCCAGGACCATTGATCATAGATGTTATCTACTTGTAGGTTCGAGATATCAAAGGAGCTGCCGTGATCAATCTCGCGAAGACGAGGGAAGACGAGGGAATAAAGATCGAAGAATAATACCAGCCGCATACGAGAACCTGTAGAACAAGACCAGAGAACATGAATGGCTCGACATGGATCAGCCTGTGCAACAGACTCAAATCGCATCCACGACCATCACCCGATCGTAAGACTTTCATCTACCACTGGAAGGGGTGAAGTAGTGCCGCTGGAACCCCCGGTCTGGATGCTGTGAACCTGAGCTTTAGCTGGTCAGCATCTGCCAACCATCATGACTTGAAGCTCTCTGTCGTTGACCCATGAGTTTGCTCGTAGCTCTGTATTTTATTCTTCTCCTCTTCACTACACTCCAAAGAAGCTTCTCTTCAAGTTCTGCTTGTTGTCCGAGGGAGCGTGTCCATCTTTGGGACTTGATCGGTGTTGCAGCAGGTTGGTTCTCCCCCTTGTCCCCTCACGTCATTCGATTTCAACCTGCGTTGCGATTATCTTCAGGCTTCAGTAAAGAGGCTGCCTGGAAGAATTTTATTCTGTTGAGTCATCATCCCAGGAGTCAACTCGATCGTTGAAAAGCTGCATCTGCTTGTTTGGATATCAGTGCGGCCGGAGCTATCAATAGGTCCAATAGTTGCATTGTGACAGCGACACATTGGGATCAGGCCATTTTATGCTCTCTATCTGCTCTCTGTGAGCTCATCCTGTCTCTACGATTAGTATTGTTTCACCAATGGTCACTCTCAAATAATGCCTCAATTCTTCAGCTTACTCTGCATACATAATCTGGTCTGGGTATCCTTGCTGACTCTCTTTTCCTCAGCATTCATTTACCAACCTCACTATGGCTGCTATAAGTCTCATTGAGCGTGCAGATGGTGTGAACAGCATGACCGGTATCGGCAAGTCCCGCCACCATCGCCATAACTGGGCTCACCGAAATCCTGGTGTCGTCCTCGTTTTCTGCATCGTCTTTATCGTCGGATGTGGTCTCATCGCTCTGGTCCTCTATCGGAGATGGATGGCTCGAAGGGCACTCAAGTCCGCTGAGAGCGGATAATTCGACAACGGATATCAGACACCAGAGTCGAAGTCACGTTTCTTGTGGCAAGCATCCGCGGTTGGTTAATTGCGCCATGCTTGGTGTCTTTATCAGATTCGAAAAAAGATGCAGAAGACGTGTTGAGGGAAAATATAATTGCTTCTTCTTCTCCCTCGTCTTGCTAGGCTGCTTCATTGCGTTTCGCCAATGAGAAGGCATTTTTACCTGTTTTATCAATATCCACTGATTCCTACGACAGGATCAGTGAGTCCTATTTCGGATTTGGGAATTAGATTACCTGGCGTTGACGGAGTTATCGGAAGGTGAATCGCTTGTTCTTGGAAAATTACCTAATGACGCTGGACGACATGAAGTGCGTCAATCATGTAGAACCATATATCAATATAATTAATCATTGCTTCTGATTGACTATTTCAAAATAATCCTATAGTAAACCGCTAGCAGTCATCTTTATCCCTCTTCTTATCAAGTATACCATTGAATGTTCTGGAATGCCCAGTCTATCTCTGTTTGCTCTTTAGAATGTAATATTCCCCGTTTGGTTAGATATTGACAGAAACAGTGAAACAAAAAGGTGACTTAAGGCTCCTGACAAAGGAAGATCATTATTCACAAAGGTGACACTTGCACCAGTATGAGTCTTCTATTGCACTCTTTTCTTCCCTATGATATATTTGTTAATATTTCCGGGTGTTGCCTGTCGACGGAGAATATTCCTACTCTTGTAATTCCCATTCTAAGCTTCTCTGTTGTTGCCTCGAGTCCGGAAATAGAAATACCTCATCTCCTATACTCCATTAGAGATACTCTTTCTAACAGGTTATCTCTCTTCTTACGGTCTCTCCACGCAGACAATCATAAAGCGGGGCATTACCACTGATAGTGACTTGACTACTTCAGAATGTCACTATCCATATCTGCGTCGATACCTACTTCCAATATGTTGCCAGCAAACACCATTTATCCAGCGACCACTTCATCAAGCCTTGGATTGCCATCTACATCACCAACGGATTCATCAGCAACCCTCCTCCCACCTCCTCTCTCTATCCTCAATTATGATCACAACCAAAACCACACGCACAACAACAACCGAGTTCTAGATATCAATAAAAGCATCGAGAATATTTCCCCAACTCCCGAGCCTGAACCCGAGCTCAGGGGCAGTTCCGGAGGACATGGCGGCCGCGGAGGACGAGGACGTGGTGGTGGAGGCTATGCACATCATAATTCCGCAAATTCAATCAATCATTGGCATCAAAACAACAATGGACTGGGAATTTCGATGGTAATTGTGTATGGATTTCTTTTTATTGGAGCGGGGATGGTTCTTGGTGGCGGTTTGGGAGCATGATTGGTATCAGGGAAAGCGGGTAGAGGGATTATCTATTTTTTTGGATTGTGACTGCAATTCGGAGGAATATGGTTCTTGTTCCGGATTGAGTGTTTCTTATTCTCTTTTATTCTTGATACAAGCTTTTTTTATTTTCCTGTCTGCCGGAGTGGGTTTGTCCTTGTGAAATAGAGTAGTGATCTCCAAATTTTGGCATAGATATTTGATTTATTTTTTACTGTGGTAGTTCTCTTCCTATTGATACATCAATACAATTATACTTCCTTCCACACTTTCTGCTCCTATTACAGTATACATGTCGGATCGAATTCACACAGTAGATAGTTTCTCCCTTATCAAGGTTTAGCCATAACTGCACTCCACCTGTATAAAGGACTGGTATCTAGATATGCACAAGCCCAACTATAGGCACACCAGTAATTCCCTGTGCAGTCGTCAAACCATAGTTCCTCCTCTGCCTTCCGGCACATTCATAACATTTCCGCTTAGTCGTCATGCGCTTAGTCGTTGTTGTTGTGCCATGAGACCCGCATAAAACACGCTGCTTAAAGAAATCTCACGATGACAGTGAAAACAATACATTCTCTACCATCCTCAGTCACTCTTTTTACCTTCTAAGTCAAGAAAAAAGAAAATCAAAAAATCAAGTCAAAAAAAAGCATCACCATGTGCCTCCACACATTCCACCGCTATCACCACTGCAAACACGTCGGCCGCTGGGACATCGATATGTGCGTCGAGCCTGTTCGCGGCCAGACTACTGCCAAGCCTGGGACCAAGGCCATCGTCGGCAATACTAAGAGCTTGCGCAAGTCGTTTGTGTGCAAAAACAACAAGATTGAGGATCGGTACCTCGTCGTGGACAATAAGATCGCGGGCTTCTGTCCATCGTGTATTCGGCTCGGGTTCCATAAGCCGATTTGTATCGTTACGGGCATTGCGCCGGATGATCCAAAGTGGGTTCCCAAGGAGGATTCAGAGGATGAAGATGGTGATAGTGGGAATGGGGAGGAGCATGAGAAAATAACTCATGCTGCTGAAATGATGGCAGGTGTGGGTGGTAAGGTTGGGGACATGAGTATGGAAAAGGAGAATTGGGAGGATATCTTCTTCGAGAGTGAAGATGAGGATGAGCATTGCGATGAAGATGATGCTGAAGAAGAGAATTCGGTTCACGATGCGCATGCTCCGGCTGAGAAGAAGGAAGTCGGAGAATTGGAGCATTCCTAAACATGTATTCTTCATCACTCCTGATTCTGGACTATGCTTCGTACGTATCTCCATCTCTCCTTCGGATGGAAGCCATTATACGGGGTTTTTCTGCTGACTTCGAATTATATAAGACCAAAATCCGAATCCATATCGACCTATTGGATGCAGAAGATCCTAGATACGACAGTTCCGGCTCGGAGGACATCGAAAGTGTCTTGGTTCTGCAGTTCAGCTCTAGTCAGAGATACAGACTTGGATTCAGGAGGTCTAATTGAGGAAACTGATGATGGACTTTCTTGCGGTTTGTACCCAGACAACGCCATATCTATGGCCATTTGGAGATTATTATGAAACTTTGGCGTGCCTGCCGGGCTTTAAAGTAGTGGCAATAGGAAACGTCTAGATACTACATAGTACTTTTCTCTGAACATTCATTTTCTCTAGCTGTAGTTCCTATATACTGCAATTATCTCAGAGTAGATTCCTCCTGTGTATTGATCTCCTATGAAGGATACTTTCTTGTGGTCTATAGAGAGGCCTAGAGACCATTTATCTCTGAGAGACGTAGTCTGATTCATCCTGTCTACACTTGAGCTTGTCGTTTACTGTGATGCCGAGCCCCATTCTGTCTACACCTGAGCTTGTCATTTACTGTGACGCTGAGCTCCATCGCCGTGCTGACAGGGTAGCGTCCACTATCAGGACATTAACAAGACATCCTGACATTCTCCTCCTTGTCCTAGAACTCTTCCTTCAACATCTTCTCTTTCTTCCTGAACAGGACAAATCCTCTACAAAATCCTCCAAGACACAGTTGGCAAAGCACTATCACAATGTCCACCATATCATCCACCGGCACTGGAAGTCTCCATCCCACTTTCAGCGAGCCTCGCTACAGCCCTCGTCCATCACGCCCAAGGGGCTTCGACCGCTTCGTCCACCATCATTTCTCCTGCGGCCACATCTGCCGAGCCAATCCATACCACCGGTCCGGCTTCTATATCCCCATTCACTGGAAGCGCGACATCCCCTGCCCGACCTGCATGCAGAGAATGCCGATGGACTACATCCTTGAGCGGAAGTGGGAAACATCCATTCGATACAGGACCAAGGCGTGGTTTCGCCGCGTTTTCAAGAACAGAGTTCAAGTTGTCGATTCTGTGGAGTGGCAGTGGTCCGACTAGGGTTTTCTTGATGTAGGTAATTAATTATTCTTATGGAGTGAGAGATTTGAACTAAGTATTTTTCTTGGGATAGGACTGAATATCGGGTACTCTGGGGCCCGCCAGAGCCAGATTATGTGGTTAGGAAATAGGAAAAATCAAATGTCAGTTGATAATTGTGCATTGTATGTGATTCCTATAGTATGCTCTGGTGATCACCAGGTGTAGATGCCGTAGTGAAGAAATAAAGAAAGATTTCTTTTCCTCAAGCTCGTTCTTCATACAGGTGTAATTTGATAAGTCTATATGGGGATCGACAACCCAGGTGGCCGTCAGACCTATAAAACACCATGTTTTCACATTTTATTTTCCCATAGAGAAGTGGAAGATCGGTATATAGCACAAAGGCATCATTTTTGCTTTCACCATGGAAAATTCAGCTCTTGCTAAACTAGTCGCTATCTTCCTTCGAATTGTCAATCCCCTCAGGATTGTGTTGAGAATATCTCGACAGCTTCAGAATTCAACTAACATACCGTACTCGTATACGTCCGCATTTGTCCTGAAATCTGAGCGCACTCTCTGTATAACGCCGTTGTCATCGGGATTAGCAGCAGTCAATATCAATCTAAGCCACTCTTAGTGAATAGACAATGGGAGGAGTCTCCTCATTCCGACTACTTAATCCTCAAATAGACGCCATATTCCACACCCTTTGAGCTTACATCTGAGTGTCTGAGATCCTATAGAATCATGGTTCCAATAAGTTTCGTTACGCCGTCCAGATACTTCACCTCGATTTATTCCTTCTTGATACCTACTTCCTCCCTCTCTCCAATCGGAAAGGCCTACAATAATGCCACCGGCCTCAGAACCAGAACCTCCGCCTCCAATTATCCGCAGACCTCGGAGATCAATAATCGTGACCTGGTACGCTTGCGGTCATATAGAAATCAGCCGTGGTCCAGCCGGTAGGCGAGACATTAATGTTCGAAAGAGAAGGCCTTGTGGGCCGTGTTTAAGGAGGAGAGAGAATACGAATGGAAGCCATGATAATGGCCGCCATGATGAGGGAGGGTCCGGGACAGCTGAAGGGGGTGCGGTTAATACATCAGAGAACGCTGCATGAGAGGGTAGTAGTGATGCTACTGACGAGGTAGTAATCAAGAGGCTGATACGGTGGAGGGGACCCAATGAGACTTGATAGTAGTCATTTGCTACTAAATTATGGAAACAAACTCATTCTCCATAATATAGTCAGAACATAATGGCAATCATGGGCATTTGGCTTATCTTGGATAATATTCCGCTGCAATACTCAGAAAGGATCATTCTAAACCAGACAAAAGACCAGGCCCTTGTGCCATGCATCAAACCTATCCTCAAAGGTCAAAGAAAGATTGATACAGATAATGATCCAATGAAAATAACAACCCACATTCAGACCGGATAAAGACTTCATCAAGCAAGAAACTGGAATCAACTAACCATCCCTTTGAAAGAATCACACAAAGGATCGCTTCAACAATGGATATCAAAGCCATCTGTTCTCAATCGACATCATCACCTTTCAAAAAAAAAAAAAAAAAAAAAAAAAAAAAGGACAGCTTGCATCATATTCTACGTGCAACA
>JAPVCG010000010.1:123663-136124 GCA_029606305.1 Paecilomyces fulvus
GACCTTGCTATCGAAAGGTTCCTCTCAAAAGAGCCCTAAGAAAATCAAGCATACAATCCCATGAACATCCTCACAACCTACTTCCCCCTGCTGAGCATCGTCGGGCTCCACTATGGCTACCACTACCACTACAGAACACCGACTTCTCGACAGAGAATCCAAGAAAAATACTGGCCGCAGAGACGCGATGACCTCCATATACAACGGCCCAGTACTCCGCAGCCAGATACACTATCTGAAGAGCAGAAGGTGCTAGGTCGCAAAGGGGGGATGAGGAGAAGGGATCAGGAGCGGGAGTTCTGGTTGACTAAGAAGAGCATGATGGATGTTTTGGAGACTATTGGGGAAGAGGAAGACTTGAGGTGAATTGGTTTTGAGCTGGTTTGTAGGGATTGTTATTCTGGCTATCCGGAAGGGTAGAATGTGCATTATTACTGATTTAGCGCAGTTTGTTTTTGGTACATGGGTGATTATAGAGTACTCTGGATGTGGTTTCGGTATCAGGTTCTACATCTGGATGCTGGTGGACAATTGTTTGGATTTCATCACCATTTGAAGTGAAGATCCGAAGTATCTATAATCCACATATCTATCGGTAAATCGATTCCGCCAGGTTGACTAGATATAAATTCAAGATATATACACACAGAGAGAAGGATATATGCTGCCGAGTCTAATGTCCTCAAGCTATGACCACAACTCCCGCTCCTGGGCTGGGTTTTTCTTCCTTGATGAGAACAGCCAAGAAGGGAGCTTGAGGTTGCTTAGGAAGTTTGTCCTCTTATCTTTCTGCCAAGGCCACTTGGCTCCAAGCGAAAAGCTGGTCTTCTTCTGGTTCGAAAAAGGCCAACCGCGAGGCCAGCTCAACCCGGAATTAGACCAGGACGACCAATGCCACCACGGCTTCTGATGTCTGCCTTCTCTTTTGAAACTCTCGATAATTCGGTCAAACTGTTTATCGCGGTGCTCCTGCTGCTTCTTTCGCGAGTCTTGCTGCAGCTTAGGATCAAGGCACCATACTACGATGTCGCCCCGGCGTCGCTGGTCATCATGCCACGCTGTGTTCCATGTCCTCCAGCATTCTCCGTAAGAGCTGCCCCGTAGGAGGGACTGCAAGGTCGGTTCCAACTGAGCAAAGAAGACAAGGTAATCAGGCCACTCATGTATGAATCTTGTCACGCCATTTTTATCTTTCACTGTCGCAGGAAGCGTCTGTGGCCGATGAACGGAAGGCAAAGGAGCGAGGTATGATGGCCTTCGAGGAAGGTGTCGGAGGCCTCCAACCATGTTGGCTCGAAGAAAGTCGGCCGGGTTGGCATAGAACTGGTCCGCTTCGTCGAGATAAGCGGCCTTCTCAGTATCGTTGAGGCCCACAGGAGGCTCGCACGACAAAGCCCAGCCCCGGATAGACGGGAAGACTAGATGGGATCGCCAAGGAGTGCTATGACAGGGCATGAGAAATCCCACAGTCATATTCTGTAACCCTGAAGGGGGAACTGGGCTCAGAAGAGAAGACTGTGGAGGTTGGGAGTGAACCTGGTAGTGCGCTTCGTGCTCACCACGAAGATAGGAGAGCACACTAGATGGACCGGAAGCGTGTGTGAGCGTGGTGTATAGACCAATAGTCACATTGACCAGTAGAAGGAAAAGAAGGATGAGTCTGCGAGGCGTGTGCGGCCTCGACGAGCTTGCAATTGCAGGCAGGAAGTAGTCTAGAAATGGTGGTGCCGCGAGGACATGTAAACAAGGCAGCAGAGGGTAGATGAAGCGGACTTCCTTGTGAGAAATGAGGGACAGAATAGAAGGCATGATGATGCAAGCCCAGGCCAGCTGGCGCTTAATCCATGCTTCGGTTTGGTTCTGGTCCGACCGAGTTGAAGGAAAGGCGGCCTGGTATAATCCGACCAGTGCAAAAGGCAGCGCTGTTAATAGAAGCAAAGGAAAGCCTTGGGAAATATAGTAATGCCAGTCATTCCGACCATAGAAGACAGCCAGTGACTGGGCTATGTTGAAATAGAGAAAGTTCAGAGGAGGGAAAGTCCACGTCCCATAGTAAAGACAGTCAACAGAGACCGAGAAACCCAGAACGCAAGATCTACGACAGTTAGAATAGGTAAGAAACGATAGTCAGGTCAACTTACCCCCAGATGGCAGCCTCCCTGACGAGAATCAGACGTTCTCCTCTGGTGGCTTTGGATAGCATGAAGCCAGCAAGGATTATCCAGATAATGATATTCGTCGGACGCAGGACGCATGCGAGGGCAGCAAGCAACAGACATTTGCGTAGACTGCAAGGCGCGTTATGTTAGAAGATTGCAGAATCGATTGTGCTCACATGCACCACATACCTCGCGGACTCGTCGAGATCGCTAGAGGTGGTCATATCATCCTCAACATCGCTTTTGTCATGCTGGGGCCCTACGACCCATTTCCATGGCCAAAAGTACAACGCGACAACGGTCAAGGTCGTCTCCAGACAATTGGACAGCGTCCTCGTCGAGCAAAACCACTGCCATGGGCTTACGACGGTGAGCATCCGCTGCACCCCGTTAGCAGAGAATCTCACGGCCAGCATTATACACATACCACCGCCCATGCCTCATTGCTACCCCGTCCATAGACCTTGCCAGCCAGTTTCCACGTATAGTAATCCCCCAACGCCGCGATGACGGCCTGCGCGACCTTTGGCGCAGCGACCAGGACCTCCGCGCGCGTCAACGGTGAGAGATCTAGGCACCATGATATCGTATTTGCAACATAGTATACGGCCGCGAATAAGATCGGATGGATCGAAGATCGGAGATGATGTGTCCATTCCTTTGGCAATCTCCTGTTTAGCAATGCTCTCTCTACACTTCACCCAACTCCTTACCCACGTTATCCATGCACCACTGTCCTTGCCAAATGCGATCTGCCACGCAGGCTCCAGAGACTGAAAGAATTCATCCGGCTGAAAAAACGTCCTCACGCAAAGAGCATTGAGGATGCGAAATGCGATCAGGGATAGGAGAACATTCTGGGGCGCTGCGGAGTCGAGCCGTTTCTGGCGCGTCTGCTGCTGAACACGCCGTGCGGCTCCAAGATCCCCGCGATTATTTGTGCCGCTAGAAGCCTGCGACAGCTCAGACGAAGCTGTCGACATGATCTCGCGCGCTCATAACGATGCCAGTGAGAAGACCAACAAAGGGGGGGCGGAATGGCAAGGTTGGCCGCGGAGATCGACGAAATCCGTAATACGGGGGAAGCGCTAACTTACTCGAACGACGACGCACGCGGTCAAGAACGAGCAGATGATGTCGTTTGGTTGGCCTCAAGACAAACAAAGACGGATTCTCGAGGCAGCGAATCGCAAGAGGCGCAATTGGAAACCATTTCCGCGAGCTTATGGTAACGGTGGATCATAACGGGGACGGCCCCTCCTATGATTCATGTCTGGTGCTTCATCTGGAGGTATCGCGGATAGACCTGCACTTAGAGGTCTAGTCGATATGGACGCCATGAAAAGACTTTTCGCCATCCACTGGAATGGACAGCAGTCCACTTCTGCTCACTGTGGTGACATTCTGCTCTTTTCTTCCTATCCTACTGACTGAGACCACCTTCTTTTTTTTCCGAAAACAACTTCCCATTGACGTGACACGATCATCATCATCATCATCTACCTCTTCTCTATAACCTCATCAGACATTATCATCGCAGACCTCATCCACTCAGGATGTCTCCAATTGCAACGTCAAAGGGAACCCCGACCGGATCGCAGCCGGCTGGCGTCACATCCACCACCTCTTACAAGGCTTCCCCCTACCATGCGGCCTCGACGCAAGCTGCCATTGCGGCTGAGAAGGAATATGCAGCACACAACTATCACCCTCTTCCGGTGGTCATCGCCCGCGCGTCTGGCACATCCGTATGGGATCCAGAGGGCCGTCACTACCTCGACTTCCTCTCCGCCTACTCTGCCGTGAACCAGGGTCACTGCCATCCCGAACTCGTCAAGGCTCTGACGGAGCAAGCCTCCAGGCTGACGCTGAGCTCGCGGGCTTTCTACAATGACGTCTTCCCCAAGTTCGCGGAGTTCGTCACCAGGTTCTTTGGCTTTGACATGGTGCTGCCAATGAACACAGGTGCGGAAGCGGTCGAGACCGGTATCAAGATCGCCAGAAAATGGGGCTACAAGGTGAAGGGAATCCCAGCGAACCAGGCGGTGGTGCTGAGTGCAGCGGACAACTTCCACGGTCGAACGGTAAGACACGATACCTGAACATGAAGCAGTATACTGACGGGGATGCTGACGCTCTCCTAGTTCGCAGCGATCTCGATGTCGTCTGACCCCGAATCTCGCGAGAACTACGGCCCATACCTTCCCAACATCGGATGCACGATACCAGGCACGGATAAGCCAATCACTTTTAACGACAAGGCTGCGCTCCGGGAAGCCTTCGAGAAAGCTGGATCGAATCTTGCGGCATTCTTGGTGGAGCCGATCCAGGGTGAAGCCGGTATTGTCGTGCCGGATGACGATTATCTGAAGGAAGCTAGGAAGCTGTGTGATGAGTACAACGCTCTGCTGATCTGTGACGAGATCCAGACTGGAATCGCCCGAACCGGAAAGCTTCTCTGCCACGAATGGAGTGGGATCAAGCCTGACCTTGTGCTGCTGGGCAAGGCTATTTCAGGAGGCATGTACCCTGTCTCGTGTGTGCTTGGCCGCAAGGATATCATGCTTACCATCGAGCCTGGTACTCACGGATCAACATATGGTGGAAACCCTCTGGGCTGCGCGGTTGCCATTAGAGCTCTTGAGATTGTCAGAGACGAGAACATGGTTGAGAACGCAGAGAAACTTGGACAGATCTTCCGCGACGGACTGAAGGCACTGCAAAGCCCAGTGATCCAGACCATCCGCGGAAAGGGTCTGCTCAACGCCATCGTTATCGATGAGAGCAAGACCGGTGGGCACACCGCCTGGGATCTCTGCATGTTGATGAAGGAGAAGGGTTTGCTGGTGAGTCCAGTCTCTCCAGACAGCGCTAACACCCGAGCTCGTTGCTAACTTCTATCAGGCCAAGCCAACTCACCAGAACATCATCCGCCTTGCACCTCCGCTAGTTATTACTGAGCAGGAGATTAAGACCGCCCTAGGTATCATTGAGCAAGCTATCAAGGAGCTTCCCGGCCTGAAGGGCGAGGCAGAAGACAAGGTCATTCCGCCACCCGAGAAGAAGGTCAAGATCACCCTCGATGCGTGAGGTCTATACCCATTGTGTTCCACCTCTTTTGTGATGTCCCTACACGTACAAGAACCGTCATCGGTTGTTTGCTACGCGACATAAGCCATAGATATTGCTCGTCCGTAGTGTATGATAAAATATTATCAATGTCACTAACTGGATCGAATCACCGTGTTCCTCGTCTCATCTGATATCAACGTAAGCTGCAAGTTATCATTACTTTCCCTTCCGATTCGCGGCTCCGAGCACTAGTAGGACTGCATTCAGTCTTGTCACAAAATAGCAAAAGAGTAGCCATGATAATAAGGGGTATGTTTGTAGAAGGCTGATATAGAAACCAGCGGTGTGAGAATAACAAAGGATCTGCAAAAACTTCGCCAAGAGATATGGGCGATGAAGCACTATTAATCTGCAATTACCAGCTGCTGGATATGCACAATCGTTTTTCGTAGGATGTCATCAGCGCTTCTTTCCGATGTGCTTGCTTAGGTAGCATGTATGGACATCTTCTCAAACTGCGCTGCCTTCGGGACTGAACATAATCAACAGTCGACATTCAAGGCACCACCACGAAGATACAACCTTATCACGAAGTTGTCATCAAATTGCTGGCTATGACCTCAAGATGCCATTACTAGCTTTCCACAGACACACAAGTTTCAGTCTTCACTCAGCATTTCAAGGCGTGCTAACTATTCACAAAGCTAGCCAGGGTCTTGCAAGCACTATCAGTCAGCCAACAATCCCACGATAACTAGTTAATAAACATCAAAGATTGGCCCCGCCGGAAAACTGGCATCTCTTCTTATGCGGCGTGCAATGCGAATGGATTCTTGATGCGCTAGCAGGACAAACCTCATACACGCCGCGGTTGAAGCCTCATGGATGACAATCAGAGAAGACGCACGGATCTACAAGTGCTACGAGCCCCAAAACTCCAAACTGTTTAACTAGCTGGTCTAATCTAAAAGCTTAGACACGGGCTGCGTGGGCACTGCAACTCTATCGGGTATATGCTAGCGATGCGATGTCCGAATCACCGTTAATCCCGAATCGAAAACATGATAGATGACGATTCAAACCGGTGAAATTGCGATACAGTATATGTGGGGCAGACACAATGTTATATCCAGAAGAAAAATGCACGTTTCTTATATCCTCCGAATGCAGACATGCGATGTTCTGTCGGTTTTGAACTACGCAGTACCATGAGTCTTCCCGCTGACAAACCGATAATTGTCTCTTTTGTCACAGATATCGATGCAGCAGATCGGAAGATTGACACTATCTTGGGCCGCTTGCGGGAAGATGGTTCCATCCCGATTCTCGAATCGCCTGTTGGATGTCGGTGACAGCGCCGACCCCGACAGCAGATCTTGCCAGGGTTAATGGACAGAGCGGCCTGCTTTTAAAGATGATGCCCGTTATCCCCGCGGTCTTCCCCGATGACTACGCTGGCAACCACCACTTTCTGGTCTTTCGTGTAAGTATATACACTTAGGGACCAGAGGTCCGAAAGCGTTCCCTCTAGGAAACTACCGCCGCAGGGTGGCCGACAAGTATTGCCATGGCGGGTACATCTCAACAGCCTGTCGGGACGACAGGGGATCTAGATGAGGCATCGCAGATTGACAAGGAAAAAATGGAGCCTATCACTGCTTCACACTCAAAGACGAGCGACAGTACTGAAGATCCAACTGATATCAAACCAGCAAAAGAGGGCCGCAAATGGTATCGGCTACTGAACCCTTTGAGGCTTCAGAAGATACCTCCAGTTCCGACTGAGAGGACGGTCTCTAAGGAATATGGAGCGAATGTTCTCAGCATCCTGACTTTCCAATGGATGGCTCCATTGATGAGCGTGAGGCTGGCTTTTCTTCATTCCTAGTCAAGGAAGAGGGTGGCTAATCTCCGATAGGTCGGCTATCTCCGACATATAGAAGTCCAGGACATATGGACTGTCAATCCGGATAGGTCAGTCGACGTACTAGCAGAGAAGCTCGATGCCTCATTCAAACGACGTCTGGAGCGTGGTGACACCTATCCCTTGCTCTGGGCCGTCTACGAGACCTTTAAAGTCGAATTTTGGATCGGTGGAATAGGTCAGCTCCTGGCTTCTCTCCTACAGGTCTTTTCGCCGTATACCACTCGATATCTGATCGCATTCGCCACTGATGCGTACCTTGCTAAACTAAATCACGGCCCGGGTCCCGAGACAGGTCGTGGGATTGGTATGGCTGTCGGTATCACCTGCATGCAGGTTATTCAAAGCTTGGCCATAAATCAGTTCATCTACAGAGGAATGATGGTTGGTGGCCAAGCTAGAGCAGTTCTGATCAATATGATCTTCGCTAAAGCGATGAAATTATCTGGTCGTGCAAAGGCTGATGGGAAAGCTATCGAGGCTTCTGAGAAGTCAGATCCCCAGGGCGAGGAAAAGAAACTACAGGCAGCCAAAGATGAGCTTCTAAAGAGCGGAAATGGTGCGAAGCGTGGTCCTAGGGTAACAGCAGATGCTGGAAATGGCATTTCCGGAGATGGCAGAGGTTGGAGCAACGGCAGGATCATCACCCTGATGAGCGTTGACGCAGATCGTATCAATACTGCTGCTGGAATGTTTCATCTCATTTGGACAGCACCCATCAGTATCATAGTGACATTGATTGTCTTGCTGGTGAACATCGGCTACAGCGCCCTGTCTGGCTATGCCTTGCTGGTCATTGGGATCCCTTTGCTTACCTTTGCGATCCGCATACTTGTGCAGCGGCGAAAGCGGATCAATAAGCTTACGGACCAACGCGTATCCCTAACACAAGAGATCCTACAAGGGGTTCGATTTGTGAAGTTCTTCGGGTGGGAAAAAAGCTTCCTGGAGCGTCTCAAGGAAATCCGCAAGCGCGAGATCCACTCCATCCAGGTCCTTCTGGCAATACGCAATGCCATCCAATGTGTATCAATGTCCCTGCCAATCTTCGCCTCCATGTTGTCGTTCATAACGTATTCCCTCACCAAGCACAATCTGACTCCAGCCCCCGTCTTTTCCTCCTTAGCTTTGTTCAATTCGCTGCGGATGCCTCTCAACCTGTTGCCCCTTGTGATCGGTCAGGTCACAGACGCATGGACCGCTCTTGGTCGAATTCAGGAGTTCTTGCTCGCAGAGGAACAAAAGGAGCATATCAAGTGGGACAGGAGTATGGCAAATGCAATTGAGGTAGAGAACGCGTCTTTCACATGGGAAAGAGTGCCTACAAGTGAAAAGGACACCAATGGATCAGCTCCAAGAAAACAAGTTGGTAAACCGGCTGAGAAAGGAGATGAGGAGATGGATGATAGTGCCAGCGAAAAGACGGTTGTGGCACCTTTCCAGCTTACGGACTTGACATTCGCTGCCAGCCGCAATGAGTTGTTGGCAGTCATCGGTACTGTTGGTTGCGGAAAGACGTCCTTGCTCTCTGCTTTAGCTGGAGATATGCGCATGACCGGAGGGAAAATCACGATGGGAGCAAGCCGGGCGTTCTGCCCTCAATATGCCTGGATCCAGAATACCACCGTGAAGAACAATATTCTATTTGGGAAGGAGTACGATGAGGAGTGGTACAACAAGGTCATTGATGCGTGTGCCTTGAGATCTGATATTGAAATGTTCTCCGCCGGTGACCAGACAGAGATTGGCGAGCGAGGTATTACAGTTTCCGGTGGTCAGAAGCAGCGTCTGAATATCGCTCGCGCTATCTATTTCGATGCTGACATTGTCCTGATGGACGATCCCTTGTCCGCCGTCGACGCCCATGTCGGCCGCCACATCATGGATAACGCAATTTGTGGGCTTCTGAAGGATAAGTGCCGCATCTTGGCTACTCACCAGCTCCATGTTCTGAGCCGCTGCGATAGAATCATTCTGATGGAAGATGGTCGCATCAATGCCGTCGATACGTTCGATAATCTAATGCGCGACAACCCACTCTTCAAAAGGCTGATGTCGACCACGGCCCAGGAAGAGAAGACAGAACAGCTCGAGGAGTCCAACGAAGACGGAGAGATTGAAGAAGAGAAAACTAAAACCGCGCCCGTGAAGGCGAAGCCTGCGAAGAAGGTTGCATTGATGCAGCAGGAGGAGAGAGCGGTGGATTCGGTCAGTCTGGAGGTCTGGAAAGCTTACATGGCTGCCTCTGGATCTTTCATCGGCTGGATATTCGTCGCATTGGCGCTTGTCCTGACCAACTGCGCCAACATCATCACCAGTCTGTGGTTGTCATATTGGACCTCTAACAAATACGACTTGTCAAATGGCCAGTACATCGGCATATACGCTGGATTGGGTGGAGCACAGGCCGCCCTCATGTATGTGTTCTCCACGATACTTTCAACATGTGGAACAAATTCTAGCAAGACGATGCTTCAACGCGCGATGACGAGGGTACTGAGAGCCCCAATGTCATTTTTCGACACAACTCCGCTGGGACGAATAACAAATCGTTTCTCCAAGGATGTCCATGTCATGGACAATGAGCTCACCGATGCGATGCGTATCTATGGTCTCACTATCACAATGATCATTTCCGTGATGGCTCTGATAATTGTATTCTACCATTACGTATGCAACTACTGGTTACCTCCGTATGAAGTCCTTGCTAACAGTTTGCAGTTCGGAATCGCACTCGGACCTCTGCTCATTATATTCTTCATAGCAGCAAATTATTATAGGGCTTCTGCTCGGGATATGAAGCGACATGAAGCCGTTCTTCGCTCGGTTGTGTTTGCCCGTTTTGGTGAAGCAATCTCAGGCATAGCGTGCATTAGAGCCTACGAACTGCAAGATCAATTCACCCAGAGACTGCGTGAATCGATCGACAACATGAATAGTGCCTACTTCCTCACCTTCTCTAACCAGCGTTGGTTAAGCGTGCGACTCGACGCGGTTGGCAACACCATGGTCTTGGTGTGTGGTATTCTAGTGGTTACGTCGCGATTCGATGTTTCGCCTAGCATTTCCGGTCTTGTGCTCTCGTACATCCTGGCTATTGTGGGCATGTTCCAGTTTACCGTCCGTCAACTTGCTGAGGTTGAAAATGATATGAACGCCACTGAACGAGTCCACTACTATGGGACTGAGTTGGACGAAGAGGCTCCGCTACATCTCACCGAGGTTGAGCCTAGCTGGCCGCAAGAAGGTCGAATTACCTTTACTAACGTCCGGATGTGTTATCGTGAAGGTCTCCCGCTTGTACTTCAAGGTCTCAACATGGACATCCGAGGCGGAGAACGAATTGGTATCGTTGGGCGAACGGGCGCTGGAAAGTCTAGTATCATGTCCACTTTATTCCGCCTCACAGAGCTCTCCGGCGGTAATATCCAGATCGATGGTATCGATATTGCAGCGGTTGGACTACATGACCTCCGTTCCCGTTTAGCCATTATCCCACAGGATCCGACATTGTTCCGCGGCACAGTTCGTTCGAACCTGGATCCATTCAACGAGCATACTGACCTAGAACTATGGTCCGCGTTGAGAAAAGCCGACCTCCTCGGGATCGATCTGCAAGGTCAGCCAGCCTCCGATGATGACCTCGCGATATCTCCCGCCACCGAACCCTCCAGGCAAGGCACGAGCCGTATTCATCTAGACACGCCGGTCGACGAGGAAGGCCTCAACTTCTCCCTCGGTCAGCGACAGCTCATGGCTCTCGCGCGTGCTCTAGTCCGCGATTCTCGCATCATTGTCTGCGATGAAGCGACGTCTTCCGTCGACTTTGAAACGGACCAAAAGATCCAACGGACCATGGCCAATGGCTTCAAGGGTAAAACGCTCCTCTGCATCGCGCACAGATTGCGCACAATTATTCAGTACGATCGCATCTGCGTGATGCATCAGGGACGTATCGCGGAGATGGACGAGCCGTTGAAGCTGTGGGAGCGACGAGATGGCATCTTCCGTTCAATGTGCGATCGAAGCGGGATTAAGAGGGAGGATTTTCTAGTTGATGAGCAAAAGTAGTCGAGAGTGGAAGCCAGGAGGTCAGACATGTCTCGCGACGCGGTCTCCGAGGAATGGGAAATGACTTATCACAAGTCATGTAGATACCACATGTATTACATTTACAGGAGGCATTGCAATACATATGAAATTCATCTAGATCACATAACGCCCGAGAGACAGCTACATACTGCCTATGGCACGTTACAAAATAGCAGATTGGGCTGTACACACGTAGAATAAGAAACGACTACTTCGGCCCCCTCGAATGCGCTCATTACAGATGATCATGCAAGGGATACTCTACACCATACTTGAGTCCATACCTACCACATCCCATGCACATTCATACGCGAGCTCATCCCTTAAACAACGCGCCAAGATAGATCAGTAACTGATCTCCTGCATCGATTTAAGGAACATAAACCAGACACCATTTGCACGAAGTACTCCGTACGGTCCTTCCATATTTGACATTCTCGTACCCAGTCGATTTTCCACGATCAGATCATAGATGTTGTTACGAGCATGCTAGTTAACTCTGCCTCTAAATCAAGAGGGTTATCAGTAAGTAGCGTTCTTGGATCTTGCTAATCTCTTTAACTTTAAGATCAGGATATGAGCGAGTGGAGGTTAGAATTTCGATGTCGATCCCATAGACATAATCAGGAAGCGTAGCGTATATTGATCTAATCTCGTATCATCTCTAGAGGCATAGTAAATATATCTTCAGAGTGGTACCTATCGCGCAATGGTATAGGGCAGATTGCTCTCCCTCCAGATTAGGGTAGGGTAGCGGTCCGTGTTGCACATCCTCGCAGGCACGCAGGTTTCTGGGGTGTTAGTCAGTCTTATTCATTAAAAACAGTGTAAGATACTTTCAGCGATATGCGCGTCTACTTTAGATTATATAATGCCAACGTTTCCCTCTGCATGTCATTGCAACTTGCACGAAACCTGGTTTCTTAGTGATGTGGCGTGGCTATCCACGACGAGCGCATCTAAGGCTAGTTATCTCTTGACGAAATTATTCATGTCTTGGAGATATAGAATTGTCATTATCTATGTCTATAATATACCCATCAAATCAAGGGTTAGTTCGAATTTACAAATTCGCAACAAGATCTGTAAAGTGGGATTTTGAAGTTTCCTCCTTCGCATATGCCTTGCCTGCGATGAGGTTCGTGCCTATGTGTATCTTCGTTTCTTCCGAAATTTGAACATGAATGGGCGTCATGATTTAAAAAAAAAAAAAA
>JAPVCG010000010.1:136185-202699 GCA_029606305.1 Paecilomyces fulvus
TGAATTTAAATTATCTTTGAGTTATTATAATCCGATTTAATGTATAGGATGTATGTTTTTCATTGTATTGATTGCTGTGTAACAGCAACCTAGAGTAAGTCGGATATGATCTCAACCAAGTTCAGAATATATATTCCCACAACCACCACATCTACACCTCACCACAACAATACACTACACTACATGCAATTATTCTAAATAAATAGTAACTTTATAATCCAGCATGAAATAATAACAAGTCATCTCACATTAGAAAACCCCATCATCTCTACCAACTAGATGTTATGGGTAGTACGGAGTACACCACAACGGGAAACCCCATCGCAGAATCGAAGTTCCATCTCCGAAATATTTCCCCACAAAGTTTCATCCGTCCGACAAGCTCTTTTCGTGGAGGTTTCGAGCTCGCTTTAGGAGAGATGGAGCTAGAATGAATGCGGAGTACACACGGAATACATAGTTAGCTGGTGGTCTAGCTGTTTGAGGAACGGAACGTATTCGTATTCTGCAGGTACTAGAGTCTGAACGTTGGATATACTATAGTATTGAATATCAAGCTACAACCAGTAAGGTTTATTGATTGACATTAAGTACTCCGTATGAAAGTCATCTACGGGAACTATCTGATTACAGACTATGAACCAGAGAGCCTATGATCTGCCGTGATTCATCCTAAGCGACATTTCGACTCGTCAAAGCCATATCATAGAATCGCGCTTAGGGATAGTTAGAGTCCCCAAGGGAGACACTTATACGAGGCCCATAATAATGCTTGGCGCCATGGAATAATAATACATTTCATTACTCTATAGTAACACGTGTCGCAGAGCTTGGACAGTCACGCGGGCGCTATATACTTAGTTCCAGCTTGGACCGGCGCCTATTGGAATTGTAAACGTGCACGAGGTGTGGACTGATCAAGGACAGTGCCTTTCCTAGAGCATATACTAGTATACTCGACGGATTTTCGCCGTGGGTCGAAGGTGGACAGATGTTGGCCCCTTGCGTTGACCGCTCCACGTCTCCAAACTTTGGGGTTTGTGCTAAACTGAACCCCCTAATCTAGGGCCCGCCTATCTTATAGCCTTGCCCCTGTCTTAGACCGCGCTAGTGAGCCTAGATCGAAGTCGTGATGTCGCGGTGACAAAGGAGTAGATAACCGTCTCAAGTCCAGCGCCACTAGGTTGGAGCTCTTGACGGTCCGTCCTGGGGT
This sequence comes from Paecilomyces fulvus, assembly GCA_029606305.1. Lineage (NCBI taxonomy): Eukaryota > Fungi > Ascomycota > Eurotiomycetes > Eurotiales > Thermoascaceae > Paecilomyces > Paecilomyces fulvus. Next base: position 137,399 of record JAPVCG010000010.1, read on the forward strand.
TCAAGAGCCTTGGCAGGTAAAACGAATCAACCATCGCACGATAATGCGATACATGACCAGCATATGCGACTTACAGCATTGCGGATTGACATATGGCTCGACCATGGAGGTAATCTCTCTTTCATCCACATGAGAGTAGATCTCTTGCCACCTCCTATTCTTCTGTTCCGTTGGGAAAGATCTGGGGAAAGATCAGTGGGACCTGACGTGTATAACGCGAAGTCGTTCTGCCGCCCAGAGGAAGAGGAACAAGATTTACGCACGCCGTCGGCCTTAGTGCGTAGATCTCAGAATGGGCGGACTTTCGAACCATTTGCTAATCTGCAGTGTCAGACCATGCATCCGGGTGCTCTCATATCGATATGAGCGCTAGTTAGGATTTCAAGCCAAGATGCAACCTGTAAAGGAGCCGGTTGAAACTAAGAAGGTTAGGTACAGGATACCTAGTACTAACGTGCCGTCCACTTTCATCCAGACGACCAGTCGGAAACCGCGAGTAAACTAGGGCCTTTCAATGCTGCTGGCCTGTGAACAATCCTGTTGCGACTGCTCATCCTCCGTACGTGCCCCCCTTTTCGAGACAGCGGAGAGAGCCTTCGAGCAATCGAACGATGCGTAGATGCTGAGCAGCGGACCAGACTTAGGCCATAGCCTGCATCGTTAGCGCTCATAGCGTTCATTGTAGTCAACTTGTCAAGGTCTAATCTGACGCCCGCGGGACCGAGCTTAAGGAGGTGCTTCGCCTGTATCACAGATAAAGATATGGATCAGACCCAAAGTGAGCACCGCTCGTCTCTCTGTCGGAACATCAGTTTGATTTCTCTATCTTTTGCTGGATCGCATCACGACGCACGCTAGACATCATCAAGCGTCATCGAAACGGAGCTGCCTGATAACCGTGTTTTGCCAAGGGAGTTGGAATGCGGAGTCGTGGAACAGCTTGATCAGCGTACGAATCTCCAGGAACTCCATATTCTGCAACCAAGAAAACTCTTTGAAGCGAACCATCCGGTCCCTCGACTGTTCGTGCAGGCCCGTGACTTTGTCCGAGACAAAGAGATCAGAAGTCGCGGAGGGAAGGGACGACTGCGCGTTGTGCTTTTCTCAGTCGTTTCATCGCGAGTAACGTTCACTCGCTTTGACCCTATCTAAACACACCATATTCCTACCGCCAAGCCATATCTTTCCTTAAGATTGAGATCGTCTCGTAGCTGGGCTCGGGTATCTCTTTCACGTCCTGTATATCGAATATCGAATTTGCAGGATAATACCACGCGATCACCGACCTAGTCGCTATCGACCGACAGCAGCCTAGACCTAGGCAATCCGATCATTTCCTACCTCCTATAAACTATAATTTTTTTTTCACGATGTCTCAAGCGGAGACTACAACGGTCGGCGCACGCGTTGTCATCCATCCGACAGATGAAGCCAGTAACGGCGAACACACGATTACCATGCCTTCAGTTGTAGAGGCGCCGCCTTCTGCGAAGACACACAGCTCCCACTCGACCGATGAGGTTCCTGATTTTGATCCCACCATTGGAGCGAAACCATTTTCCCCCTTCTACCGCCATGCAACCACGAAAGCTTCAGAAGAACAACTGAAGGTTGAGGTGAAGATCGCCTCTCGTGCATACACTTCACAGGACCTGGAGAGCGGTAGCCGCTCGGCCTATAAACAATCAATGGATCTCAATCGAACATCGAAGATATGGGTCAAGGATAAGAGACACTGCGGTTGGATGGACTCCATGACCAAGAAGCAGAAACTCGCTGTTGAGATATTTCTGGCGGTGCTGATCATCGGGGGCATGATTGGTATTGCGCTTGGAATCACTGCTGCGGTTGGTGGGGGCGTCTGGAGGTCAAATCACCGGCAGACCTCGCTTGGTGGCACATGAAGATAAAGGACGATCCGTATAGGTGAGTAGACGGTCATATCTAGCTGTTCAATGTGGTTAGCAATTAACAATGCGGTTAGTTACCCTTCGATTATATTTATATATCCCATTGACAACCAGCTCTTCCCGGCAAGTATCACGGCCACGTGCTCGGAGATCCAGAGGTAGCAAGGTGGAGCGGATCAAAGGGATTTCATTCCAGAGCGAGTCTTCTCAGTCAGCCAAGGCTGACCATGGCGCTTGTAATATAGCAGGACAGAGTCTCCCATCATTCAGACAGCTCGATAGCTGAGCGCTCCAATCCAGACAATTCTGAAGAATTGGTATGCGTTTGCTGTCTGCAGCTATAATCTAATCTGGGGGTCATGACCGGAGCAGAGTCCTGGTCTGATTCTTGCTCATAGTTAGCGGATCAGTAGCCACGATAGTATAGAAAGCAAACCATCTCATCTCTTTGCCAGATGGAAATGATGATGGTAGGAGGCATAGCATAACAAATAATAGTTTTCCAGCTGAGTGTTTACGAAGATGAGTCAATAATGATTAGTTAGAGCCATTGCTTACTTATAACTATTCCTCTAGAGTAGAAAGAGATCCGGAGAAGCCGGCGGAACAACATAAGTCCGACACGCAACACGTGACCCACGATCTCTGTGGGAATAAAAACCTCCAGAATTCGATTTGAGATAATTTTTTTTTTCTTTTCTTCTTCAGATCAAAAATACTAACAGAACTTGCCACGACCATCGTTCAGCTCATAACTCCACGACGATGTGTTGCCATGATCTTCATGATCGTACGGTTCTGGAGATCGACGTATTTATTCCCTGATAGGAAGTTTCCTTTTCGTTGGGTCCTCTTCAGTGAGGGCGATGAGGAGGGAATGTCGATGACGGGATACATCTCCATACACACTGGTATAATGTTGCCAAGAAGTCTTGATTTCCGTAGGTTGCTTCCAAGAATAACTTGTTATATCTAGATTCGAATATAATTGGCCTTGTGTTTGTTCCTGTTCAGTGCGTAGCGACATGTCGGTAATCGATCTCCGTCTTCCAAGGGGTAGCAATTCTCAGAGTATTCCAGAGGAGATTATTGGGTTCCAGAGCAGATCTCGATACCTGATCCCAAATCCTGACGGTGCAATCACAGTCTGCTGCTGCCTTACCTCACATACTCAGCCGGGATAAGGGAGCTCTGGAGAAGATCCCTGGTGCCATTGTGCTCCGATGTTCATACCATGGGCTATTGTGATCCCCCATCCTAAGAGAAAGGAATGCTTTCTGGCCAGTTGGGAAGCATGACGGCATAACTGGCTCAGGAACACCTGTTCGGGATCGACGCAGAATAACTTTGTCCCATTCATGATCTGCATTCCCCCAATCTCGTCTTTCCATTTCGGGATCGATTTGTTGGGATGTTGTATAGAAAGCTGCATTCCATGGGCACAACGACAACACCGCACGGCCTCACGGCGAGGAAATAAAGCAGCGCGATGATACCCGATGTCGTTCCTATTCTCATCAACCAGCAGTCGACAATCCAGCAGTCTTTCCTTCATTTCATCTTTTTGGATCCTCTCCAAGTCGCTCATTTGACACCTTTATTCTTCTCGCCGCGGTCCCAGAACGATACTAACCGTCAGCCGACATCAAATAATCTTGCAAAATGAAGACCGTCTACAGCGCTGTTCCTCTGGCCCTCCTGGCCCTGGCTGCCCGTGCCGATATCATCAACAACAACTACAACGATAACAACCACTTCAATAACGATGTCGGAAATCCCGTTGGGAATGCCTTTGGAAACACCAACGCCAATGGAAACAACGTTGGAAACAGCGTCAATGCAAACTTTGCGCCCAGCAGTACCCCAGTCACTGCGCCCACTATGATTCCCATTGAGTTCATGCCAGTGCCGACTCCTGTCTGGGGTCACGGCCCGCATGGCCCTCATGGCCCTCATGACCCTCATGGTCTTCATGACCCTCATGGTCCTCACGGCCCTCATGGCCCTCACGAGGAGCCCGAACCCTTTTGCAACACTCCGGTTGCTTCTCCTAGCACCCTGACTCGCACGGAGACTCAGACCTTCTGCCCCAAGTGCGCCGGGCACAAGCCAACTCCTCCTGTGTGGCATCATCATGCTCCGGAACAGACTGTCTACACCACCGTCTTCAAGGACCTGTGCCCTACCGGTGTGACTTCGGTGACCTACACCATCACTGAGGACTGCCCTTGCACTGCTACTCGCCCTGCTCACCACATGCCCCCGGGTTTCACCTCCACCGTCAAGAGTTGCCACACTTGCGGTCCTACTCCCATCACCGAGACATGCACTGTCCCCATTGAGACTGCTCATGTGGCACCTACGACCTCCGTTGCGGTTCCCATTGGTACTGGTTACCACCCTGTCCCTCACAAGCCTTCTACCAGCGCTCTTCTTCCCTTCACTGGAGGTGCTGTCTCCGTTTTCTCTGGAGCTGCAATTGCCATGTCTCTCGTTGCTGGTGTCTTCGGCGCCGTTGCTGTCGCTCTGTGAACATAAAGCTGGTCTCCTACCAGACATGTCTAATTTCACATAATCGACTTAATCGACTACTAACAGGTTTGTCATCGTGTCTGGGTCCGGTCTGGCATTACGTTCTTTTTTTTTTTCGCTTCACCAAATGTTCCCCCCTTTTTGTACTCTTAGCTGGAACAGGTTGAACGACGATGAGCCTTCTTACACTATCCACTCGTTAGTACGCAAAAGCATCCTTTGTAAGGAATATCTCGTAACATATTCCTTCGATAGCGTCCCCTAACCGTGATGGAGGACATGGCATAGCGCGCGGGTAGATTCTGTGGCAATTTCGCTATTTGACCCACAAGCATCCATCGAATGCGGTAAGTGTGCTATATCTAATTTTTCCCTTCCACGCGGGCATATCATATCTGTATCCCAAACAGAGATCGATATCTTCACCGGACAGACCCTGCATAGGTGTGCCAGACCGGGATCAGGAAATCCCCGACCTGTCCTTGATTGGATATGATAGGACCTATGCTGAAATCCTGCCAAGGGCGCCTATGCGGGAATACATTCTGGAAGCGAAATTGCTTGAAACGGGCGTGAGTAGCAGGGACCAATACCTGCAGAAATGGCAAACCTGGACACATGGACGACCAAACAGGAAACAAGTAAACAGTCCTTGCTGAGGGTCAGATATGAGCCAATACCACGAAGGGATCTCGTTATAGATCAAACGGAACGAGAAGGGGAGGCGCTGCAGAACGCAAATGGTGTTTCAATATAGAATCGATTCCAAACCATCAAGGTGTATCAAGCGCTATAGATTCTTGTGCGAATGATTGGAAATTATGTCTCCTGTTCCGAATCTCATCGTTTCAGCGCAGTTGGTTTGGTGCTGGTGACAGTTGTTTTGCCATTTCGCTGGATCAGATTGCATCTTTTCCGCAACGAGCAGAAGTCGACACTTCTCAGGTAAGGTCATTTGCTCTGGCGCCAGTTCCTTGGGCGACAGGAACCTCCCGATGTGACTATTCGACCTCGATATGACGCCCACGGATAGTGGGCGAGCCGCCCATTTGATCAGGCAGCCCGCGCCGACTTCACCCAGCGAACCAGAAGCCTCGATGGAGCTGCAGAAGAATTGTAGCAGATCGAAGTTATCTTCATCATGGTCTGTCTGAAGAGGCGATTCGCAAGATACGGTCCAGGAGGCTTGCTGCAGATGGCGCGCGACAACTCAAGCTTTTCTTGTATGGAGAAGATGTTGATAGCACTGTCCAGCTGTGAGGATATAAACGTGTTGGTGGGACAGGACAACATCAACTTTTGTCATTCCAGCTTTCACTTCCTCAGTGTCCCATTTCCTATCTTCAACTGCCGGTTCAGTGATCCCAACTTCCACAATTCCTCTTTCCCAAGAAGACACTTGATTACCCCAACACGGTCGGAACAAGACAGCAACAGGGATAACCAACGCGGCAATCTGTAGAGTCTTGAGCTCTAAATTTTCAGTGAGTGGTCGTCTGCTTGTGCCACAACGCCACTGTACTTGGGCCAGCGCATGTTCTCTCGTCTAACGGTGACTCCGATGCTGACTGGATTCATACACAGATCGGTAACGTTACCGTTTGGGACAGCATAACACGTATTTTACATCGGTTTCCATACCAGACTCTCGACTTGATCCTTTACAACATTCAGTGTCCCCTGCTACTGGCCAGTAATTGTCCGCTAGGCCAGCTAGAAGACTCCCTGTGACCATCTCCAGGGATTTTGTCTGTCTTGCTCTGCTTTAAAGCCAATCTTTCCTCCGCCCGGCTTCCACTCTTCGCCTTTAGCCCACCGGGGTCAGATCGGGGCTTTGATCTAGAAGAGCATCTCTCGCTTGCGCTCCAGATCATTGACTTGGGAAGAATATTCTTTAGAGCCTCTGTTCAGAGACGAGACATCATGGGGCAAAAGAAACCCGTTCTCCATCCTCTCAAGACGCCGAAGAGCGCAACGTTTCCGTCTGAAATCCACAGTAGCTCCAGCTCAGAGACTTCAGGGAACGTCAAAGGCGAGGAGAGCAACTCTACCCCGATCACTCCTCCGCTCGCATACACGGAGTTCCTGAAAGCCCTCACTCCGGTGTTTACCAGTCCGCTCAGTCCCTCGGTCAGTTTCTCGAAGTTTGCAACGGAAAGATCTGCTACTTCATCAACTTCGCAGCCGGCCAGCGCAATGAGTCCTTCATTTCCAACAAAAGATGAAATCAAATCAGCATCTTCTCTGCCGCCTCCTTCTCCATTTTCGAAGGCCCCAAATAAGAGAGAAACACTGCGGCGTCTGCGAATTCCGGGATCGGTAACCTACTCCCCGGTCACGGAGACTCCAACTAGCACGACGTCACTCAGATCACCATTTTCTCCATCAGAGTGGAGGCTTCGATATTTTGAAGCACCACGAAGTGCTGTCAGCGTTCGACAGGTCGTCACTCGTACGATGACCTTCAAACGAACACCACTTGATCCTCCCCCGAAGGGAAAGAAGAGAAAGACGGACGAATCTTGAACTGTTCACGCCATGGACTACTCTTTCTGCGGTGTTCGTCTGGATTCTTCGTTTAGTCGAGAAACGATATTCACCATCAATCGTCGTGGTCTGAGTTCCTCGACAGCCCTTATGATACCACGACTGCGTACGGCGAAAAAGGCGTTTATGGGATGTGCTTATTCTTTTCATATCTCGAACATTTTGCGCTCGTGGGCTTTGGATACCAGGCAAGGTGCCGGTTCTTATGTTCTTTCCCTTGCGCAGCTTCTATCTACAGGACTCGTACACTTTTCCTTTGTTCTGTCTCACGGTGCTTAAGGTATCTTTCTGTGTCCCAGATCTGGTGGGATATGGAGGGGACTCCCATCAACCCAAGCAGGTTGCCCACAATTAACTGAGCCGAAATTTCTAGCTCAACGCAATATATCATGTATCTAGTGTAAATTCAGCACCAGAGAAATCCATAGGCACTTTAGACCAGAGTTGTCAGATTCACTGTCCGTGCAATACAAATCAAAGCAACGTGATTCTGGTTTTTCTCGTGCCGCAGGTTAACCCACCAGTTACCTTTTAAAGATGTTCTCCGAGGAGCAGGGAAAGAGCGGGGATAGAACTACCTTAACATGTGGAGTAAAATGCCCCTGTCTTCTATTCAGTTTATCTTCTGCGATCGTCGCGTTGTGAAGAACCGACAAGACCAGGGCCCTTGTCGCTAGAATTGGTACAGCGGGATGTTTCCGTATGTTTACCCTCTATAGACGTAACCTTGGAAGGAGAGGGTTAGATGTCTGAAAACAGGCCCATTGGAAAGTATATCTCATCTCTGAATCCATAATGATATTTTAGGAGCTTGTGCGCCTCCACAAATGATTTGTTGTCTTGATTTGATTTTGCGGTCCATGTTGGTTGCACAGTGTCTAGTATGTATCGGTATGGATGTATTGAAAACACGTACCATACTTACTCAGTACAGTCCGACCAACCCCTCAATCCCTTCCCCCTCGTATTCCTTCTCTCCTTCTCCCATGCATTTCATTTCACTCTATCGCGCGCAGCACGCAGGATTTCACAGCTCGATCCTCACAGCGCCTGTCTTGCTGTCGAATCACACCCGTGAAATCTAAACACACGATGACACCAGACTCCATCCCATCCTCCAATCATCCCGCAAAAGCACATTGTTTGGTCTGTCGTTAAGCGCCGGCGCTTTTCCCATCCTGTGTTGGCTGGGTTCATCATCTGCGCGACCGCGCACAGGGTCGCCTCCTCGCGACGGATGATTGGTCTCAGATGTGCTTGACTGACATCTGGCGCAGATCTGAGAGCGGGATCAAGCCAGATGGAGTTCGAAACGTCCAACTGAGACCCGACAGAACGTCCTCGAAGCTAGGGGAGGGGCTGGCGTGTGTGACCGTACTACGTACTAAACTATGGGGATTCCGCGAGGTATTATTTTTGGAAGTAATTATGGAGACACAGATATCTTCAGCGTATCATAATTGCTCACAAAGCGCTGAGTGGTTTTTGGTTCATCCTTCGGCGGGAAGCGGGAAACATCTATTGACAGGTCTCTCTGGCACGATTGGTTCCTTCGACGGAGAGCTTCGTCCGGCAGTGGCGCTTGAGGCCGACGATAATGATGGGTCATAGTCCGTCAAGCTTCAGGTCGTGGCATTGAACCCGTTTCCTCGGGACGAGGTTAGGAGCTCAGGAGTCCTCCGCTATAACTATATGAAAAGTACTAAGAGCTAAAGACAGAACCAAGCACTGGAATTGACTCCGCCTCCTGCACATCATGAGCAGGCCAGTGGCCGTGTACAGCCTGGTCGCCTATCGGTTGCATGGAAAACCACACAGAGTCGCAATCTTGGGGCCGCGCAATTCTTACTGGTGGTAGCCGCAATTAGACAAGCACACCGAAGCCTTGTGGAATCCTGCATGGAGCACTCTGATTGGTATTCAATCCCATTTTGGATTTTTTGTGTTTTCATCTCGCGGCAAAGGCACTCATCTGAAAGGAGATAGGAGATAGGGATTGGAGAGCAAGAAGTGGAGGACAGGGATGTTGTTTCCCATCCTAGGTTGATAATGTCCAGTGACATGCCGTTGACAGGTCTCACATGCTTCCTTCAGTCAGTACTGCAATGACAGTACCTTATGGTCACATTAATGGTGCTCTTTGTGGTCTAGCGTCGAGATTGGCATACGCCAATCTTGGGTCTTAGATGGAAGAAAATCAAAGGGCAGGAGAAGTATATGGATTAGTTTGAAGATGAAGAAAGAGACAAGGAGGACTGTCCTGAATTGACGAAGAACCTGGAGAGCGCGATTAGTCCAGAAGAAGCAAAAGAAGAGACAGGAGCAAGAAATTCTATACATCAGCTATAAGCTCCGGGGAGGCTTCCTCTCTACTGAACACACACCGAAGGAAGAAGACATGGAGAAGATGGGGGGCCTCTTTCAAGAGCTAGAGAGATTTACTGTGGATAGCGCTTGCAAAGCAGCACCTGCAAGTTCGTTTCCGGAAAGGGTACTACCACGTCATCCAAGATCAGGAAGAACCATTTGAGTCTCCCAAACAATGCGAACCCCAAGTTCCAAGTTTTACTTATGACTTGATCGAAGAAAAGGAGACCATCCCTTGATAGATCGCCAGATTTCAGACTAAAAGTCGCCGAAATATCTTCGACGAGTCTCTTCCATTGCAAGCTCTTTAGGCATTGGGTCCAGAAATTTATCAATCTCATCGCGCCAGAAATAATTCTGTGGGTTTACTTGACAGGCAGTAGTGTATTCCCAATATGATGGATACCATCCAGCTGTTTCCCAGTCGATAATGCCAACAATCTTATCTCCGCAAGCCAGAATATTCAAGCTGCTAAGATCACCGTGGGTAAATTTCAGCGGCCAGCTGCTCTGATGCTGGATAATGAGCTCTTGTAACTCCGGATCGAGATTTGGATCCAGATATATGCCTTGGCGTAAATGATTGTGGAAATCCTGAACATTGTTGAACGGTCCAAATCGCAGTGAAGGTCCAGGTAGCCGACAATCATATAGAGATCCACCATCAACATTCGCAACACCACATCCCTCAGGAGGGGTAAGACCCCTCATCTCTTGGACAATTTGCCTCAGTTGTGACAAAATCTTTGCCTTTGATTCCTCACTTCGATTCACCCACCCAACTCCAACCTTGTCGCCATGAATCCTTTCCATGAGAATGTAGGTCAAACCACGATGTTGGAAGGCGCAAAAAATCTTGGGCACAGGAATGGATGTATGGCTGGAGATATAACACATTGTTGAAGCTTCAGAGAGCTGGACAAGAGCCCCATACTTGATACACAGACTGTGGGAGAGAAGGAGGACACTCCCCTTATGCGGCCGCAGATGTTTCAGGAGTTTGATGGCCAACAAGATCAGAAATCGATGCAGAGGAGTGTCATTAATGGGAAATGATTGGGTGCTGCATGAGGGAGAAGGAATTTTAGGGTTTGAACTATCTGGCATTCTGATCTGAGGACATATACTGATTCAAAGGTCGAATTTATCAAGCGAGAACACGCCGGAATAAACCGTTAGGCTGTTTGCAGAGATAAGTGCTAGAAGCTGTGCCAAGCGGCGATGAGCCGTGGCTAATAAATTTATCCGTGCTGTGAGACGCCGTCTCGTTGGAGCTTTTGGGAGGCTTTATGGCATATAGTTGGGAATTTGGGGGACAGACATAAGGCTAAGAAATTAAAACAGACTATATTTAATCTTCATTAAGTATTCAAGTTACAAAATAAGAAAATTTAGCTTATTATTTTTAAACTAATATTATTATATTAAGAAGTTAAATACTACTCCAAATAGCTATCGGGCATGGAGGTAGCAATGAAAATCAGACCTCTAGTCTCTATTTCTCTTTCACAGTTATTAAATCCATCCATCGTCCGGCAATCTCCATCTCTATATTGGGATAATATCACTCGAATTGAATATAGTTAGAAAGGATATTTATTACTTATGACATAAGAGGTTATTATCAGCTAGCTAACTAGGTTGTGGTGTTTTCCGCAATATCCGCAGTAGCCACAATAGCCGCAATATGGGAGACCTCGAAATCTCAACAAGGGATGTAGAACCAATGCCAAGCGCATCTAGAATGTAGATAGGAGCAGGACTAATCTACCCCGCAGCACTTTTCTCGAATACATAAATGCGCTGATTCGATGTTTCTTCCGCGGAAATAAGGTGGGAACTTGCTTTACACCATTCCTGGTGAGTGTGAGTCAGTCAATCAGGCTACTAGTTAACTAGTATGTATCCGATTGACTATATTAGTCTTCCATCGAACTATTTATTTTTCTTTACCTCTTCCCATCAGAACCACAGACTATTAGTTCTGCTTTCTTGAAACCGTCAAGGAAGAAAGGTTGACCTCCTTGAAGCGAGATCTAACTTGTTCTTAGCCCTTAATATTATTGCCTTCCACTAGCCATGTCGACGACCACTCGCACAGGTACATGCCTTTGCAAAGGCGTTTCTTTCACTGTCGAAGGAGAACCAATCAGAGTCTTCTGCTGCTACTGTAGCGACTGCTCGACGAATGCCGGAGGGCCATGCCAGATTGTGAGTTTTATTCTTTCTTGGACATTATGATTATCGATGATGGGGGTTTCCAGTCAATCCCAATCTGTTGCGGTTTTAACTAGATTCATATACAAGAGTGGGGAATATATATTAACTCAAACCCCAGACCGCTCACTACCCATCCACTTGCATCAGCATCCATGACCCCGAGTCCCTTCTCACAAGATACAGCATGACCGGCACAGTGAGTGGGGTTGGCAAGGAGAAATGGTTCTGTAAGCGCTGCGGTTGTACAGTCTACACTGTTCCATTGAAGGATGAGGGACGTTCGATCGTGATTAGGCCGGTGTTGATTGAGAATGGGTGAGTTGGATATCTTCGCCTTCGAGAAGTTTTATATCAGATCCAGTGATGTATTATGAATTTGTCAATTAACGAGGATTGCAATAGTCTCGAGCTGTATAAGCCTGCCATAGAGTGCTTCACGAAAAATCGTCCGAGTTATTTCACCGGGTGTCAGGAAGCTACGCAGTGGGAGAGAGCGCCTATTCTGGGGAAGTGAGGAGTGTAGATGTATATACATACAAAGGCGTTACTGAGAAAAGGGTGGGGAGCAGTTCGATTTCTGGTTTTTGTTCATAGATATGAGTTTAGGTGGGGTACCTTCAGAGTATTGATGAGGATGTTATGCCTCTTTGAACTAGGTAGGGGACTGTATGTGGCATGGCTAGAAGCGTCTAAAACGATAAGAAGAAGCAGAATGCACCTATAATCCGCAACTGATGCAGACATATCCAGCCAACATGACCCTTGAAATGATACTAACAATCGCTAAGCATCTAAACAAGGAATATCAATGTCCCCGAAAGATGAGAACCAATACATTACACAGCCCTCTTTCTTGACCGCCCATAAAGTAACATTGGCTGAGCTGTTAAGCGGTTAGATTCCGGTGCGGCGACAACCATGACTATGCATGATGTCTAACACCGCTGCCTTTGTTAACATATCTACCAGTCTCTACATCCCACACGGCAGAAGGAGAATGCCTGCTCTTTCCAAGGCGGTGTCCTAGGACTCGAGACATAAAGGAGAGCCACACTCTTGTGAAGAGGATTCCAAAGATCTCTTTTCCCACTCAACTACGCTCTTCTCTCATTACTGCACCAAGCATCCCAACTCCTGAAAATCATGTACCTTATCAGCTCGATTTTAGAGTGCCTTCGAGGCAAAGACTCCGGAGTTTCTCCCAGCTCCGACTCACGTCGGGGTCACCCCAATGAACCGACCTCCTCAACGGCGGAAACTGCCAACGCCGTGATGACTACCCTCCTCAAGGCTGATCAAGTCGACATATACACAAAGAAAGAACTCGATGAAATAGTCGGCGCCGAAGGCTGGACCGAATCGGTCGCAGAAGCCATCCTGGGGAGCCTGGAAAAAGCTGTGCAAGCTGGAGCCTCCATGGGGCCGGCTATGAAAGAAGCTTTTGAAAAAGCAACACGTGAAGCGAGAGGCTTTGTTCGCGAGCATCCAGTCTATTGCACGATAATCGCCCTGGGAATCCTGGCGATACTGACACCATGGGTACTCGAGGCCCTGGGTTTTGCGGAGCTGGGGCCCCTCGAGGGGTCATTTGCAGCCTGGTGGCAGGCGAGATACGCAGGATATGTGCCGAAGGGCTCGTTGTTTTCATATTTCCAGAGACTGGGAATGACCTGGAAGCACTAAGCTGTTGGGTGGGGTTGTATGCCGATCTTGCCATAAGGATGTGCGAGTACGCCTTCTCCGGTGTTCTCATTCCTTCTGATGAGGAGGCAATATCCCAGAAGATGGTAGATGGCACGTCTCATTACTGAAACGAATGACCATAGCGGTGTCCTCCGTCTATACCTTCATAGCCCTCAATCTATGGCTTCGGTCCACACTTTGCCGCCTCCTCCTTATCAACCGTCTTTATCAGGCTTCCCTGGTCATCACAGTATTGTGCCATATTTATGTCTTTAGCTGTCAAGCCACGAGGATGATGAGTCGTCCAATGCACAGAAACGTGTCCATGTCCCTAAAACGTAGAAATCCTGTTAGAACCCTCCTTTTACTATCCAACTTTCGCACGTATGATCTCACCAATTGCATGATAGAATGGTGATTTTTCGATTTACTCGCTATTCCAACCATTTGAACGAAGTCCTGCCACACACAGGAGTCAGACGTAAACCTAACCGGTTATTCACCAGAAATGATCCCCTCATACCAGAACTTTCGTATACGTCTTGAAATGATACGTCTTCTTGATTCCCATCTTATTCTCATCGAGCTCCCATCCCGACTCAAATAGCTTGTTCAATTCCGGATTCAGTTTGTTTTCCTCCTCGCCCTGTGCGTAGATCGGCTGCTGCATTGTGGAGGTGCTCATAGCGCGGCGGAATCGTGTTGAGTTGGGGACAAGGATGGATTGCGTTCGCAGAATTGATAGTGACAAGATTCCTCGTGCGGGAGAGAGGATCTTAAGGGTTCGGGATATGATTATGTGGCCCATTTTTGCTTGCAAATGTTGTATTACTTGGGAAGGTTGACGGGAGCTTTTGTCCGGCCATAGAAGGCGGAGCTTGGCGGCATCGGTGACCACACCGCCCCGCGGAAGCATCAGATGTCCAAATAGGGTAGAACGTTGTTCTTACATACTTTACCTACTAGGTAGATACGGTCGATATCAAGGAGGAGAGACTGATAATACTAGATGATGGGTGTCTGTGGGTGATATCTTTGGTGTAGTTAGAACAGACAGCTCGTATAGAAGAAATTCTCAGATGCCACACGGAATGGTTATTACTGTCAGAACATGTCACTCAATTCATGGCCAGTCTCAATTACGTAGGAGTATGAAGCCGTTCGTTGGGAAGATCCATGTTGTCGGGGTGCATAGCCGTTTCATGACTCAAGTGGTGCTTCATAAGGCAGGATAGAACTCAGACAAGACTGGGACGAGGATAGTGAGAGATAAATAGATTCAGAAACCCTCAAGTATAACCTCCGTTTCTGTGCACGTGTACCAAAGGCGTCCAAGCCGCCACATGTGCGCAGAATAGTATAGACCCCTACCAGGCATTTCCCTCTCGAATTATCCCTCCGGTTCAGCAAACTCCCCTCTACTCCGTTATACGTATACATCCCCTCTTTATTTCGGTCAGCCTTTCATAACAACATTACCGTGGCTTCCTGCCCCAGACGACATAAAAGTCACAAATCGCATGAATGGATCGATCCCGTACATCGTGCAAAGTCCGCTGGACGAGATCCGTAACGTGATCAGGATCCCATGATTCGAATCGAGTCAGCACCGCGATTGCAGTGGACTCGAAACCAGATTGTGCTTGAAGTGCGTTCCAAGCACCTATGCTCTTCAAGTGTTCATTCTTTGGCCACGTCCCCATGGGAATTACATATTTCTGGACATGGATATCTTCGAAACCGGCCTCATGAAACCACTGCTCTAGCTGTGGCCCTGGACTGACGGTGTATCCTGCTTTTGCATACGCCTCAGTCGTGACTCTGTGGTACTGTTCAATTGACGTGCCATTCGTGCTTCCATCTTGAGAAAGCTGGTTGAATGACCAGTCTTGGAATTCAACCCATCCTCCTGGTGCAGTGTGGTTGTAGCATCGCTGTATAAGTGTTCTGAAGTCTCTTATAGACAGGGCCAGATAGCGTGCGTGGATAAAGTCGAAGGGATTATTGTGCTCCCATTCATCCTCCATGTCCTCCACGATGAAACGCAGGTTCGGTGGGACCAAGATCGGCTGTGACGGACTAAGATCCACCCCAGTCACCAGAGCAGAAGGGAACTTGTCGGCAATATCGATCGCCCAGATTCCTGTTCCTGTGCCGAGATCAAGAATGTTTTGCGGTGATTCCCCTATGGGAGCATGATACAATCTCCTGCCCATAAGTTCCAACATCATCTCATGCATTAAATCCAGTCGACACAATTCAGGCTCATCGATGGGCATCAGAGAGGTATCATCACCATATCCTTGATATAGTCTTCCATTCTCCTGTCGATAATTGAGAATAGATGACCTGAGCGATTCTGTATAGGAGGACAGTTCTTCGCCGTATGCGGAATCGTTGTCTGTCGCAGCTAGATCGACTTCAACGGACCCGAAAAACGGTTCGGCCATCCCTTGTACGCTGCAACCTGTTCGGGAGTAACTGCGATGGCAAAGGGTAGCGCCTGGTTTTATTGCGAGCTGGATATCGACAGAAAATTCTTTTCGTTTCCTCCAGAAGAATTAGATTTGTCTTGCGCAGAGCACGTTCTTACCTTGCAACACGCGACTGAAAATGAGCATAACGGTGGGTTTCCCAATTCTTATACACTAGCGCGTAGCCATCTGAAGTATGGGAGCTTTGATGGTGCCCGGGGAAGCCAGTGATTTATGGCCCTGCGGCGCTGTTCTCTGTTAGCTCCTGCATGGTGTAGATTATTGGCAGTCAATATCCGCCAAACCAGGGTATCCCAAGAGTAGCCATATAAATGCATGGAAGAAGATTGGGAGATACCGGATAATTACTCCGAGCGCAAAATTGGGTACATGCTAATGTATGCATGTACCAAGACCCGCAACTTCAGCTGAAACGCTTATGCATTAGGTGGGCACAAATTTCAGTGAGGCTTATGTCCTTGGCCATTTGTATAAAAGCAAAGAACCCATACTGTGAAAAGACCCTGCGAGCCGAAATCATAAAGCACTGAGGAGGGCTCCCATACCTAGTCAAAATATACTCATCACAGACAGTCGTTCAGCTAGGAGCGCATGTAGTCATGAATCATAGGGAGTTATTACACCTCATATAACAATCCTTCTGAGCATTACATTTGTGCAGAATTCGATACTGATCTTGGAATATCTGTGTGTAGCTCAGATCTCACCTAGCCTTTCAAAGAAGTGTCTTCTCGAACAATGTATCGAACAGGGTTACTGCAGTAGCGCACAAAACCCGATGGAAAACCGCATGACACAACCGCGCCACAGTATGGCCAAGGTCGCTGTCACAAGAGATAGGATCGAATGCATGTGAATCACAGGTATGTAGTCCACATAGTTTGGATAACAATATAGGCTATCCCACGTGCTAGAAGATAAGATTATTTGACCATCATGAGCAGCTGAGATCTGAAGGTTGTCGAGCAACAAGGCAGAATAAGGAATTATCGCAGTCGTTGAGAGCTGGGATTCATTCCTGGGCTAAGTTCCTCATGTTTGTGAAGCCCACACTCGCGTATTTATGATGGACTGCCGTTTGAGGCGCTCACTTCCTCTTTCTTTAACAGTTCCTTTAGGGTATGTTTGAGCTGAGTTTCCTGGAAACATGCCAGACTGGACCCTCTGCTTGTCTGCTTCTCCTACCCGTTCATTCTCACCATTTGTCCCCCGTAAGCGCCAAGAAATATCGGTCACTGCGAGGAGATTTAGACCGAAACGTCCGTGGCAGTGCGCCCATCTTAGTGCCGTCAGCAGGGGAAGTTGCTCGTAGCCTCCTGGCCGGGTGTTTCTGAGAAGCATCGCTCCAAACAGTCCAATGCGGGGTGATGCTGTCCACGTTGGATGGTTGAGTTGCCAGCCACTGATATTATTCTTCTAGCCGTGGATAATGCCTCCAGTTCCATTCGAGATTATGTATGGAAGGTCTGCGTGTTAAGTTAGAACAAAGGACTGAGCCGTCGCATTGACCATCCAATGGAGGACAGGGACCAGCCCTGACGAGTCACGACGAGGGGCCACTGGGGACGCAGACATGTTTATAGGCTCGAGTCCGACAAGGCCACCTCACATCTAAATATAGATGACCTTTCCCAGGGATGATTTGCAGGACGAGAAGGGAGACGATTTGCGGCGGGATGGATCTCAGTCTTCGCAGAACTTCCTCCTGTCCGCCCACAATCCCGTGATCCACTGCCCGCCCAGACGACGAGACAATGCGCTTCTTTTTCCACCAAGCTCTTCGTCTGTTCCTCCAACACGATCCCGAGCCTCCCTGGATCTTGAGGAGTGTATAGAGATGTCTCAGCCGCAGAGCGCTCCTGCATTCTCTCCCGACACAGACTCGGCTGCTCTGGAGACACCGCGCGCCCCCAACGGCAGCCTCTCTATTACGGCGCTTGCGCGTTTCGAGTTCGAGGCTGGCAAGGGAAATGAGGGAACTAAGATTCTCATGGTTGAATGGGAGGATGACGACCTGACCAGATCTCCTGCTGGCTCCTGGCATGTCTCTTGGGAGGGCAAAAATACTGTCCTACCTGCCGATGAACAGACCAGCGAGCACACGCGTCGTTTCTACTTTCTTCTGCCCCCGGGCGTGACGGTACCCCCTGTGATCACACTGACTTACGAGTCTCCTCCAAACTCCGCGACGACAGCAAAGAAAGGCCCCTCATTGAGGCTGAATCCTCTGCCTGCCATCTTCCCCGCGGAGCTGGGGGCGACAGCGCGTACGGCGGGGAAGAAGGGTGTTCTGCATACGATATGGGCGAAGAAGCGCTTACAGGTATTGGAGAAGGAGATTCGGGAAGAATGCCTGACCAATGCAGAGGGAGTGGCTTTGCATATGGCTATACAAGAGAAAGAATGGATCGAGGCGAACTTTGGCGTTACCGTACGACCTCAGACTGAATTCTTGAACACGAATCTGTCCGGATCACCGCCCTCTTATCCCATGGGGCCAGCGACTCCTGTGTCACCGACAAGTGGTAGGAAGCTGGCGGACAAGCTCAAGGGGCTGAAGCTGGAGACGAGTGAAAGGGATCTGGCCAAGAGAGCAGCAGGTGAGCTATCCATGACTCCTCCTAATAAGTTTTGAGCAACCACACATGCTCACAACCTGCATCAGCACAAGCAATGGATACCCCAAACAGTGTTGACGGCGGAGCACATCTCCTTTCTCCCCAATCGCCTGATGTCGCCGTATCCTCCTACAACTCGTTTCGCAATACTCCCGTCTCGGAACCTCCCCGAAAGGCCATCGCCCACCTCCCTCCTGCATCCATCCAAGCACAGCAGAACTCAGAACACAACCTCTTTGGATCAATGGACACAATCTCTCGCACCTCGACTGCGGACTCCGAAAATGATCTGTTCGCCAAAGCACTCAGTCCCCGATCTCCCGACATCCCCCGAAGCCCCTTTTCATTTGCACCTGAGGAGACCTCCCGCTACATAGCATCGAATGGGCCTTGAGATGAAATAAAACTGTTCAATTTCACTCTCCCCTGCTTTCCCCCCCCTTATTTACGCCGGAAATGACCCCTGCAATGCCTGATCATGAAACCAAGTCGTGAGGTCTTCAAAGGGCAGCGTGGTTTTCTCCTTCTACCCTGCCCCTTAGGTACCTCGAATCGGACGCTGGCCCTGACATTTTGTCTTTGGTTGGCTTTATGTTGAGATTCCCCTTCTAGCGATGAATGAGAAATATACCACTTTTGCTGTGTCTGAGTTTGTATTATGTGTATTGCAAATGCATGGTTCTACATTTCGTCTTTTGCAAGGACAGAGATTGGGGGGAAATCTAATTAGGTGTAGGATTTGTTTGATATATTAGCCAAGGAATGGCGCGGGTTCCCTCCTAGGTAGCATATACAGCCACAGCTATCTATCATCACATATCGAGAAAAAAAAAACTTTTTTTTTCCTTTCCATGTACTATATACGTCTCTCAATGCTATCCATGAAAAAAGACAGCCGAGAAAGGATACCTTCATTTTTTCACTTTGCAACAAGCAAGTACCTTGTACTATCGAGAAGGAGTAGACCATACCTTCTATCTTCACACTCGCAACTTCGAGTTCCCATCCAAACATCCAAAGAAAGAAGAATAACCCAGCAAAAAAAAAAAGGGGAAAGCTAGCTAAGCCAGGCCAACCTCTCTACTGCTTCTTCTTCGACACACTAGACTGCCGTGACACCTTCCCTGCATCCTTCTTCTCCTCCGCGGTCTTGCGGTTCAGACTCTCGTATTCCTGCGCATCCTTCCGCTCCGCGTACCACTGACCGGCCTGAAGGACCAGGACGCCCACCAGGACCAGTGCCAGGATGGTATTACTCGCCGCGAGAACCTTCAGACTGTCTGCGCGGCCAAGCACCTGCTCTCCTTCCTCCGTAGGTCCAAGGTCCGCGCCGTATTGGCCGCCGCTGACGAGACGTAGACCCTTGACGATATTCGCGATGTAGACTGTGATGCCGCACATGTAGAGAACCAGACTGGCGCCGTCGAAGAGCATGTTGGACTCCGAGGGCTTGTATAGTTTCGCGATCAGGCCCGCCAGACCCAGGAAAATGACGATGTGGAGGATTCGCGGGATCAGCGGCGGGGAAGCGTGCAAGAATTGAAGGTGGGCTTCGAGGTAGTCATAGTGGGAGTCGGGTGTCGGGGCCGTGGACCATAGAAGAGGGTAGTCATAGGGGAATAGAGAGAAGATGATGCCTAGAAAGAAGCATGTAGCTGTTGTTTTTTGGAGTGTTAGCTTTGGTTCAGTCCAGGGGGTTTATGGTGTCTGTGGATATGTAAATTTCTCGTTATCCGTTGAGATCTGAGCTGATCTTGCGTCTCAACCCGCTACGTATTCACGATGAGTCTCTTCCATGCGTCCATACTGGCCAATTCGTTCGAATGGAAGACCAAAACGAGAGAACACCATCACGAAGCGTAGCGGGGAGTGGCTTGAAGAACAGATAAAGCCTCGAGAAATGCAGAAACGCAGCAACAAAAACGACAATCAACACCAGATAGAATAAGACAGGCAGGACATACGACAAACGATCAAAAAGGTCGCAAACGACCCGCTCTTGAGCGCCATGACGGACGATGTGGACGCGATTCGAACTCGCGTGCCCTTAAACCGTTGTCGTTTCGATGCGATGACCTGAATAACCGGCGTAGTTATGATGTGATCCCGACGTCCGTCACTGTAGGACACCAGAAGACAGCCAGTTGCTCAGGTGTCGTATGAGTTGGAAGGCTCGCTTAAGGACAGCAAGAAGATAAGAGTGTCAGCAGAGATTAGAAACCCGCTCTCGCGGAGAGGGCTGGAGGTTTGGTTGCGACGTCGCGCTCGGGACGTCCACTGGTAAGCTAACGGCGGCCAAGGTCGTAAGGTTGCTTGGCGAGGATTATTGGAGGACATTAATGATTACTGTAAGACTTATCAGAAAACCTAGAAAGATAAGCATAATTACGGCAGAGGATTAATAAAAAAAAACAACTTCAAATAAGCTCAACATTGTATTCGGTGAATAAATTATCCATGGGTCTTGTCGGTATCTTTTACTGAAAATATCTGAATTTCTGCGATTTCAGTTCGGTATCACTATTTACCGCGTTATATCTTTGGGAAGAGCAGGATGACAGTAAAAGTACTGTAGACAACATATGCTCAGCATTTGCTCAACTTCCACCATGTGCATTACCACCCGTATAAGGACGAACAGCGCATTGGGGGACGCCGCAATAAAATAAGGTGTCAAAATCTAATTACGCGCTGGATAAAAATGGAGGAAATGCTGAGTTGCTAAGGACTAATAGTAAAATGGGCTAAGATACAGTAGGCAGAGTATAAGGTGGCCCTTAGAGATCAGTGGCAGTTCGGTCTTTCCGTAATACAAAGATATCAATAAGGATGAGCGGCATGGAAAGGCAGAAACCGAATTATGATATCTAGAAGGGTAGCTATAGTTATATGTTGTTATGACATGTGATTGAAAGCTGCGAGCGATGGCAGTATAATGCTAAGCTATATCATGAAAATTGCGTGACAATGAGCTCAGATTATGGATAAGTCAGCCACACCGAATATAATTTTGAGACCAAGCGTTTCTCCCTACACTGCGGATTTGTAAAGCTATACCATATCCATTGTTCCTGTTCCCGTTTCCATAACCCTTTAAAACCTAACCAAGGAATGCCTCGCATCGTTCAAACGTCATACTGAACTTCTTCAGAAAGAGAAACGAAAATATGAACCCATGATCGAAGCCATGAAATAAAAACACCTTACGCCTCCGAGCGGAAGAAACCAGACACAATCCACAAGACATCTACTGCCGCGGCAGCGATTTTGTGTCGCCAATTGGATTGCACAAGATCCACCTTGTGAAGAGCTTGACTGGAGCATTCTTTTCATGCCTGAAGTCATACAGTTCGCTGTAGTACACAACGAGTCTCTTGCCATCGAAATGTCCCTGAAGGATGCGTCCGTGTTGTGGCCCCATGTAAGAGAACAAGAGAACCTGAACCAGCAGATCCCATATGTCAGCATATGGCGGGCAACGGTTAAAGAGAGACGGAGAGGGGTACTTACCGGGACAAGCACATGTTCAGCTAATGATGCTATGTTGAGGCGCCCTTCCATAATTCTAATAAGAGTGAGAAGCTCACCGCGGAGCAGCCTTTCATCTCCATCAATGTTGTAGACCATTGAGGCCTTCATATGGGAGCAGTGCCGATCTGACACATATGAGACACTGGTTGCATACCAGTGGAAGTCCTCATCGCCGGGATGCTTCCTGGGGAACTCATCAAGGGGTTTCATTCCTTTGTAGTCAATCTGGCTGTTGATTGTATCAGATTGGAACAGTTCTTCCATAAGGAATAACGAAAGAACAATTGATCGAGAGAAATGAGAGGGGAACGGAAGACATACTCTCTGTAGCGTCATGGTCCCAATGGGTGCGCATGCAGTTGCTCCCTTTCCTCCAAAAAGATCTCACAGTTCGCAGCATAATTTGCAATGTAGCTATCAATGTCTCTTGCGCAGCCTACCGTGGAGGAGAGTTCTGGGAATGATGCTGCTCGGCCGTATTCGGGAAATTTGTTGCTATAGTAGGTATCTGGATGATCGGGAAACCCCTTCGGGTCTGGGAGAAGATTTGCAGGATATGGATCGAAGAAACAAGGTCTAAATGTTGGAGGCCCATGTTCATCCAGAGGCATCTTCAATGCGTGAATTTGAACTTTCTTGAGCTCGCTGGGTCCGAAGCGGGTCATGTTTAGGTCTAGAACTCGTGCTTCGAGATCTCGAAGTGCATGGCGACAATGCCTGCGCTCGTTCGTCTCTTTAAGGCTAGTCATTCTGACAGAGAGAAGTGCCACAAAAGAACGGCAGATGATGGTGATACTCGAGGCATGAGATGTTCTTACGAACCGTTCAAATACTTCGACTGTCCTTGAGGAAGGTTGCCGAAGCGCCTTTCTTCTCAGACCAGGGCGGTGAAAACGCCTCAGACACGTACATCTATCTCAGGACCGGCACCTGATTTACTTGACCTTTGCTACATATGACGAGGAATACGTGAAGTATTTGAAGGGAGAGTCCGATGATCTTGCCCCGCTATCATTTCTGACGATGATGGAGCATGGACCATGGGACACCGGAAAGCTAGGGGACATGAAGCATCTCGCAGTGATCCTTCTTGCGATCAGTCTGAGGGCTCATGCGGACTGCCAGGCAGAGCGGGATCAACCGGGAGATCGAAGAGGTGGCCTTTTCAAATGAATTGCGTTGCATGAGGACTCTAGATTCTTCTCTGGCAGTCCTATATAAAAGGTGTAAGGGAGATAAGACCGCAAATCCGAGGGTTGACCTCCCTAGAGGACAGAAGACTTAGTTGTAGGAAGCAAAATCTTTTTTATATCTCAGTTCAACCGTATCCAATCCACTTACTTCACATAGCTATTCACCGTACCTAGACATCCAAGCAGACCCCTCCATCCATTCATCAATCTACAATCCGAATCCAACCGCGTGACAACAAAGCCATCCATCCCTTCATAAATACCACAACAACACTCTACCCCTTAACAAGGGCGCCCAGGTGGTTGAGTGGTTAGATCGTGATCTATCGAATCACTTCCACCACCTAGGCTCCCTGTTCGAACCCTGGAGTAGTCGCTTCTTAAAGCGACTGTATCTAGATATTCCCCAATATCGCGGGGAGTATCACTCCTGACTCCAGGGTGGTTAGATAGTAAAACCCTACCCGCCAAAAGCAAGGTGGGGTTTTCATAGCATCCGACCTCTCCTTGATGGAGAGGTGAGGGTGTGAGCTTTTTTTTGCTTATCTGGATTCTGTGTTTGGGTTGTGGTGGTGGTGATGTTTAGTTTCCTTTTTGGGAAGTCATGAGGCGGGTCTGGTAGATGGTTAGGTAGCATGGATCTTTGAACAGAACTAGATATCAAGGTAGAACAAACGTAGCGGCACTCAGATTAATAATTTTCCAGCCGACTTCGTTGCCAGAAGTCGGGCTCATCCATTTAGTATGCTATTCTCCCACCGGCTATAATGCATGCCATCCTGCATCGACAGTAGTGGCTATCATGGTAGAAGTGAGATAGGTATATATGATATGACAAATCCCCGATTAAAATATATAACGCCGGATATCACCTCTAAAGGCCATTAATCGTCCTGCTTTTTCTGCTGTGAACGCCCACTATCCAACCCAGCCCCCAGTCGGGAAGTAGTGTAGTGACTTCCGATCAATGAAAAGAAAATTGTGGTATCTCTGCTTACATGGTCAAACAACCCAATGCACATATACAAATGCGATAACTGAACGCCGTAAAACAGGCAAATGCACGAGGACTCCTGTCGTCTACCGTCGATATCTTGGCAGCGACTCACCATCCGTGCCGAGGATATTGTCATCTTCATCAAGGACAGGAGCGCTAGGAATGGCCTCACTAGAAGGGCCAGGCTGACCGTCGTCAGCTGCTGTATCTGGCACACTCGCCTCCATCATCAGTCGCTGCCGTTCGAGTTCTTGTTTATCCTCGGTCAGAGGACAGGAGGCACCTGTTGGGACAACAGATCTGTTCTGGCCGCCAGAGTTTGGTCCTGGAATGATGGTATCGACAGACAAAGTGGCTGGGAGTGGTACTGCATGTCCAGCCAAAGAAGTGCTGGATTCGTACAGTTCATCCTCTTCCGGCAGATCAGGAGCCGTAGGACTTTGTACGTACACGTTTGATGGGCCAGCAGATGCCTCACCAGGCGGTTGACTTGGTAGAAGCATTTCCTCCATTCGTCGGAGCCTCGTCTTTTCGTCGACATGCTCTTCTGTTTGTGTAGGTGGCGGTACGACCATGTGGTCTAGAGACCGGAAAGGCTGCTCGCCATCCTCTGCCGGATAGTCGCTCCAGTAACCTGCCTGATATGACTGATAATCGCCATTCAGATAGTAATCTTGGGCATACTCTTCCCCAGTAGTGGCATCATTATCGTCCCCCTGCCAAACCTCTTCATCCGCCGGTATCGGATTCGACGACGTCCGGTCTCTGGTCGACGTATTCTCGTCGGATAGGCGACGCTGATGCCTTCCTGAGTCACGTGTCCCAACCACCACCTCAAATAGGAGTGCAACAACGCCTTTTTCACGTCGAATCTGATCCGTATCCAGAATGTTCCCTGCCCAATTGGCAGTGATACTATTCGTATTCGTATCTGGGTGGTTAACAACTTGTCCGCTTGGAGAGAAGTTTTTCCCTCCCGACACCATATTTAAACGTGGGAGAAAACGGTCCGAAGCTGCCAACTTTCCACGAAGATCAACGACCACTTCGATATAGTATCGGAAGCTAATCATGGCTCCGGGCACTCGTGTGATGGTAGGAAATGAATCCTCTGGCACTCTAATCGATGTTTTCACCACCGCAGTCATCGTCACAGGGTCCACTATCAATGGTGCGAATGTCTGAGATAGATCCTTGCGAAAGACACTGCTAGAACGGGTGGTACCAAAACTTAATCCACTCAGGCCGGTGCGGGATTTTGGGTAGATATCTTCGAAGACTGGTTTCTTGCCTTCCTCCGCCGGGCCAACCGGGATTGCGGGGTGCATGTCAATGCGGCCTTGACGATATAGAGTGACAATAATTCCATACGGGCTTCGGATCTGCTTGCTGTGGTTGATTGTGACTATAATGGGTAGCGTATCGCCTGGAAGTGCCCCAGCTCGCAGGACTTCCGTCGTTGCAGTAATCGTCTTGTCCGATGCTGACGTTGCGACACTGCGGACCTCACTGCTCCGCTTGCCGGCTGGGTCGCTGACGACTTGGAAACTCTGGCTGCTATGGCTGAGGCGACTCGACGAGCTAACATCGCTTGGGGCAGGGCTCACAGGAGGTCGATGATCGGTGGCGACAGCCAGGTTAGGGGATGGTTCCGGTGACCGCTGATCCTGCCGCGATTGACTCCTGCCTTTCGACTTGGTCTTCGACCGTCTCGAAATGGGTTCCAGACTGACTACCCGCGGCTTTGGGGCAGGGAAAGGAGCAATGTCAATATTTTCTACCAGATTGATTCGCTTGTGACAGGACATGACGGGAGAAATCGTGGTCGGTCGCGTCAAGGTAGACGTAAGCATGTAGGAGATGGTTCCGCGTTCGAACTGTTCCCAGCAGATGCATCAGTAACGGAATTCTAGCGGTAATATTAGATAGGCACACATACGTTAATGCTGCTAGGGAGGCCATAAGGAGGGAACTCCATTTCGAATTGAAACTTGTATATCCCTTCCTTGAGACGGCCTTCCCCGCAAAGGACTACTTCATCCTCAAAGAGCGTGGCAAACCCGTTCCCCAGGTACTCCAAGCCTCTCCGCCCTCTTCCTGCACCAAGGAACCCTGTATCTGGCATCGGTTCACCGGGAGGAACCGTGTTCTTGAACACCTTGACATATCCGTGCAGGCAGATCACCAGGTGGGTGATCCGCACGGGCTTGACGACCGTCAGGACCACCGTCCCTTTAATGGTGTCGCCAGGGAAGTATGTCTTCCATGGATCATCCGGTTGTACATAGAAATCGGAGATGTTGCGGTTCCGGTTACTGAAATGAGTCGTGAACTTGGACAGGATCGAGCGGTTTCGAGAGTGCGGAGAGGCTTGAGACTGGCGAGGTAAGGGATCGACAGACATGACAAGCTACGACGCAGCCTCGAACTCCATAAAAGACGATGAATCAGCGTTCCGACTTGGACGGTTCGTCGAGGGAAATGCAATGCGCGCGACCAGCGCGTGCTCGAGGGTTCCCCGGGTATCTCGACGCGATTGCGAGTCGATGGCAACCAGCGGCTGCATAAACGGGTGACGGTGATCTGAGCCCAGATGCAAAGGATCAGTCAGCCGCAGAAGATGTGATGCGACGAAACCGATCAGGTATAGGACGGAGTTCCAAGTCGCAGCCCGGAGAGCGGCATTGTTCCAAGTCCGCGTCAAGACCAGCAGGGACGACTGCTATCCAAGTTGCCAGTATTTGTTGTCAATAGAGAAGAGCACCAGCAGTGATGGGGGGTGACGACGTGTCCAGTGTGCGAATGGCGATGACTGGGGTTTCGAGGGTTCACAGGATGATGAGAATCGATCCAGACCTGGCTCCGTCTGAGGAGTGGTTTCAAAGGGGTCGGTGACGCGGTAGCCAAGACTGACCGGAGAAGATCCAGACACAAAAGACGACCAGGAAGAAAAGCTGGAGACTCTGGGTAAGACAGCCAGGAGAGAGAGAGAAATGGGAGATTGGGGGGAGATGGAGCAAGTTGGCGATAAGGCGCCGGAGTTGGATGGGCACAATCCTTCTCACTCCTCCCGTTCGTCAATGCGTCGGTCAAGCTTCTTGCCATCGCTGGGGCTGGCGAAACTAACGGAATGGCGCGGTAATCTGATCCTTAATTAAGAATAATACCAAGCACAAGAGGATTCGACCCTTGATGCTTAATCCTCTCCAGTCTGGCGGCAGGGCGTCATTGTTTCTTCTTCGTCTCCCAATAATGCATCCTACGCACAGCAGACTCTGACTACGAGATTATTGCTACTTTGCTCTCATTACTTCCAACATAATCACCTTCTGGATTTTGGCCATCTTCGAGGCGCTGGCACAACCAACGAGGCACATAGTTGGGACAGGCAGTCTTCTCCACTGCCAACCCGTCCACACGGTCCACGCTGGAGTACTGGAGTACGTATAATACTCCGTACTATAAGATGGAGGCCATACCGGTGAACAAGTCGAGATGTTCGCGAAAGGAACTCTCTCTCATTATCTATATTTTGCTCCTCCTGCCTCATCTCATGTCCAGTGATTCTCTCTAACCGTCAACTCACATGGAACGATCGTTTCTGATATCAGCCACGTCATGGAAACCGTCCCTGTTCGATGCGGACAGACTGTGCCGCGCGTCCCACAGCGTTGCTAGACGGTGACAAAACCATGGATGAAGTGTATAGAAAGAACCGTTAGCATTTAGGATTTTTCCAAGGGTACCCAGGATTTTACTGGGAACTCGACCTTCCCACTACTTACACACTATCTGCGGGTCGCGTTTTTGCCATGAAAACCTTTCCCAAAGCCATAACTCCGCACGTCCGACCCCGGAAGGTTGACTGGTCTGTTTGTGTGAAAGAAGCTTCCTAAGCTTTTTGCCAAGTGGGGTAGTCAGAGGCGTGAGCGATTCTGACAATAACCCTGGCGATCGTTAATGGGCAGCAATTGTCGAGTCATGGCCATAGGACGACTAGTAAGGGAGACTAGTCGTCTGAAAAAGTGGTAATGGTGATGAGACGCGTGTCGTAGTCCATCTGTCGGTTAGCAAGTCCGCCTCGAAGTCCAAATTGCAGTCTTTTTAACATGACCGCTATCGGAAATAGTGAGGAAAGGGCTTTTGTCCGGTCGTTGGCTATCCGATTGTTTGAAACATAACTAACCTGTCAACCGGGCGATTCAACCGGACGATCACTTCCTGTTGATGTTGTGATCTGTGCGGAGGGTCTCCGATTGATCGCTTGATGTGCAGATCACGGCACTGCCACCGCTATCGACTACCTTAATGATATGTATTATTACTCACTGACTTTTGCAGTCATTCATAAGGACTTTTGGAGTAGTTAACTAAAACCCATGTATGATAAGTATGCAAGCATTTTCCTGTATATATTATCACTAGTGTGCCCCTACAGAGCAAACTACAACACCATTAGAAGAAGCGACTGACTAGTTAGCGGCAGATCGGACAATACCAACAGAAAATGTGATCGAGACCTCGAGATCCAGAAACTCGAAGAGGAACTAGATACCACGAATGATGAATATGAAGCAGGTAGAACTTACTCTAGAAATCAA
This sequence comes from Paecilomyces fulvus, assembly GCA_029606305.1. NCBI lineage: Eukaryota > Fungi > Ascomycota > Eurotiomycetes > Eurotiales > Thermoascaceae > Paecilomyces > Paecilomyces fulvus. The sequence goes on from JAPVCG010000010.1 coordinate 166,093, forward strand.
GCTCTCTCAACCCTTCCCCTTCAACATACTCATCCTCATAACACTCCCTCTTGACCGCCTCAACGACCTCTCGATCCCCACCAGCCAACTTCTCCAAATACGCCTCTAGGATATAGATATTATCCGTCCAGAAACCCGCCTCTTCTTTCCAGTTCCGAATATCCTCTCGCATGGATTTAACCCTTCCGGCCCCATCCTTCAGAAACATCTGTTCCCTCTCCCTCAATTTCTTCAGTTCGGACCCCAACTCCACCAGCCTCTTCTCCAGCTCTTCTCTCCTCTTCGGATCTTCCTCACGATCTCTCTCTTTTTCCTCCCTTGCCTTTTTCGTTTGATCCTCCAGTTCATTGACGCTCCTCTCCGCCCTCTCCACCTCCTTCAGCAACGCGTCTCGAATCCGTTCTTTCTCTTTCTTCTCCTCGCTGGGGAAGATCCAGTACCAGTTCCCACTACCGATCTTCTCGACGCGGAGTGGTCCGTCGTCCGTGAGGGATTGGATGTATTCTTTCACTTGCATGCCGTTGATCGAGGCTATGGATGGGAGCATCTTCTCGAGATCTTTGAGCGTGTGGCATGTACGTGTAGAGCGGAGGTGTGAGATGATTAATTGTTTCTTGGCGGTCGGGGAGAGACCTTTAGGAGGCTTGGAGCTTGTTAGGTTTTCGTATATGGAATTTATCAGAGCATGGGTACATACCATGGTGGATGGTTGTTGCTAAGAATCAGCTTTGGACGTTGATGTCAAGGTGCGGTTCTCCGCGTAGATGGAAGAGTTCAAGCTGGAAGAGTTGATTGGTCTTGATTCATGTAAATTTAGATGACTTGTCCAAAATCTATGTGAGAAAATGTGGATGGGAGTAGTGACGAGAGGTGATGGACGAGTTTCCTGCTCTGCAGCTTTGGTGGTGAGTTTAAGCATGGGGGGCTATATGTCAAAACTGAAAACATCAAGCAACATTTGGCGGTTGCAGTTGCGAATACGAATGGTGCCACCTACCGCCATCAATCATCCACAAGACAATTAATGCTATATATGCCCACGATTCAAAACTGGAGGACCGAAAATCAAACCCTGCTGCGCACGCGAGAAATCCCAATCTCAACTGGCAAAGTTCTACGGAGGACGACATTGGGAGAGTGAGCTTTTCTTTACCTATTCACCTTTTAGTTCTGGATCGAACTGACCCTCAATCTAGGTTCATGGCACAATTGAATACTTTCTAGAGTCCCAGAAGGATTATCAATGTTTATCGTACGGTTTACATGCGGCTGGTGGTCATTGCTTACTGTTATGTGTTATTACTTACTCTAACTCGCTGTTGATCAGAAGAGTCTATCGATAATGTTTATTGCTGTACACGACTGCTCCACCTTTCTTTAGTAAGACTTAGCATGTAGTGGTCGCTCTGCTGAAATTGCCTAACAGGGTATCTGCGATAGATTTTGGATATTCTATTCCTGGGGCCACGCGATAAGGTGACCGGCGAGCTTAGCCTTCGCTTTGGAGAGCTATCGGCAATTGTACTCAGATAGAGCAGTTCATAAGTAAACCTAAGCCTTCGGGCGCTCTGCAATGTCTTGTTCCTTGTTAGCTCCTGGGTAGCGGGAACCCTTATCCTTGACCCTCTTCTGCTTCTTCTGCGCGACTGCAGGCGGATAAGCCTTCAGAGTAATCTCTTGCCACTCGGGCGAGGCTTCGTAGGCTTCTCGAATAGGTGCCATAAGGCGGATCAGGGCATCTGCAACGGCAGGCTTCAGTAGTTGTGGTGTTAACTGGTGAATACTTGGTTAATATGCCGCTTTGAAAACCAGAATTAGTTCAGAATGGGGACATACAATGTCATTTGTATAATCATCCTTGAGCTGTTGGATATTTGTGTAGATCAAGGGTTCGTTATCCCGGCGTTCCACACGGAATTCCCTCTTTCCAGCAAGGGCGGCTGCAGGAAGTAAGACAAATTCGACGAGTGCAATAATGCCGTTGTTTCCGATAGTTCGGGGAGCCGCTTCGCATTTGCGGATCTTTTTAGAGACAGCCTCAGGCGGGTCGAGGAGGTCAATCTTGCTATCTATTCGACTTTAGCGGCTGTTCTGAGAGAGAGAGAGAGAGAGTCCCACCTTCATCACTAGAACTCATTTTGCCTCCACTGAGGCCCGCAACCATGGGCGTAATAAGATGCGCGCGCTAGATTTTTAGCTCATTGTTTAGGATGCTAGCTTGATTTCGGACGGTCTTACCTTTCTATATCCGAGTTTAGGTAGCCACTCCGTTGCCGCCACGAAAAGCTTCCTTTGATCCATTCCTGTCTATTGTTAGATGGAGTATATAGAATAGGAATAAATATGCTGAGGCGTACCTCCTAGTTCAGCATCGACCTTGAGATACTCCTCGTCGAGAACCTGGAGGATAGGATAGAGAAGGCCGCTCAATGGAGCGTTAGTGGATTGCTTGACAACCTCGGCACCGGCTTTCCTGCAATCATGCTCCGAAGTTAAGGCTGATAGGCGGTAGACATCCATCACATAGTCGGCATTTCGCTGGTAGGAACTCCCCAGCACGAACTCCAGCTTCTCTGTCGACACCCCGACCGATTTGAGGATCGCTGTGATAATCTTCTGATAATACTTGACACGATTCTCAACCAATTCAAACGGCGCTTTCATGGAATCTAGAAATGCGTGTACGTCCGCAAGGAGGATCACTACCTCACATCCTGCCGCTAATAGCTGCGCTATCTTAAGCGCCGGAGTAAAATAGCCAGTATGAGGTTTTCCTGTCGTGGCAGTGCCTAAATAAAAGGATGATATTAGCTGGTCATTCTGGCTGGTGTGACGGTAGGAGTCATACCCCAGTACACACGCGGGTTGCGCCCCTCCGCGAGGATGCTCTCAAGCAGCTCCGGGTTAAGGACCTCGGCGAGATTTTCGCGGATAAGATCAAATCTTGCCTGTGCGGATGAGTCCATTGTGAAGTCTGGCGGATTGCACTTAACAGAGGTACAAAAGCGAGGGGCAACCAAAAAAAGAGTAAGGTGGTGCGAGGGAAGTTTATTTCTGCCAATGACTCCGGATCAACAGAATATCCGGACCCGAGGATCCCATGGATCGGGGATTTAATATTATTCTGACCTACGAATAACTAACTACCCTTGGTGGCTACATAGGTGATTTCGCTTATTATCATGTCCTATTAGGCTCTCTGAATCCCCTATCACTGGTGGTGTAGGATCCGACCCTGTTCGATCCGTCTATCTTGTCAGACCGCCTTCGTGCTGGTCTCACGTGCTCCATAGACAACAAGCTTTTGACCATACTTGACGGGGGTTAGTCAGGGCGTAAAACATTACACTTCACTGGGACATGAATGTGCCAGCGTCAGGAGGTCGCTATTCCCAACTTCAATCGGATCTGAACCTCTTCTCCCGCTTCTTAATGTTCTGATGATATCCAGACTGCAGCGCTGAGGCCGAATGGGGGCGGATAGGGACAGCGTGGATTCTTTGTGTACTTGAGCCAAGTTATGCATGTGGGAAATCAATGGTACGTAAGAATGGACAGCACTTTTCCTTTCGATCGTGGGAATGTTCGGGGTTGGGCCACTAGATGTGAGAGGATAGCCGCTGTGGCTTCAAGCTGAGCGCTTACTTCCCGTGTTGGCTTTGGGAGGTGGTTACGGGAAAGACTTCAACGGGAGAGAGGATAATTCAAGATTTGAGATTCGTAAGTGTGCGAGTATTCCATCGCACTCTGGCGGACTAATTCGGTATTGCTACCTCTGGGAAGATGATCTAGATCATGACCAGTCTTGCAAGATACAATTTGCAAAAATACGTAGGAAAGTAGTAAAAGAGCGCTCAGTAGGCCGCCAGTCCCTTGACCCAAATACAAAATAGAAAGTTATGCCGAAATGAAATTGCAAAATCATATATGTTCAGTTCAAGACATGAGATTCGTGAGGGTATATATCGTAGCGTCGTCACAAAAAAATCCACAACAGATCAGGCTCAGCTGAAGTCTGTCCAGAATATATAAAATCAGACATGGTTGCCGTTGACCTGGATCGTGTTTCCACTCTCTTTGCCTCGCTTGAGAGCCTTGGCCAGCATGAGCTCCCGCATCCAGTCGATCCGCTCATCTCGAGTTCGCACTGCAAAGTGGTGAGACTTGCCATTGGTGAAGAGCGCTCTGCGATCCACCGTGGCAGTGTCCTTGGGAGCCGGGATCAGGGAGAAAGCGAAGGCAGCCTCGTTGAGCGTGGTGTCTCTGCGCTTCAGCACGGTCTTCTTGAAGGCAGCGGTCAGCTTGGAGCTGGTCGCAAGCGAGGAGCAGGCGACAGCATAGTCGTCGACATCAATGTACTCTAGGGCCTTGGAGTCGCGCCGAGAAGCCTGCTCATCGGCATACATGGCGAGTTGGGTGCCCTTCAGTACGAAGTGGTGGTCTTCCCACTCATGGCGCAAGAGACGGGTAGTCTTGCGCTTCTTCATCCAGCCACTGTGGGTGGCATCGTTGGCAGTGCGTGGGGCAGAGTTAAATGGGCTCCTGCCATTTTGCACTGCCCGAGGCGTACGGTTGAGATCTTCCGGAGTCTCGATGGGATCGTATACATCAGTCTCATCCAGACGATAGAGAGTTGGGATGTTCTGGGAAGTGTTTCTGCGGTGATTCTCGTTCTTGGTGGATGAGGGTCGTTGAATGGGATCAGCTCTGAGCATGAAGTCGGAGCCGAACCGCATGTCAGGTGGCACAGATTGAGACTCCTGGCGAGGCACGAGACCAAGAGGTACAGCGGTGATGGGGACGTCCATCTCTGAGAACGGAGTTCCCTGTCGATATAGAGACTCCCAGCGATAGTAGTATTCTGAAGGCGACAGCGAACCATAACCAGATTGCTTGTAAGTAACTGGCGTAGTGCCCTGTGGGGAGAAGGGTTGCCTCTTGTTCAAAATGGAGGGTGTAATTGTGCGTTGGCCGGAGAGCGTCGCAGACAAGCTTCCAGCCGCTGGAGGTCCGTTCATCGATGGGATTCTCAGCTTCGGAAGGCTACGCAGGTTCTCAGCCAGAGTCACATTTGTCTTGACCGAATCTGGGGAATCTGGGGAATCTGCAACTGGAGACGTGAATGCTTCCGCAGGAGGGCTTGCAGGGTTGTTGACCGGCTGTAGTCTGCTTAGGTGTTGGAAGTTGAGAAACTGGCGAACATTCTCCTGGGGATCCCGAGCCCTAACCTCACTCAGCTTCTCTTCTGAGATGTGGAAGTCAGGGGTGTGTGGCCCGAGCACATCGGACGAGGCTACAATGGACGGTGACATATCCGACTTGCTCTGGCGGACCAGGTTTGGTGCTGTAGCGGGATTCCCTGGATCGCCGGTGAGGATGCTGCCGCCAGAGATCGCCTCGAGCGACTCTATCGGTAGATCTTGGGCGAGACGCGCGAGCTTGCGTTGCTGTTTCTGCCATTTAGGGCAGTCTCTGCCCTTGGAGCAGGTGTGGATCTTAGGGAGCAACTGCTCGATGGCTACTATGGATGCGGAGTCACCAGGGCGGACGTCCTCAGTGTTGCGACGGTGGTGGCGATGCTTCCGTCGACGTTCTCTGGTCTGGGTGTCGACGTTCTTGTCATCTGAGGATGGAGAACTGTAGTGCTCCCGGCGTGAAGGTGTCGGGGAGGGGTGAGAGGCAGATTGAGAGCCTCTGCTTGAAATCTCTGGCGGATACTGTGGCGAAGCACCATTCGCTGGGGCCTCGCTGTTTCGGAGCTGTTGAATGGAATTCATCAGACGGTGCCTCTTACCGAATGAATGAATCTCCAGCTCCTTCAGGTCCTCGGCCTGGAGCTCCAGCAAGATTGCACCAGAGATGTCATTGATGAAGAACTTCTCGACAATGCTCTCGTCGAATCCGGAGTTCTGCAACCATTTCACGACGTCGGTAGGAGTCCAGCTCCCGACGTCCTCCTCATTGGGTGCAGTAGTAGATTGTTCGAACGACGTTTGTCCGACAGACTCATCCCGTAATGGCGTGTGATTCCGTGCCGGCTCGACGACCGGTGCAGGGTGTCCCAGACCAACAACAGGACTGACAGGCGAGTGTTCAAGGAAAAAGTCCACCTCGAAAGAGGACTTGATGTCCGAGCCATCCAGCGACGATCGGAAAAGATGCGGTCCTACCGGTCCCATAACCGGCTTGTCATCGAAATGGAACTGGAACTGGTCCAGGCCGGTAGAACCAGGAGTCTGGACATCCTCCGTGGACACAGTTGAGATACTCTTTGATGCCAGCTGAAGAGGACGTTGTTAATTGATCCTTCTAGATATACTGTAATTTGGCCGAGGAACTTACACTACCCCGTGGGGAGTCGGCAGCGTAGAGCTCGACATATTCTTCATCGTAATCAGTGTCGAAAATCTCCGTAACCTCCGAGAGCGGTCGTGGCGTCGACGTTCTGGGGTTAAGAAATGATCCTTTATGGCCAGTCTCAAGCATTTGGAAGCTCGACGAGAGCCCTGTTTCGGTGGCCTGTGATCCGATATCAGGAAAGCCATAGTGGAAGAAGTGAAGCAGTAGGTAATGCATACCATAGTACCTTTCACGACCACAAGGCCGTGGTAGATGCCTCTTCCAAATGAACAATGCAAGAAGAATCCTTTGCTTTCGCAATGGAGACGACAGGAGTCGCCCGCCGGAATGGTTGCTTCAACAGAGTCGAAGAGTAAACGAAACAAGAAACATTACACTTCGAGATATGCACTCAAGGAGCACTGTACATGAGATTTGGAAGGTGAAATCTTAAAAGTATGATGTGGGGTAAAAAGGCTGAAGAAACCCAGGGTGGACTTTGAACGTTTATGTACATGGCTCTTCAGGTTTCTTGTGATGGACTTTGGATAGCGCGGCATGTTCCAAGGGCATCTGCGCGAAGAGACCTCTGCGGATTCGACAAGATGTGATGAATTGCGGTAGCACTGTGAAGGCTTGCATTAAGCGGGTGGAACGAAACCAGCGACAGCGTCGAGGTTGGTCGAGATGGCAGAGCTATCCTGGTCTGCTCCATGCTGGTTGGCCTATCTTTTTGACGTTTAATTATGGCTCTCGGCACGGAGAGGCGGGGGGATCCAGGATCCTGCATGTTTCTGCAAGCTCGTTGGATGAACTTGGAGAATTTCCGCTGTCGTCGCTGGAAACATTGACGGGGGTTGTGATGCCGGCGGATAGAGAACGATGCTGACAGGCTGGAAGGTCTGTTGCTAAAAGCGCCCGTTGACCCTTCAAGGAGCCAGTCTACGCGCCGAGCTCGATATCCCTGAGGCGCTAATGGCCTTACGGGCCACAGCGTGCAGCAGAAAAAGAAAGTAGAGACTCGAAAGACTCAACGACTGGATAGAAGGTCTGATTCCGGCGCCGTAGCTCGAGTGATGAACCTGTCGATCGGGTCCGCTCCCCCAGTCTGCTCATCGCGATAGGATAAGGCACAATGATCACCCCATTCGGCAACGTTGATAAATATAGCTGACTTGGGAAGAATTAACCGTCATTTTTCTGCACGCATGCCATTAATATTCCTCAAAATAGCCTATTTTGGTCTCCTGTCAAGACTTACCAGCCACCAGTCACTGGCTGAAGAAGCCTGCACAATCAATCGTTTCTTCATTCAACACCCCAACTGGGCTAGTGCATCACATTAGCGGTGACGCGAATGAAATCTGCAAAGAACAAATTCTTCAGAAACGAAGGTCAAGGTTATGCTATCCCTCTCGGCCTTTCACCTTTCATCTGGAGTCAGAGTCGAATGTCACCTTGACAGAAGTCCCGCAGGAAGAAGCTAGTGTGATAGTGAGCTATATGGCAGACCTGGACAGGAAATCACCAGGAATTGCAACAAGTGATGTGATCGATAATCAAATGATCTCTAGTTCGTACTTTGGTATCTGCATCGATTCTCGTCAAGATCTGCAATAATGATGGCGATCCTAAAGCTGTCCGGCTCCCGCTCGATAGTGTCCGTCGCCATGGCCGATCGTCCCCACGAGGATATCCTTCGTTTCCGCAGATTTGTGGCCCCACGCGTAAGACGAGAGAGAGGGGGAAAAAAGATATATCGTACGAGCTATAATGGAGACAGTAGCATTGAACTTCGGCTCAGATTTGGTCGTAGGTGATCAACTCCTATCGAGGTAGAGTCCTGTTCCCGCCCAGGGTCACGGGGCATGTCACAGGACTTTCCTTATTCTATCCAGTCAGAGGATTTTTGAGAGAGATAATTTAATTGAAAGAACCAGTTAGAGCTTTTTCCTCCACCGCCAGTCGATTTTGGTTGACTTTAACGAGAAATTTCTCTTCTTAACGGTTAGTCTATTTCCCTGATAGTTAACGACTAACTATGCTGCTAGCGTTATCGTGAATTATATGGTCTGAGCTTCCACTAATTGCTCATCATCAGATCATCTTCGGCTACTTTCCGCTGTCTCTCGAGTGGGGATCTCCTTGTCTTAGGAAGGCTATAGTATAACCGGGAATCGTTTCCAGAGAGGTTCGCAAGCCTACGGACATCAAATGAGCGCATGTCACTTGATCGCAGAGATGGTACCAGTGGCCGATCCAAATGTCACTGTTCAGGGAATTGGGCGCTATGTGCCCATGCGGAGAAGCCACCGGTGACATCGGAGGGTACAAAAGTACAACTTGGGCACTAGAACGGGTATATGCTAAGGCCCTCCAGTCACTTTCGCAACAGCCACATTGATGCCATCGTTATATGTCACCAATCCTGTTAGTTAATGTGTGATGCGCAAGGTCCAATGCATTTCGCTTCACCGCTCGAGTCATGCAAACTCGATGGCTGGGAACCGGCGGTCTGCTCTAGTATCTGTTGCAGAGATATCTTGAAAAAAAGATAGTAAATGCATGTTGCGGGGCATATATCGCTGCCTTGCATTAGACTGAAGTATCGAATACTACCTGACTCATGTTTATTACCTTTTGAAGGTAGACTTGATCTAGGAGGGGCTCTCCTCGATCACTCTCGCGATCGGCATTCTGCGCAGCCATCCACTCGTGAATTAACACTTTTATGCGACGGATAGCAATTCATATTACTTTATGAATTATTAAGTTCATGTCATTGGGGTTATGTAAGCTAGTTTCAAGAGTGAACGGTCCTGATCGGTGTGATCTTGTGAACATATCTTTCCACGCTAAGAATTTTTTCGCAAAGAGGTCTCGACTCCATTAACCTCGAGAGCCCCCATATAGAGAGCTTAATTAACGCATCCAAGTAGCGGATACATGGCATTCCCAATCTTCCACAATTGCGCAGATTACCTTAACAATTAGTAACTATAGGTAAAAGCGGGGTCGCTACTTAGGTACCCAACTCCTCCTCCCCTCATCTTCTTAAGAGGTTACAACTGGTCATATGTCTGATACCTAGTCACTAACTAGTACATACTACATACTTTAGAACGTCTATCCGTACCATGGAACCAGAAAAAAACCTAACTCCTTCCGCACAATACAATACTTAGATAGTTATAGCGGGACTGAAGTACTCCCAAAGCCCATTCCAGGCCTAACGAAGATTTTATTCACCGAGATGCCAAAGTTTCCAGATCCGTGCCAGGGCAAGTTACTTTAGGTAGTGGAGAGTAGAGTCAGTATTATTGATGTGCTTATGGTCGGCGGGGCGGGTTGTCCCGCAGCGGGGATTTCATGACAGCGGGAAGAGTATTAGAGTAAAATTTCATTCATGCTTTAGGGCCCGTTTCTAGTCTTCGGAGAAGCTTGAGCGAGTTTTACTTTCTTTGGCTTTCTTTTCCCGCCAAGGACGGAAGGATTGTGATCGAGGTGCCCCTCGTTACTGCTTGTGAAGAAATATTGTTCTAATGTATATTTTCGAAGATTGTATGACTGTGAATGTCTGAAGAAGTTAGGAATATATACTATCGTTGTATCTTTCAAACGATATACCTTGAGTTGTTGAGCTTATTTCAGGGGCGGAGGGGAAAGATTTCGGTTAATAGTAGCGAGATCGAGAGATACGAAGATTTGATACTGGGAAGGGCTAGATTGGCCGTATCACGTTGGTCCTGAGGCACTAAATCGTACGATGATAGCGGTCAATGTATATACCGTTTGTGGCGGATCGTACCATGGATGAATTGCACTTAGATGCGACGTCGGGTTTTTTTCTCTCTGATGTTGAAGAAAAGGCATATAACCGAGAGAGTTAATAGACTCTGAAGGCACGTTTAGATAATGTCAGTGCGCAGTAGAGTTCAGAGTTTAAGCACAGATAATATGCCCGTGGACCGTTTTCCGATGCTGCACAATAATTAAGCCCGTGAGTACATCAAGGCGTCTGCAGGTGTAAGTACGGGTGGAGAGGATAAACACACTATCATCACTTTCTCCAACCTATCGCCAAATTGGGATCTTTGTGGTAGATCACCTCATCTTATCACCTTCAATGAGGAACTGTTGCTCGGGACGATGTTACGCGATATCATGCATCGATTTAATTGATGGTGTTGGAATTGTTGCTAATTATGTCCATTTCCTCGATTGGCTGGCAGGCCATCAATCTGTTAATTGTAGATGGGTTATTATTAGCAAAATGCACCAGATGCAGACAGAATTAGCGGCACTTACTCCCCTGTAGCAACCAAAACAGGGAAATTAACAGACTTTGTGGTGGGCGGTTAAATGCTGCTAATTAAGGAGCCATCTCGAATCCTTATCACAGCGTCCGAGCGCCCTCGGCTGGTTTTCCTGCCGATCCACTAATGGAACTAGAACTAAATTAGTCGATTTACTTATTTCAAAGTTAAGATGGTTAAGTTGGATACTCGCACGATCCTTTGCTTCCCGTGCTGCATGACATGGGGCGTTAAAAAAGCCACAATGTTCTTGATATTACCCAATCCAGAGAAGAGGGAAGCTTGGCATGCACTTTGATCTCGCACTATGATAATATCTCCTCGCGAAAGCTCTGATTCTGCTGCTCAATGGTTCTCTGGGAAAACAGTTCCCACTTTAATGTCGTTCGATCACTGCCATTGGGTATACCTGTCGAACGGGGTCAGATTCTCGCGTTTCCTCGGTATCGATGAGGTCCGAAGAGCAGATGGTAGAGGAAATCCACCAGGTCAGGAGAGGAACATCGTGGTTTGTGTAGACTGGCTCAATGATGCTGGAAACAATACACATTATTGTCCACACGCTGTACCTGCTGTGGTTGACCCTCACACAGGGTCTATCCTGATCCGCCGGCATGGGTATTGACAGCGCTGAGAGTGAGAAACCCTCTCCTAGCGACAAACCCGAGTAGTAAATTGGCGGCACATTCATACCCATGTCTTGACATCTTCAAAAAAGGAAACTCGCAAGTCGCGCGTGATGTTGAGAATATTCGAACCGTGGAATCGATGCAAGGGCAGCTAAACTGCAGCTAATTGTTAGCTTTCTTTCTCCTTGTCCAACGGAAGAACAGGGTGTGAAGATGTACACTTTGAGGCCCTAACCTATCATATCCTCTACTTTGTCGCGCCCACGACAAGAAAAGAGTTCATCCACGTTCAGCAGTTACCGACCCCTGCCCGGCGCTATCTTGCGTCTCTCTGCATTCTCCCCTGTTGGTTAGTCGGCGCGATCGAGTCTGTACTGTGAGATTCGCCCAAATTTAGGCTGCTGGACCGGTCCCTTGACACCAGCCTAGATCATTTGCTTTGGACCTCCTCTCCACGGCGTTTGTCGAGCATGGGTCCCAACTACAGAACTCCCCACCAGCATCGCATGGGCTCGTGGACTCCACCCAGCTCGTCTAAATGCGAAAATAGAAACATCTCTATCGCTTGTTCATTCAAATCATCGACTTTTAAACCCAACATGTCCGAGTATAATGAAGTGTATAGAGCCGCGCGAGTCTCGTTGTGTTCGTCCCTCACCTCTCCCTTCCTCTCTCTTCCTAGGATAGTCAAAGCTGCCGGTCCAGCTTTGCAATTGCGGTCCCGAATAGTCAGGAATAGCTAGCTGGTCTCGCAACTGTTCTGGCCATCGACTGTCCCGTGGAGGAGCTTCTCTGGTCCATTGTTTTCTTTCCTTTTGGTTGTTGTTTTCGCTTAATGTGCTGGAGCTCTGGAGGAACCATCAATATGCCCAGCACCAAGAAGTCCACGTCGACATCGTCGAAGCAAGCTACCACATCGAAGAAAGAGTCCAAGTCTCGTTCCTCAGGTAGTAAGCATGATTCTGCTGAAAATAAGCTCAATGCCAGGCTGCATAAGCGGTCCCGTTCGGGTAAGAGAAATCCTTTGTCTCCGTTGTGGTTGAATGAATCGCCCTTGTTGATTCTCAATGCGCCTGACAGTGTTAGGCTGTTACACCTGCCGGCTACGAAGGAAGAAATGCGACGAGGGTCACCCATCCTGCGGAGCATGCATCAACTTGTGTGTGAAATGCGAGTATGACCGGCCGTTGTGGTGGGCAAACCCAGAACAGAGGAGGATCCAGAAGGAGAAAGTGAAGAACAAGATCCGACAGACCAAGATGAACGAGAAGTTGGCATCCACACGAGGTAGGCTGGCTCGTTATCTTGATGCTGGTTGTTCTCATCTTGAACACCATGGGACAGGACGGGCCCGCATGTACTCCAATGCATCTTCGCTATCCACCGACTACGATTTCAATCATCCTACATTCGCTGAGCCGTACGATCCGTTTGCTTCGGGTCTCGCGACACCAGCATTCGGACAGGTACCTCACCCACATGAGGCTTATGAAGTCGACATCAAAACAGAACGGCAGATGTTCATCGACGATGTCCCTATATGCCACGAGTCCTCAACGTCGACGTTCAACACATACGCGCCGCCCCATCTACATCCAGCCTTATCCACGTTTCCCGGAGAGAATTGGCCTCTCGAACAGTATCTCAGTCAGCCTGCACCTTACGTCGCATTAGACTCAGCCTTATATGAAGCGAAGAATGGCCACTCTTATTCATTTTGGCAGACAACAATCCCCGTCGAGGAACGTGATAGACCACTTCTGGATCACTTCCTCGAGAATGTGCTTCGTCTTATTTTCCCTATTCTAGAGGTTCACCAGCGCAGCCCATCACGCACAAGAGCCATCATTCATTCATTGGAGACGAATAAATCTTATCTGCATTGCTGCCTCAGCGTTGCTGCGATCCATATGAAGACTACAACGGCTCTCGAACAGCAGGACATCGATCACGATATCATGCGGCATCGCTACGAGGCAGTATCTGAGCTATGTCAGGCACTTAACAAGGACACAGATCATGAGCAAATTCTGGAAGCCACACTGGCCATGATCTTCTTTCACTGCTCGGTAGGACCCGCTGATGACTACCTCCCTGACATCCCATGGAGTGATCATTTTCAGGCCGTGTCGAATTTGGTGCAAAGGTTGAACCTGCCGGCGGCCATGCTCGGATGCCCCCCACATGTGCAGCCACCGTTCAACATGACATTGACTGCATGGATCGATATTTTGGGTTCGACAATGCTAGGAACGACGCCTCAATTCGCGCATATGTACCGGGACAAGCATTTGAGCGGCGCTTCATCTGGTCTCTGCGAACTGATGGGATGTGAGGACCGTGTCATGTACCTAATCTCAGAGATTGCTTGCCTGGATGCTTTGAAGTCCGAGGGCCGTGTTGACGATATCGCTGTCTGTTCCCATGTCCATGCTTTGGGGCAGCAGCTCGACTTTACCGAACCCTGTGACCGAACTCTAGAACTCCCCTTTTCAGCGACCGGGGATGCGATTCGCCCTGATCAACTTACGAAAAACATGACCGCCGTTTTCCGCATCGCTGCTCATATCTACCTCTGCAGTCTCGTTCCAGGCTTTGACCGGCACCAACCGAGTAATCTGAGCCTCGTTGCAGCCCTCGCTGAAGTCCTTCAATACATTCCCGCAGGTCCCGATGGATATGATCGTTCACTGGTTTGGCCGCTCCTTATCGCTGGGGCATTTTCGGTGCCCTCTAGTCCTTTCCGCAGCGTTTTGAATGAGCGAGTTATCCTAATGGGTGAAAACGCGGACTTGGGCAGTTTTGGTCGCATGTGGCATCTCTTGCAAGAGGTCTGGCGCCTCGCGGACGACCCCATTCTCCCTTCACCTCCTGAGGCCCAGGACATCGCCTCATCACCATTTCTAAAACAAGAAAGATCCCCTTCACCCACGTTGGGGATTCCTGTTATGGAAATGAAGAGACCACAGGTCCACTGGCGAGATGTTATGCTACACAACGGATGGCGTTTCCTCCTTATATGAGCATTTGTTTTATTTCTTGCGCAGTCTCAAGGAGTACTGGAACGGAGACTCTATTCTGGGATATCTTACCCTGGTTTGCATTTTAGGACGATACCATGGCGCATTTAATCGAAGTCGGAGGATATACCACCATGTCTTAGAGAGACGAGCCACTGCGGGGGACAAGGCATGTTTATAGAGTTGGTCTATAAAATCACAGTATGTCACCCTTCCTTCAAACCACACATTATAAAATTAGTTTCGCTCATGTTAGTATTGTTCGAGTAGTATACAGCTTAGACACCGATTGCCCCGTCCAATTATCAAACAATGCACGAGCCCTCAGCACGAGTATGTGTCGCATGTCCTTTAAGCATGGGCCGTAAAAATCTTGGTCTCATCTACTGATAGTTTGCGACTGATAGTTTGCGCCATCAGATTCAATGCTGCAGGTGAGAACTATATCTGCCGTTCCTGCCACCTCATTATGCAAAACACACATCACGAGCTAGGGCAGCTATGGCGGCCATGGTTCCCTACTGTGGCACCTATTAACATCTTAATAGGCTTCTTATCTCTCCTGACCCGTGTCTTAGAGGAAACAGCATCCTACAGGCGATACATAACAATCTTTACTTTCGAGAAGAGAAATTCTAGGCCGATGTGCGACTGGTCAAGCATAATTTATTATTTTCAACGATGCCTTCTGGCAGAAGGCAGGCTATAATCCACACCACTTACGAATATACGCGAATGCTGGCCATTCGCTCTTATTTACCCATTTTAATCTAATATCAGGGAGAGCCAAGAGGGGGAGAAGGCTTAACGAATTTCTCATCGGCGGCAAGATATATAATTTCAACGACTCAACACGCGACAGCAACTTTCTATCCGGCATTTTTCTCTGCCTATGACAGAAACGAATTCAAACGATCCTTTCTTGTAGTTTTGATGAGGGGGTTAGGGCATTGGAGTTCGTGTTGTTTGGAAGTGGAGGATGTGTTGGATTCGGGAAAAACACGTCACATTGATGTGTACGAAGTCATGTACATATAAGTGCTGAACCCAGAAACTTGCCTGTACCTCATAGAGGCATTTACTAAAACTCTTCTCGGCCGTCGTAATGACCCATCGCAGAGGGGAATCTTGTATGTTGATTACATACTACTGCTCTACCATTCCAACAGAGCATAACCACGAAGATAAATCGTGGATGGCAAGAACTTTGCTATTCTTATTCTATGCTGTATTTTAATAACTTATACCGATGTAGATCGCCTCGGATCGACCCGAGGCAGGAGGGCGCTGTAAAGTTCGCCTCCATGTCATCATCCTGATGCATTCCCCCAGAAAACGAAGGTAAGAAAACAGTATGAGTTAGTGACATCAGCGGAGACACTTGCTTTTCGATTTCTTGCTCTGTTGAAGTTTCTACCCTTTTTCTTCTCTGTTCGTAGCTAGAAGATATATACAATTTGCATGTTCCGTCCACTACTTGGGTCTTCTCCTGAGTAAGAATATCCATACTTCATCAAGAGATATCTACTTACACCACACACAACAAGACATTCTCACCACATCCTCTATCAGCCCTCACATCTCACAAAATCACATCATACCAAACAACCTCAACAGCAACAACAAGCAAAATGACCTCCCCCCACCGCGGCGGTTCCCTCTCCGACTTCGCCCCCTCCGGCACCACCATGCCCAACGACGCCGGGATCCAAAACACCATCCCATCCGTGGCTCGTCCCGACCAACGAAGCGAGAACCACCAATTCTCATACGACGGCCAAGACCAACCGACGCTGTCCATGGCGGCCGATAATGCACGCGACATGCCCCGAAGCACGCGCGACATGCATGCGTCCGGCGAAGTCATGACGGGGACGGGAGACGCGCTTCCCGCGGAGATAGAGTCGAAGCGTCTACATGTTCTGGGACATGATCCCGGCGCGAAGGGGGATCCGAGGAATCTGAAACATAAGATTCAGAATAGGAGTATCTTTGATAAGTTTGTAGGGAAGGAGGATGAGAATGCGGATGCGGCGAATAGGGAGCATGAGTGGAGGAATAGGGTGTAGGGTTTGTCGTGGTAGATTGAGGGATGGGATGGGGTGAATGGGATTATGTGGAATAGGTTTGAGAGTTGATTTCTTAGGATATAGTGGATCAGTCCTATAGTAGATGATAGGAATCACCTAGTGAAATATTGAATGACTTTTTGAAGATCTTGTTTTTTGGGAGTCGCACTGTAGAATTTGAGTATTTCCTATAGAAGCTATAGCTATCCATCTAAATAAGTGATACGAAGGCGTGGCACTCAAGTAAATCTCACTGAAGGGGCCATCAGTCCCTGATAGATCTCATCAAGAACATCCCTCTTGCGCTTCCGTTCTTCCAACTCCGCTTCCTCCTCTTCCTCGTCCGGCTCGCCTTCAGGTACCCTCGATACCCAGGCTCTAATAGTCCCGTCTCCGTGAGCGGAGAACATCTCGAGGCCCTCTCCAGACGCCCCATTTCCGCGCCATGCCAATGCATTGATTCTGGCCGCACTGAGCGCATTCGATCCCCCACGTTGTCGATGACGCTCCGCGGAGATCAGGCCGGGAACTTTGAGACGCTTAATAAGGTTCCCTTCTCGCATCCCGAACATAAATATCTCTCCTCGGTCATCTTGGTCGTTGAAGTTGGGCCACAGTAGTGTCTCTTGCCCGGGGCTGAGAATACCCTGTGGGAGGATGAGCGGCACCCTCTCTGCTAGATGTGAGGAGACGCTGTTACGGACCCGCGGTCCAAAGTGAACCAGGGTATTGGCACCTGTGGATGCGTCCCAGACACGGATTCTGGCGTCTTGCCCGGTTGTTACCAGATGAGTACCATTTGATGTCCAGCGCACCCCAGTGACTGCGCCATTATGAGCGCGAGCATGGCGTGAGAACGGGTGGCGGGTCTGGTATGACAATGGTGCAGAGCTAGGAGGGACAACGCCTACTGCGTCATCCATGTCGAGAGTAGCTATAGCTGAGTTGTGCCCTCCGCGTCGAACATCGAATATTATCACTCGGTTGTCCGTTGATGCAGAGGCTAGTATGTGAGGATCGTGGGGTGCCCAGCTGACAGATAGGACCGAGGAATTATGCCCGGGTAGAGCATGGGTTGACAACCCTGAACGGAGATCTAAGAGCCGCACTGGCTTCTCGGATGTTCCTACCGCAATAAGAAGAGTTGACGAAGGATGAGCCGAAAAAGAATGAGAATACGGCGTCGCATACAGGCTGAATGTGTGTACCGGCGTGATCGCAGCGGGCTCTAGTGCCGACAACTTTAGTGTGCTGTCATGAGAGGTGGTCAGAATTGTCGATGGAACCGGATCAAATGGATAAATTGATAGCGAAGTTATGGCATGTGTATGTGCCGATTCATGGGACGATCTAGTACGGTCAGAACATCAATGATCTCTTCCCCAGAAGGGGTGACCAACTTGTCCACAGAAGCAATCGACTGGTGCAAGTGACCTAACTCCGATCCTCTGCTCTCGAGATCCCAGAGATGAATTGACGGATCTGCGCCGCCAGATACCATGCTATAAAGACTTAGCCAGCGTACCATACGAATCTTGAGTGTACGACATACTATCGTCCTTCATACTGGTCGATCGCCAGGACATTTACGCCAGCTCTATGAGCGGAGACTTCCTCTACTGGAGAACCACTAGAAAGACGTCCTGCTGCGTCATTGCCAACGCTGTCTGCTCTTAGAACCGCGCGCTTGCGACTATTGAAGCGAATTCCAGGCGCAGGCTCAAGGAGGTGAACTAGCCGTGATGTCTGAGCAACATGGAAGGCTGAGGGACTGATAGACCCTAGCTGCCTGTTTAAGATATATGAATTCATGCATTAGGAATATACCAGGACGTAGTATGACACCGTTATATGACTCTAGATGTGCAAATAGAGGTGAACAAGTAGCGTAGCTTGCTGTCGGAGCAGGAAAAAGTCTCATTCCGTTATCGATAATCTTTATCATCTCATCTTCGAGGAACACCGCTTAGTTACGCTCCCAGAGGCCTTGACAGGCCATATTGGCCTTCTGGAGACTGTAATAATTAGTTAATATCATACACTGTCAGTCCAGATGTCTTTTGGAAAGTCCTTGGCTTTAAGCCAAGGTACCTTTCTACAGCCTCCCTCCGAAGATGAAGCAGACGTGCAGGAAATGCGGGAACCATCGTTGGAGAGACAGAGAAGACACGCGAATCTCTACGATGCCATTGCAGGTTTGTGCATCACTTCAATTTCACGAGTTTCGCTGACTATCTAAGGTCGCGTGGCCGCTGGTGGATTCGTATCTGCGTCGCAGCGAGTTTCCAGATTCAGAGACCGAACTTCGTCCAGCACCATCGCAGTACGACCAGAAGAGGTCCTATTTCGTCGACAAAGTGCCCCTGTTCGCTACGAGGAAAATGATTTCTACTTTGCACATGAAAATCTCCCTCCAGATCGGCCTCTTCCAGATTCTGAAATGCTACAAGCGATACACTCCTACTGCTCGGATTTCTACGACAGGGCGACGCTCGACCGCGGTCAGGATGATTTCCGAAGTATGGATGAGACTGCACTAATTGCGATGGGCATACTTCTCGAGGAAATGGCGAATGAATCTCTTGGGGACACGGGAGACTTGGTCCTTGTGGAAGGGGAGATGATCTCCGACACGGAAGGACAGGCGAATCTTGCATCAGCGGTGAGAACTAGTCGGAAGAGAGCGAATACCGGTGTCAGTACTATTGGTACAAGCTCAGGAGAGGAATTGCGGAGCATTCGCAAGAAGCACAAGAAGAGGCGGAAGCTTAGGCGCACAGCTTCCGCTGCTAACACAACAACAGGAGAGGAAGAAGGGTGAAGAGACAATCGGTCATGGTTGATGAGCATACAAATTTTCCTCCCAGGCCCGCTACCAGACTAGCAGGCTAATTAAGACTGAGCAAGCTCGTGTCGTGATGCTATTCCTCGCATCGCCAGCAACTCTCCGTACCATAGATTGCTTTGGTCAGCGGTGAGCTACACGGACCTTGGATTGTATGAAGGCATCTAGCTGTTGAATTCCAATGCCAATATGCTCTTCAACTCGAGGAACTAGCGCTGTCGGGTTGCAATCTGGCATACAATCATGGTTTCAGTCATTTTGCCATGGACCGTGACGGACAAGATCCGTCTCGACTGATACGAGTTTGGTATTGTATAACCAAGTCGTGAGAATTAATTGGATGGAGTGATGGAAAGTAAAGGAAGTATCAGAGCCTACCTAGGTAGCATATAGCTAAAAGATATGTGCAGTGAGCCTCCTCCTTCCCCTTCCAGACCACGCCGCTTTTATGAGGGCCCATGTGACTAGTGACCGATCAGATCACTGAGCAATGCTGAGTAGTAATAGATGCTCAGTGAGCACTCAATGAGTAATGCCAGTCACTAGATAATCACCAAGCCAATCTGGACCGTTCACTAGTTAAATAGCGTGAGCCCCCAAATAACCCAAAGTATATGTCGAATCCTAAAACACGGAGACAAGAATGGGACCAAAGCTAGCATATGGGATAAAATCGTCTGAATCGCCTGCTATCTAGAACTACCGAAACCTATCGCATATTTATGCTTGAGGATAGGTCCGGATCTAGTGGTCTGGACCAAGTATATATTTCTAGGGAGATTATGATTGAATAGAAATTGACATTTTTTTTTTCTAAGTATAGAATCTAATATGATAATCATTGCAGCCTATATAACTATCCACTCTCGCCCCTACTTATAGATAAGATTATTATATAGAATTGCAGTCGAGAGGGTCAGGGCAGCAATACTGGAATATATAGCAGGCCGCAATCAATAGTCAAGAAAGAATTAATTTAGTACAAATGCACACTCCTTTGAGAGTGGTTGAGCAGTTAAACAAAGCCTTAAGATGGAACATGGCTGGAAGTATATAAATTAACCTCCAATTATAAAATTCACAAAAGTTATGATGTGATCCCCAGGAGATGGTGAATCCCATAGAATTGTGAAAGCTATGAGAAACAAGAGTAGGCCAGAACCATGCACTTGAACAAGAAGTGTGTGTGCAAAATAAACGGAAGTAAAAATAAGGCTTTGAAGTAAGAAGCGGGGACTGATGTAAAGTTGTTCCACCGCCCCTAGAGAAACTTCATGTTTACATCACCAAAGAACTGAATATTGAATCAGCTGTCAGAATGCAAAATATCCATTCTGAGAGAGAGAGTGTGTGTGGGAAGCCAACGCTCTCTGGTGACACTAGGGGTTGGCGGTCTCAATTAATGAAGGCCATTGGAAACACCCCTTCCGATACATTAGCATCGAACGACCAAGGCCAGTCTTCCAGTAGCTCGGGCGGTAGTTGAAAGTGAGATAGTTGATCGTCAAACCCCGTTAGGGTTGTATCTACTGACGCAACGTCATTTTGGTGATTTACTGACGAGACAAGACGGCTTTGGGTATGGCCCGCATCAGAAATAGGGATCTGTTGCAGACCAGGAAGGAAATTGGAACATCCCTGGGTGCGCATGTACTCGTCAATCCGACCTACCTGCGCCTTGAGGCGTTCGCTGGCACCGGTGGAGCGGCGAAGCCCCGACTCCAACCGATGGAGAAGCTCAGCCATTTCCAATCTAACAGACAAGTCAATCTCGGTGTTTCGTTGAAATGCTTGTAGATGACCTGCATAAGGTGACTTACAGAAGCGCGCGGACCCGTTGATAGGATGACCCTGATAGGCTTCCTTCCATAACTGATCCGAGCATATAGCCAATTCCGCCCAAGTGATGTAGCTTCGTTAAATCAGCCATCAGATTCCGAAAAAGCCAAAGGGGCAGAGAAGCTACAGGGCAGCTAGCGTACCAACGGAGAACTGATGGCTTTCAGATATTCAACTGGCACTTTGGAAAACACGCTTAGCACTTGACCTGCGACGTCACATTTTTCATCCACGTCTTGTTCTTCGTTGGAGGACACAACCATGCGCAGAAGCTGAAGTGTTGCTTGGATGTTGGCCGACTGGAAGCCGACGATATCGTAAGTTGGATCGCCAGTGACGGGCCGGATTTCTCGAAACTGAGAAGGCAGTTCAGAGTACATGGCAAGCACCTGTTTCATTACCGATGATCCCACCTTTTGGGTTGGGCGGAATAAAGACCAGAATTCCGCCGTCCCATTGTTTGGGGGCGAGTGCCATCGCTGACAATCAACAGCATGTTCGAGAATTCGATAGAGGTCGGTTGTGAAGTTCCAACCCAACAGCCAATTAGCCGGTTTCTCATTTCCAGCATGAACTTCCCCATGGCCCACGCCCGTTGGTGAAACACCGTAACTATTGTCGGAGATAGAGTCGTCATTCAGTTCGCCAGGGTAACGTACATTCGACTGGGCTTCTCGGTAGCGTATAACTCCACCCCAGACAATGGATGAATATACATCTAAAGTATACATGGACCAAAACTAAGCAACCATTAGACATTTGGACTGGCACTGTGAAAGCCAAGATGCAATAAAATATGAGATCAACGTACCAGTCTCCGCCGAACCTCAACCACATTGCGGTTCAAGTCTTTGGGCCATAGCTTTTCATCGTGCAGCCCTTCAATTACGCTTAAAGTATGGTAGATTCCGGCATACTGTTGCATGGCCAGAATCTGACCATTTTGGATGCTGGCAATACTAAGAATCGCGCATGCCCTCATGTATTCAGTTCCTTTAGCGGCCGCCAGGTCTCGAGGGATAGATTCCTTTGCCGCTGCCCAGAAGACTTCGGCAGGAGGACTTGCGAGCTGGGAGAGACGCCAGCGATTCGAATATAAGGCCCCATCGCGAGCCCGCGCAGACGTCAAAGCACACATCGCCATTGTAGAAGCGAATAACCCTTGGTCCTGAAGGTGCTCCCTATCCTCCAGCTGCTTAAGGAACGAGGGTCGATGAAATAAAGGAAATCTATGAGAAGGAAATATCAATCAGTTTCGAGTTTCCTGGCGTTTGTTTAGGAGACAAGAATACATGGGATATACGATCTCAAAATAGACCTGGGCGAGATCCTTGATCGTACTGTGACAAGTAATAGCAAATGCTCTCCAAGAATTCAGCAGAGCGCCATCATTACCACTTGTGACGGCTGTAGTATTCCACATATCCCATGACGGGTCAGCTAAATGAGATCGGAAGAGTGTGTCTTGACGAGCTGAACGAGAGGAAGACGATCCAGCGCCATCACTCGAGGCGACTGGTAGTACGGCCTGGCTTTCCGCAGGACTGATATTTCTTCGGGCGCCTCGTCGCCTGGTAGGACGATCATATGTACACCGAACATCAAAGTCCTCGCAGTTCTGACAGGGAGCAAGAGGGCCGTTGTTCTTCTTGCATTTGATGCTACGTCGATTGCAGAAGTCACCTGTAGGATTGTTAGGGCAACTGCAATGTCTATCTCTTCAGAAAGTAACGAACAGGCTTTAGAAGCACGCTGAAATTTCCGCGAACGCTGCGACATTGTATGTTCCTACATACGAAGTGGAGTTGAGGAAAGAAGTATTGAAACGGGCTCCTTGCTGCGAAACTCACATCCCATGGGCCTGCTTTACTTGCTGAAACAAGCCCGCAAAGACGGTATATGCTTGATAAGTTTTGCTTGAAAAGTGAAGAAAGCTTGCCTATTGGATTTACAAGTAGTTAACTTAAGTTAACATCCTGGAAAAATGACTAAGCAGCCTAAATAGCCGAGGTATCCAACAGAAAGCGAACTTGAACGAGCAATTTCCAACCCAAAGACTGGAAAAATCAAGAGTATTATGCAGATGTTTGCTGTGTACCGCTTTCAACACTTCATGACTGGCCAAACCGCAAGCTAAGCAATTCGGATAAGAAGAAATTGACCAACTGTGAAGAGGATATGCTTGTTCAATGGATGATTTATGAATAAGTGTGTATTCCCTCCTAGACCTGAAATTGTGATGGAAATGGCTGTCACAGCTCAGTCTACATTGAACGATCTAGGTAGCTAATGAAAGCTGGAGAAGAAAAGGAGAATCTGGAGCTCTATGTTCCATTAAGCCGAATAACCGGCATTGGGGTATACGATTATACTTTCTTAGTGACACGAGAGTGGAGAAGTAACTCTATTTCCCATGGGATCACCACTTATTATTGAAAACTTCCCCGTTAACATAATTCACCATTTCGCTCACGGGTGGGAGGTGGTCTCGTCCGGCCCCAAAAAGCATGCCTTGTCGCATTACCTTCCGATAATTCTTGCCAGGCGATACCTTGCCCAGAACATATTCCTGGCGCGTCTCGACACGGGTTGGGACGGGGATGGAGCGGCCGACAACTGCCTCCATGCCCTGCCAGGCGAAGGTGATGGCCTCTTTGGCTCCGGCAGGAATGCCCGCCTCATCGAGCATCCGTATCCGGCTGTTCGGGTAGTGTTCTTGGATATACCGTGTGATGTTGGGGTTGTACGCGCCACCTCCACATAAAAAGATTTCGTCAATCGGTAGGTCCTTGGGTGCATAGCGACGGTAGTGGTCCACGATTGACTGAGCCGTGATGCGGGTGATCGTGGCGACCACATCATCAGGGCTGAGGCCCTTGGCTTCCGCTTTGGAAATGAGGTCGAACGCCAGGGTGTCCCGGAAAACCTCACGACCAGTGGTCTTGGGCGGGTCCAGACGGAAGTACGGGTGGTTCTGGATGAAGTCTTCTACCAGTTCCTGGTCGACGGTGCCGCGGGCGCCCATCTCGCCATCCTTATCGTACTCTTGCTCGCCGTTGGTGTAGTGACGAACCGCAGCATCAATAAACACGTTGCCTGGGCCGGTATCGAAGTCATAGCAGGCGTCGATGCCTCCGTGGGAGTCCGGTGGGATGAAACATACGTTGGCGATCCCACCAATGTTTTGACAGGCACGCAGCTTGGTAGGGTGGTGCAGAACCAAGGCATCAAAGAAAGCGATGAGCGGTGCACCCTGACGGCCGGCCGCCTGGTCACTGATGCGAAAGTCGGTGACCGTTGTGATGCCGGTGCGAGCCGCGAGGAAAGAACCCTCTGCCATTGTCAGGGCGCTGCGCACTTCGCCAGCCTCGGGCATGGAGAGTAGCCAGATGGTCTGACCGTGAGATCCTAGGACATCGATGGTCGAGATGTCCACCCTGTAGTCCTGGCAGAATTGCTTGACCGCGGCCGCAAACGTCTCTCCCAGGATCACGTTCACTTCCGATAGCTCTGAGGGAGAAGTCTTATTGTGAAGGATCATGTTCATAACACGCTTCTTGATTCTCTGCTCGAGGGGGATTTCTCCGTACTGGGTTAAGGCCGCGCTCTGTCAGTCTGTGTCTCTCAGAAAAAGAAGGTTTTGGTATGCATACCTTGACAAGCTCAAAATGCATGGGAGCATCAGGAGTTTCCTGTCGGAAATGGCATAGAGCGCAATCAATTCCATCCTGCAAGTAGATGTGAGCCCTTAGTTACTGTACTCGCGTTGATGACTTTATTTGACACTCACCATTGATGTGCCGCTGTTCAAGCCCAGGACCATTAGGTCCAGAGCATGGTTAGGGAGAGCACCATTGGTAGCCATAGTTCTTAACTTGAGAATGGTGGTGGCATCTAAGTAGGATTCCTCACAAGTGAGAGATGAGACAAAATTTATACCGTCACAGCCTTCTTGTTCGGTTCCAAATGACGCCCCGGACAAACATGCTGAATTTGAATTTGAAACTCCGTCGCTTCTGGTATGACCACGTTTGAGCTGAGGTGAGGCGTGAATTGCCAGATGTTGGACCTTGTAAACGGTTAAACTGTTAAATGGTTAAACGCCTAAACGCCTAAACGGCAACACCTCCGCATTTTGTTCTCTCTCCACACTGACAATTGCCACCAGGTTGGTCAACTTTTGCAAGTTTTGATCTACCGAGGGCTTAGGATGCTCCATGGGTGGATTGGGTTGTCCAAACAGACTGTACGATCTACTAATATTTAAATCAATGCCCATCGTACTCGGAGCTTGGACGGTCTGTGAATGACCGTCTCATATCAATCTTTAGCAGTTCATGCAACATGGGCTACACAACCGTATGGAGGCGTCTTTCCCCCATTCAGCTCAATACCGCCATTCAGGCTTTCTCCCTCCTGTGCATATTCTTCGAGGGATATGACCAAGGTGTGATGGGAGGAGTCAACAGCTCGCCTACCTATGTCGTCGAGGTTGGGATTGGCGAATCTGACGGCACCGTCACCGACACCACCCATCAGGGCGGTATTGTCAGCATTTACTATCTCGGATGCATTTTTGGTTGCTTTGCGGGGGGTTGGCTGGCTGACCGCATTGGGCGCATCAACGGTCTTTTCATTGGCGCTGTATTTGCGCTGGTTGGAGGTGCTCTGCAGGCTGCTATTCAAAGCTCCGATTTCATGTTGGTTGCCAGAGTCGTGACCGGCATTGGTACTGGAGGTATGCACATACTATTCGATCTACAGATTGGTTTCTCTGACATGGAAATTACCAGCGTTGACGGGTATCACCCCGGTGCTTGTGGCAGAGACTTCTTCGGCTGATCATCGCGGTGGCTTCTTGGGATACGTCTTCATTGCGAACTGTAAATCTGACTTGATTAGTGGGAAATCTGTGCTAACGTCTTTTAGATCTCGGAATTTCACTGGCGTACTGGATGTCCTTCGGTCTCTCCTTTATAAACCATGGCTATTCGGATATCCGGTGGCGCTTTTTGCTTGCTTTTCAATGTATTCCTGCCCTGGTGCTGGTAATTTTTATCAAAATGCTACCAGATAGCCCCCGTTTCCTTGCATCGATTGGCCGTAACGACGATGCTCTGGACCTGCTGACGAGAATCCGATGCCATGAGGCGACCCCGTTGGAGATTAATCGCGAGTATTTGGAGATTGTTGCCAGTGCTAAAGACAGCAAGTCCAGTTCTCCGATCCAATTTGTCAAAATCTTGATTGGCAAGGGTGGCAGACCCGGCACCAATCTAGGTCGACGTGCTTGGCTTTGCGTGTGGCTTCAGATCATGGCATCCTGGACGGGTATTACAGTACGTTTCATGATCAAGGTAACAAACGAGTAATGGCTACTGACTCGTGACTATCTCAGGCTGTCACAGCATATTCTCCTGTCCTTCTCAGTCAAGCTGGTTATAGTCAGACTGCCCAAAACGGTCTTGCTGGAGGATTAAACACCATCGGCATTGTGGGTACCATCATCAGCGCGCAGATCGTGGATCGACTTGGTAGGAGGATGTGTTTGATGCTAGGCTCCGTGGTTCTGTTCACCGTTGAACTGGTGGTAAGTCTTCGCCATCCATGAAGGTTTGAAGAAACTTATTATTAATAATGTAAACATTTGCAGGCGGGCGCCGTCTATGAAGGCTCCCTTGAAAATCCCCACCAGGCTGCGCAGTACGCACCAGCTGCCGTGGCGATGCTCTTCCTCTTTAACTTGGGATACGCTGCGACTTGGGGAACGGTCGCCTTCCTTATACCGACGGAGATTTTCCCATCGGATTTGCGGGCGCAAGGGAACGGGTTTGGCGTCACTGGATGGGCTATTGGAGTGGGTATGACCACGCTCGTCAACCCCATCATGTTTGGAAGTATGAAAAGTCGCAGCTACTTCCTGCTGGCTGGTTTGAACCTTCTTTGGATCCCTGTCGTGTACCTTTTTTACCCCGAAACCCGCAATCGGTCATTAGAATCCATTGACGTGTTGTTCTCCACCCCCGAGCCATTTCATTGGGATATGGAGCGAGCTTATCGCATGCATATCGATGCGCTTGGAGAGAGAGAGATCGGGAATGTCTGCCATGAGGGCAGCAGCAAGTTCGATGCAGGTCATGAAATCACTCACCAAGAATTCTGTGAAGAAGTCTTGTTTGAAGAGTAAATTAGGATTTACTGTGCACAATGAAATGCTTTCACATATTAGTTTTTTCGGGGTATTTGACATGTCAACTCTTCCTGGATAAGGTACGATGTTTACCCCACTAGGGACAAATGGGTAAATATGGTGAACGGGCAGAGAAAAAAAACCGTATGAGAATAGGGAGATGACCGGGTACGAGCTGTATTGCTTTAGGAATAACATACTTGGGTTTTGTGGTAAAATTTCCTGTAGAACCGTAAGTACAGCAAGGGCACCAATACATGCTCCCAAGATAATAAGGACTCGAAAGAGTAAATGTTGGAAGCTAATCTACCGCCCAATGCAGATCTATCTGCTGATCCTGCAGAATCGGCCCTTCCCTATGTTGCGTCTCATCTACCCCTGAGAAACTCCAGTGCTACTGACGCCGAGATACGGTCCACTGGCCTGAACCTCATCAGACCCTTGATTATGTAAAGAAGAGGCATCAATTCTGGGTCCGAAACTTTTCTCTCGAACTTCTTTTCCAAACGCATCTCACCATCTAAGTTATAGAATCCGATTAGTTTTCTGGAGACAAGAACGAACCCCCAATGGCGGTATCCAAGACCTCCACATTCATATCTTTGAAGAAATTTAACTAACCTTGCGAATAAATCTCCTTTGAATTAGGTCTTGATTGCATCTTTTCCCATTTTTCCCGCCACTCATCAGGAAAGTCGCCCAGAAGATCGATCATCTGCGCCACTAAAACGTCGTCGTCGCCTAGGTAGCAGAAGGGACCCGTTCCGAAGATGAGTGAGTAGATCTAAATTCTTAACGTTATCAATGTGTCCTAGAGGGAAGACTGGTTCTTTTGAGGAGAGGAATCTCACAATACATCCCACGCGCCACAGATTGATTCTATAATCGAAATCATCCATGAAGAATGTCTTTGGGGCATGTGGTTGGCTTGGTTGAGCAAGTGTCTGAAGCTTACAGTCAACAGGGAAGGATTCACTAAAGTTGAAGATATGAATGTCTTTGTTGTCTTTGTTGGTCCAGTTGTCCCACTTTGCTGCTTCAATGAGATGTTTGGGAAGCGATGGGCCCAAAGGAGCTCTGTCTAGTTGGACTAATTCTTCACATAGGGGAGCTCTGATAATCTTATATAGATCATCAAAGCTCAGAGTGGATAACTGACCTGCAGTAAAAGCAATGTTCCTACAACTCAAGTCTTTCCAGATGGATATTTAGTGTGACTGTACAAACTTAGATCCAATGAGTGTGCATCCTACCTCCATGTCCCAACCCAAGTTCATGAATTGCAAAAATGCCCTTAAGCAACTGCTCACTTAATCGCAAAATTGTATCTGTCTCAAGTTGATCTCTGAAAATATGTAATTCATAGTAACATCCATGCATTATTCGTGTCGACTTTATCTATCCTACCATGCAAATCACAATTGCCGCCCACCCATCACCATACGCGGAGCTTCTCACCACATCCTCTATGGGGGCAGACATTGGAACGACCGCTCCATGCAAGACGGGTTTCGCAAGCACAGGGATCCTCCGACTGGGGAAGAGATTAGGGAGAAGAGAGTGCAGCGCGGTACCGATGGTCTGAGGTTGCGTGACGCTGATGGAGCTCCGTGGGTTGCTGGAGGTGGATGCTGGTGCTAATGGCGGAAGAGGCGACTGGAGCACTTTGAGGGATGGTGACCCGGAGTCAGGAGGGAGGGGAAGGAAGATTCGAATTGGGACATTGCGAAAAGGCTGAGATGGAGCCGGGAGTAGAATGTTTGAGATTCGTTGATATGAGGACAGGTCATCTGTTTGAAATTAGCTGGGATGCTACTTCGACGGTACTGAGCGGATTCTGATGGAGACATATCGGCCCAGAGGTACTATTTATTATAAATAACTCATAAATGCACCTACTTTCTTGTACAGCTTTCCACAATCCTGAGGAATCTTCTTTTGAGAGACTCATGATTCCCTTGGCGGTTCCGTTGCGAAGAAAATCAGCCTCCTTGACACTATTAATGAAAGCATCGTGCATGACCATGCCGTCCGGATCGAGCCTGACAAGGTCCTCGTGGGGCCAATCACTGAAATTCACAGTTAATCGCCATGGAATTGGTCGACTGTTCTGTTCGCCTGCTGAATGAGATGATGGGTGCTCATCTGCGCTGGACTTTGAAGGCGGATCGGCACCAGCGTAGAGGTCGTACAGAAGCCCGACAGGATAATGCCACTTCAGAGGAACGCCCTCGAAGGAAAACCAACCTTCGTGAGGCTTGGAGTTAGGCTCTATAAGTGAGGGCGAGAAAAATGCGTGCAGCCTGGGTAGCAAAGAGGGCAGATACGACAATCGTGGGTATGAGATCTGTAGCAACAACAATGAGCATCATTACAAAATTCGAGAGAAAGCGGTGATAGAATTACGAGATATGAATCTGCCTGGTCGTACGTTCGACACTCCGATGGAGAGAGGACAATTTCCAATGGGAGTTTCCCCTCCCATACCCTTTGCTGGATAGCATTGAGAGGCAGCGTCTGATTCGCCATGATACCAGGCTTCCTAGGCGATGGTACTAACACACTGTGGCTGTCAGCTGAAAGACATTGTTTATAGCTATCCACTTTGCGAAATGTGGATTATAGACCAGCTTGGTTTGGTGTTTCCCATTGATGTTGCAGTTGAGATGCTTACCTGCTGACAATGAATAGTTATGTTTGGATCCCGCCTACTCAGTTCAAGCTGCCCCGCTTTTCAGTAAGTTCATCGCGCCCCAGCCAGCACTAAACCAAGGAATAGTACTGGCAGTAGAATTTGCATAGATATCCCCGGAAGAGTGAAGATAGTGAACCTCAAAGAGGTATCTTTACAGTCTGCGCTGGAGGTTGTTCTCTAGTTGGATAAGCGGGATATCCAGATGCCAAGACACAGCTGATGTACCAATCACGTGAACTAATTTGAAGCCTCGGGCCACAAGGCCTAAGTAAAGCAATGCGATTATTGGCCGAGACTCGTTCAGGCACAAAAGAGAGCAACCATATTTGCACAGTTTTCTTCGATTTTGACAGATCCAATACCCAATGGCTTCAATCCCACAATTGACTATCATCTCACAATTCAAAAAGAAATATCCTAGAGATTCAGGAAAATGTAAAAAGAAAGCGCCAATTCCATTGCATCATCCGTGAATCGAACACGGGCCTCATCGATGGCAACGATGAATTCTACCACTAGACCAATGATGCTATTGGATAGTATGGAACAAGCTGTGATTGACTGCTTGCTGTGTTGACGTTTCTGTTTTATGACTCTTCAGCAGGTACAATCGCTCCATGTAGTTACCACCAAGTCTTTGCTTCACTCATAGGCAGGCAACGATGATGTTTCCCTTCTAGACCTTCTTATCTTTTTGGAAGACAATCCGTACTCCGTCTTCGCAGGCTCTTTTCTAATATGATACCCGGAGCATCTGACGTCGATGGCTCCAAAGTCTGCCTTCTAGGAATCTGGTCTAAACATTGCTACGATGTGTACCCATGGCTGTGTGCTCTAGGTATCAGGCGGATTCAGAAGGGCACAACAACAACAATAACAACACAAAACCATGAGGTGAGCCCAAACCATCACCTCCGGAGTTGCCATCACCCTCGTTGACCCTTGTGAGGCGATGTCATATCTCTCTTTTTCACCCTAATCAGGCAACGAAGAGGGTTCTCCGGAGACAAGCATGATGTCTACGTGGAAGTCTCTTACTCTGGTATTCTAGCCACGGTCGAGACGCACAAATTTCACCAAGGGATCTTACCCTGGTGACTACCGCGCACTCGGATACGAGGTTCTTGAATCTAGCGGGGGCGAGACCACTGCCAGGGCCGTAGGATCTACGGTTCCAAGCGTCGAACCCTAGGAGGTGTATCTGCGAACATTGGCTCCCGACGCCCCATCCACAAGCCACGGATCTCCATCAATAGCAATCGATAATATAACTCTCTGGATGTTATCAGAAGCGGGTTCTTAGTTGACTACGTTTTATCCCTCCCCGTGACCCTCGAACAGAAGCAACGGAAATTGCACGGCCTCAGTTGACCCGAGGACGGGTCCCGTGTAACCTGAGATGTTCTTCAACCGTGCGATCTTGCTATCGGCCTGGGGACCAGAGGGCAAAGCTTCTTGAACGCGTCCTATCCAAGCGCTAGAGGCCAATTGAGACCGCAATCGGAGACATGAAAACATGAGAAAGAAATTATTGCAGATATTCTGGCGTCTCGCAAGTAAGAAGGGACGATGTTTGGAGGCGAGGAGCTCAGGCCTCCTACGCGGCGATAACAATTGGCCCCTCCCCGCGAAATGCTTTGACGATGTGATCCAGAGCAATGAGGCGGATAGACTTCCGTTTAATCGCGCAGGATCATATTCAATCGTAAGGAGGCCAGGTGCACTGCAGATACTGAGAGAGCATCATTATGAGAATCGTCTGTGCCTAGTCGACCGTTTTCTCCGGTTGGACATTCTTGGGGATAGTGACTGCTCACGTAGAGGTGGCGAAGATCGCGAATCTTGTCCTATCCCACGATGAGGAAGGGGAAAAAAAGAGACGGCTCTTTGAGGTCTGGACCAAGGGATCTGCGGAGCTTACATTTCCCACGAGGCTATCCACTAGGCGTATCAACAGGCCTTTGCGACTCCTCATCCCCGAAAGTTTTTAACGAAGTCTTCTCTATCAGACAAGGTCCTAAGGCCTGGACCCGTACCGCATGCGTTGCAACCGCCACAGGGTAAAGCCACACCAACCGGGGGATGCGCAAGGTTATGCTGGCCTTTTAGTATACTCTCCAATGCGAATTGTTCTGGGATTCGGTGATCTACCTGGGTGTGCTTTGCTTCACTCACCCGATTTGGGAGCTCTAGAAGATGACGCGCCTCATATCCAGGGACAAACACCTGCACCTGCCTGTCTGCTAGACGTTTCTGCTAGACGTTTCAGATGTTTCCGCATGACAGCTTTCCCTGCCCCGGTGTGGCGAATACCTATTGGCTTGTGGATATTTTTTTCCATTCAGATGTTCCTGATTCTCTTCCGACCTTGTTGATGCCTGCTGTCTCGTCCAATCATTTTCCTAAAAGGGTTAATTCACTGGCAATGATGAATATTATTGACAGCATAAACTACCCGGAATGGTTTTCAAGGTGTGGATGGTGCAGTCGGAGCTATGGTGTATGCCAGGAACCCAATATACCCACTGAATCATGCTGAACTGGCGACGCACCCGTGTGCTGAGCCATGGGGTTGAGTTAAGGTGAAATTTTCTATTTCACACTTTCTTCCAATCCAATCTTTTCCTGGTTGCCTCGGACGCCTCAGGTCTGCTTTCATCTCTGGATTGGAGCCAACATTTCGCCAATCTAGCAGAGCCAGTGTCCTCGAGTATATATATATCTATTGCTTCCATCATGCTTTCTCTCAATATTCAATTCCCTTCACCAGAGTTGCAGATTGTCGATTCAAGCCCATTAATAGCAAGCGCAAAGGCACCACTCCACTCCCATCATACTATATACTGGTCTCACTTCCTCGATCCAATCCTGTCAGGATTCGTCTTACTTTTCTCCACTTGAACCGTCATACCAACCATCACGGAGCCAGTCGCCCCCAAGACACTGCTGTCCTAAAGCAACATCTGGTTCTATCTGCCTTTGATACCGCTACTTCAACCATGTCTTCAAACTCCGGAAGAGCCTCCTCTGGGTATGTCTCCTTTCGCGAGCACTCTTTCCGTCTTCTCTTCTCTTTATAACTAATGGCCGCCTTCCCTCCCAATAGAACGAATCAGAACGCAAACAACACAGCAACTCATGGAAACAGCCATGGCCGCGGACAGCTCACTGCAAATCACCTTCATCAGATCCTCCCTGCGAGACAAGATGAAGTTGGTATGGGAAAATATCTGAAGTCCAATCCTACCCAGGACCCCTATTATGCCTCAGCCGCAATTCAACATCGCACCCATCACAACGAAGAGTTGCAGAGGCAGCTCGCCAATGTGGACGCTTTATTCCCAAATGGGCAGTGAGCTGTTCGGGCCTAAGTCGCCATAGGTTCGTTGGAGAGGAGGGGGCAAGCAGGGATATGTTAGTGCGGGGGAGGGGCAGGAGATCGAATTCCAAATTTCAATCTTTCTCATTCACCGACCTATATTATTAACGATTTTTTTCATCTATGATTTGCTTCATCACGGTTGAATATTGGGTCGATTGGGCATATGGTTCGGAAGCGCGTTGTCAGGATTTGGTTCATCGGCAATTCCGGCGTGGGACGGAGGCTGAATTTCATCATGCATTTCCGCGGATATTGGGCATCAATATAAACAAAAATATACTTATACAATTAGCCGCATTGTAAACGCGGATCCAACTATCTACCAACCTGCCCATCTGTTTCATGTTTGGAACACCGAAGTTCGTCTCTCTCTTTTGAGCCTCTAATGACGTAGTCATCCCCCTTCCCTTTCTCCGTAGGAGAAAACCGAACACACGTGCCCATGTATAGAACCACAACGTGGCTCATCTAGCGGCGAACCACTGCAAAAGTTTCGAACGGGACCGATAACGTTGCAGTCAGATCGGGCCCGTGAGTGTATGGAGAACAGCATTTGGATTTGGGACGCAACAACCTCTTCGGGTCGGGCCGTGGCGGTTCATCTGACATTTGTCATGGTTTGGGTCGCAAAGATAAAGTTTGAGGCGAAGAGGCTAAGGGAGAGATGAGTCCTAGATTGAGTTTGTGAGAGGTCAAGTTATATGTACTGTACCTACATATATGTAGATCTATATGTACATGTACATGTTACATACATATATGTACATTAACACGTGGGAAGTGCGTGTAGGGACTATTATTTGCTTGATGGAGAGTACCGTACCGAGTACTAATTTGTTCTTGTATCACGTGTAATGAGGCTGAAGATGAGAGGAATGCTATGCTATTATGTTAGTTTGATATCGTACACATGGTTCGGTGAGTGGATCCGCTGATGACGCTGTCGTGCCCGGAGGGGATACTAGAATAGAAAATGGGAAAGTGTGTACGGATTAGATAGGATGGAAAAAGGCATCCATAAAGATTTAATGATTCCTAGCGGTGTAAGCTGTACAAGGAACATTCCGTACCATTCCGCTCTGGATCTATTTCTTTTGAGGAAGTAGTCTTCGATCATTTGCTGAGAAATATGGCCTATCAGTGGTGGCGGGAGAGTAGCGAGTACATATAAGATGATTGATTGGTCCCCAAATCTTCCTGGTGTAGCCCGGTACTGGTTCATGAACCATCTAGTCAAGGAGATTGCTTGCGCATCTCATAATTCAGCTTTATTCACAGATCCTTCTACAGGACTATATACGATGAAATTTCTGCCTACCGATTAGAACTTTAACAGAGTTGTGGAACTAAAGGGACTTCGATCGTATGTTTTGTTGATCAGGTAGATGTCCATGTCCATGTCTATAGCGTGTGATATTTAGTATCTAGTATCTACTCTATGAAATGTACATATACACAAGGCCGGAGTCTATGGTCTATGTGGTCTATGTACATGTACGTGCGTATGGATTCGAGAAGAGAAAAAAAAAAAGGTATAACAAGAACAGACGGAGCGCTACAACGCTGACAGGAAATGGAATCGTTAAAAGTAGAAAATAAGTCAAGAAAAGGGGTCAAGAGCAGCAGGGATAGTTCCAACTTGAAATCATTGCTTCCCCCAGAATGACCACACCTTCGCCGCTACTGCCTCTGGCTTCGTGCTGGGGAACTCATGCCCCGCATCGAAGAATCCAAACTCCACGTTCTCTGTGCCTAGAGCGGCCGTCGCATCTTCCACAAGCTCGTCTTTGATAATGATGCTGTCATGCTCTCCGCAAAGGATGAGGACCTTCAATCCAGAGTTTTGACCTTCGCTTCCTTCGGAGGTTCCCTTGACTGACTTCTGAGCAGCTAGAATCTTACCTAGCCGCTCCCATGTCTTCAGCTGCCTCGCCTTCAGGATTGGTCCGTGGCGCATGCTCGACATGAAGGCCTGGACGAAGCCCTGATGAGTGTGCACCTGCCAGTTCACCGCTATCGGGACGGTGATGTTCGGGTAGGCTCTCGACAGTCGCTGCGGCGCGTCGAGTTGAAGTTCTTCTGTGAGGGCATCTTCGGCCGTCAGTTTGCTATCCTTGGCATTCGCAGCCTGCTGAGTGTTCTTCGGCTTGGGCTTGACCAGAGGACCGGCCTTGAGGCGCTTTCCAACTAGGTACGCGATCACGTTCTCTGGAATGACGGTGGATGAGTATAGTAGACGCGACTGGAAGCTGATATGAGCATCCCGGATCAATCCCGAGGGCGCCAGGAGAACCACGGACGAGAGGAGTTGGGGGAAGTAAGCTGCAAAGGCGGCTGCAATTCCGCCACCCAGGGAGTACCCAATGAGGTGGAACTTCGCACCATTTCCAGTCCAGGAAATGGGAGAAGATGAAAGCGCGAGCATGATCTGTGTGCTGAAGAGGCGCGCATCTTGCGGGATGTCCGCTGGAGAATCTGAATAGCCACGACCGAAGCTGGGTCTGTTAGCAGGCATTTCCTCTCTGAACAACTCAGGCGAGAGAATACGGATCAGATGGAATTAGACAAAGGGAGCTGACATACAGATCGAAAAGCAGCACTCGACATCCCTTGTCTGCCAACTCATGCGCGATTCCACCCACTGCCAGGCACGGCGTCGTGATGCCATGCACAAACAAGACTTTCTCACCGTCCTCTGGACCCCACTCATACACCCTGATCGAGCCATAAGGAGTCGAGACGTCGCGCGCACCTGGTAGCACATCGAGAGGAAGTGGCAGGGCAGCCTTATCCGCATCTGACAACCAAGGCACCAGGGTGCTCAGTGGAGAGGGGAGGATGCGAGGCGTCTCATCTTTTCGCGTCAAGAGGCTGTGCAGGTATACACCCAGGACAAAGGACGCTCCGGTTGCTACAAAAAGGGGCAAACGAGTCTGGTTGGTGAGAGTGTCGGAGAGGAACGAGGACGTGTGTTCGGTGAACCAGGCCATGGCTCTGTCGCTGTAATCACTGACAGGCAGAAAAAAAGTGATAGCAATCGGCGGGGGAGGAAGATCCTCAACAAAATTTGCACTCTCCCGGCACCAATATCAATATCCTCTCTATAGAGGCTGCGATCCTGCGACTCTAACTTTTACGATCCACGTATGGTGGTGAGATGGAGCCGAGGTTAGATACGGAGGTTGATGATTGATAAGCCTCCGACCGTGGGGCTTGCCAATCGTTTTTTTTTTTTTTTTTTTTTTTTTTTTTTTTTTTTTTTTTTTTTTTTTTTTTAACAAAA
>JAPVCG010000010.1:202776-320355 GCA_029606305.1 Paecilomyces fulvus
GTTGATCCAACTGCTTCTCGGGAAGTCTAAATTAGAGCAATAGATAAATAGAGATTCACGGGGTTCTACTCTAGCCTTTTACATGCGAGGGAAGCTTCCTAAAAATGATTCTTTTCTGGAAAGAAACAAGAATCACTATTATAGAAGGTCCATCATACGGTATCACACAACACGCTGGTCTTCCCCATCCTGGCTCTGCTCTGGGTCCAGTTGTGCAGAGAATCTGTTCATGAACTCTTAATTTATGCGCTGTAGTTATCCAATTATACACTTTGACATAACATTAGTGGTTCATGTTCATTGCAACCGTCCAACGTAACCCCCGGAAGATCCTCGGCCCGCTCCGCCAAGTCCATCGTTCATTAGAGCCTCAGGCATGAACGCAAATCCGATCTACATCTACGCAGTTAAAGTTGCCCGCAGTCCGCTCCGCCTTTCCTTTCGCACCGCCAGTCCGCCATGTTCGACACAGTCTGCACCCTTCCACTTAGCTCCGACCTGTTCGCGCAGGCTATCCACCCGACCCAGTCGGTGGTCTCGGTCGGATTGTCCTCTGGCCATGTTCAGACATTCTGCCTGCCGTCCACGGATGCTGCCAATGCCGACGACAGCGATGACGAGGGCGCGCCCAGCGCAACGTCGTCCAATGGCACGGGCCACATAGACACGATGTGGCGGACGAGAAGACACAAGGGAAGCTGCCGATGCCTAGCGTATGGAATTGACGGAGAGACTCTGTATTCCGCAGGTACGGATGGGATCGTCAAAGCTGCGAGAGCAGAGACGGGAGTCGTGGAGAATAAGATTGTTATTCCGCTTCTGAACGATAGGTAGGTAGTCAATTGCTTTTCATCAGTGTGAGAGAGATGCCTGGGAGGTTTTTTTCTTCTTTTTTCTTAACTTGATTGTGTCTCAATTGGCCACCCATGCCCCTACGGAACGTGTTTCCAGCAGCTGACCTCATTTGCAGATCCGGATCGCAAGTGGACGCGCCTACAGTTATCCATGCTCTTTCCCCTCAGACTCTTATCCTTGCTACAGACTCTAGCGCTCTTCACCTTTACGATCTCCGCGTCCCCTATTCTGCCGTATCTGCAAAGCCGCAGCAGACGCATCACCCCCACGATGACTACGTCTCTTCCCTTACTCCGCTCCCTCCATCAGAAACCAGCACATCTGGATTTAGCAAGCAATGGGTGACTACTGGTGGTACAACTCTAGCTGTCACGGACCTCCGTCGGGGTGTTATGGTTCGCAGTGAGGACCAGGAAGAAGAACTGATCAGCTCTGTCTACATCAGTGGTCTCGCCTCCACAGGTACTAGTCGCGGAGAAAAGGTCATCGTCGGCAGTGGCAGTGGTGTATTGACACTCTGGGAAAAGGGCGCCTGGGATGATCAAGATGAACGTATCATCGTTGACCGCGGCACTGTAGGCGGAGAAGCACTCGAGACCCTCGCCCTTGTTCCCGACGAGCTGGGCAAGGGCAAGATGGTCGCTGTCGGCCTGGGTGATGGACGCGTGGAGTTCGTCACTATCGGTGCAAACAAGGTTGTATCGAGGGTCAAGCACGACGAGGTCGAGGGAGTCGTCGGTCTAGGATTCGACGTTGAGGGCCGCATGGTCAGCGGAGGCGGTCAGGTCGTCAAGGTCTGGCACGAAGCAGAGATCAGTGAGGAGAGCGCCCTGGCGAAACGGATGATGGAGAGCGACAGTGACGAAGATAGCGACGATACCAAGGCAAGGATGTTCATGGAAGACAGCGACGAGGAACAAGGTGGAAGGAGACGCAAGAAGAGGAAGAGGGGCAAGGGCAAGGACCGTTCGGGAAGTCATCATGTTATGGCCTTCAAGGACCTTGACTAGTCATCTCTTCTATCACTGTATAATCTCTGTCTGTGATGCC
Source organism: Paecilomyces fulvus (assembly GCA_029606305.1). NCBI lineage: Eukaryota > Fungi > Ascomycota > Eurotiomycetes > Eurotiales > Thermoascaceae > Paecilomyces > Paecilomyces fulvus. The sequence goes on from JAPVCG010000010.1 coordinate 204,682, forward strand.
TGTGCTCGTTCCCTACAAGGGCAAAAGTGCTTTTGACTAGCATAGCACCGGTGTTGATTTCATCCTTGTCTTATTTTATCATTGAGAGGGAAATGGAAATAATCATCCACACGACTGCTTTCAGTCTATACCACATATCAACCAACGACATTGCAAACTGGAAATCACAGGCACATATCCATATTTATGCAGACAAGATCCATCGTGGAACCACTCTATTTAGACGTGATGTACGAAAGTTACCATCTCGGGACCCGAGGTCGATAGAAAAGTCAATTTATACTGTGGTTGTCTCACGGTACCTTCGACTGCATTTGCGGGTCATTCAAAGTTGCAGAGACCAATGGTTCCTACTAACTCTGTAGTTTTCACTAAGCTTAACATGACAGATCCGTAATACTTAATCAGATCTAACTACGGAGTAGTTAGTGCAAATAACTAACTAGATGGTGGTGGGGCAATCTCCCCGGTGGGTTTCTTCTTTCTACTTCGTACGAGGAATTATTACCTGGTTTTCTTCCCCTAAGATGGTATTCAAGACTGCACAAAGCATCGTATAACATCCCCATAGAATAATATTATGAAAGCTGGGGTAATTCCTAGAAAAAGCAATAGAGTAACTAATGTAGGTGTATAATGTTGTGGGTGCCCCGCAGAGTGACGATCGACGGCAAAATACTTTGCCCTGGCTGCACCTCCACAAGCTATAGCTTTCCCCTAATGTCTGCCCCAATGATGTTTTAAAAGACCCCAGAACATGGTGGGGTTTTGAGGGAGGGGGAATTGGCTAATATCTTAATAATGAGGGCGCTGGCTTTGAGGGGAGCTGGGTTGTGCTACTGGTTGACCCGGAGTCGAACTGGTGCTGCTACTAGGAGTTATACGAACTACTTGACATTGTCCCTCTTTCATCCTAGTTTTGCTTCTTCTGCTACTGCTAATACTACTGCTGCTGCTGCTGCTGCTGGTGCTCATCGATATCGATTGTCCTCATCTTCGACTAGATACAAACAGTTCTTCAGGATGGTTGACGCTTTCGAATACAACTCGAACCCCGGCCGTGTCGTCTTCGGCCATGGCACACTGCAGAAGCTCCCAGATGAGATCACTAGATTGAATCTCTCTGCGCCGCTGCTGCTCTCGACGCCGCAGCAGGTCAACCAGGCGGAACACCTGAATGAGATCCTGAAGGGAAAGGTTGCCGGTGTCTTCACTGAGGCGACCATGCACACACCCACCCATATCACAGACAAGGCGCTCGAGTATGCGAAGGCACAGGGTGCTGACTCCGTCATCTCCATCGGTGGTGGCAGCACGATTGGTCTTGGAAAGGCTATCAGTATCCGTACCGGTCTGCCCCATATCTGTATCCCGACGACGTATGCCGGTAGTGAGATGACGCCTATTCTGGGGGAGACGGCCGATGGTATCAAGAAGACCCGCAGCGATCCTAAGATCCTGCCCGGTACGGTCATCTACGATGTCGATCTAACGATGACGCTTCCAGCGTCGATGAGCGCCACCAGTGGTGTCAATGCTATTGCGCACGCAGGTAAGCTGATGTAGAAGAAGTGAAAGGACAAAAAAACTGATTATCTGCAACAGTGGAGGCACTCTATGCTCGCAACACAAACCCCATCATTAACCTCCTGGCCCTTGAAGGTACCCGTGCCCTCGCATCTTCCTTACCCGAGATTGTCCAAAACCCATCTTCAGCCGAAGCCCGGTCATCTGCTCTGTATGGTGCCTGGCTCTGTGGAACCTGCCTGGGCAGCGTGGGCATGTCCATCCACCACAAGCTCTGCCACACTCTGGGTGGAAGCTTCAACCTCCCACACGCGGAGACGCACACCGCGGTCCTGCCGCACGCTATTTCCTACAACGCTCCTAAGATTCCCGAAGCTATGAAGAAGTTAGCGGAGGCGCTGCCCGAGAGCAACGGAGACGCGATCCACGGGCTGAATGTGTTGCTGGAGAAGCTGAAGGTCAAGAGAGGTCTGAAAGACTTTGGTATGAAGGAGGAGGACATTGACAAGGCAGCAGATATTGCTGTCAGTAACCCTTACTGGAACCCAAGAGAGATCGAGAGGGCTCCCATTCGCGAGTTGATCCGTCGTGTGTGGGCTGGGGAGCCTGCTCGTGCGGATCTATAATGAATACACTCTCAAGGTTGGTGTATATATACGGAAAATGATGTGATCGTTTATTAGTTTAACAGTCAATCTGATGTCTGGACAAAGGAGAAACGAGTATGTCATTCATGGACTTTAATCTTATGATGTTCATCTTGATCTAGGAATAATCAACCAATAACTTAGAGATCTATCTTTACTTCAACTAAATCTCGTTGATAATTGCTTTAAGCAGGGACAGCATAATTGATTCGCAGCCCCGCCGATTGGCTGCTCCCGATCGCGGGGTACCGAACGCGAACAATCCAAAAAAGGAGCGCCTGGAAATTTTCCAGAAAAGTACCCCGCCAACTGCAGTCATCACCACAACGGAATAAATCAACACATACCAGCGGTGGGACCTGCTTTCGAGATGGCTGAGGAAATGAAGGCAGCGCCGATCCTGTCGACACCAGACACATATCTACTCGATGCTACCGCTCCTGTAGCAGCACCGGACGCGAGCAGGACGTTATCGGACGAAGAGCTCGCTATCACCTACGACATTGAGCGCACGCTAAAAGAGATTCGCCAGGGACGATGGAAGCGTATCGCTCTTCAGTTCCCGGATGAAATGCTCCCAGACGCACCGCGAGTGTTCCAGTTGCTGAGTCGCGGATTGCAGAAGAAAGATGTCGCCAGTACAAACGGCCATACCAACGGGACGACGAACGGTGTGACAACCGTGGAGAGTCTGGAGAAGGATATGTCTCAAGTTGCAGTCAATGAGACGAAGGAGGAGTCCCCAAGGCTGTATATCCTGGCTGATACATCCTATGGTACATGCTGCGTGGACGAGGTGGCTGCGGAACATGTGAATGCCGACGTGGTGGTACATTATGGACGGTCCTGTCTATCCCCGACGGCGCGACTACCGGTCATCTATGTGTTTACGCACAAGTCGCTATTGCTCGACAAGCTGGTGAAGGCGTTCAAGGAGACGTATCCGGAGAAAGATACAAGAGTGATCATCGCTGCGGATGTGACTTACTCGGATCACGTCCCGGCAGTCTATGCGAGGCTAGTGGAGGAAGGATACAGCAACTTGTTTGCGACAGAAGTGCTGCACGACCCGTCGTCTGCTATACCCAACAGGACAGTGCCAGAGCCAGTAAGGGAGAACTTGGATTCCTTGCAGGAGTGGCAGCTCTTTCACATCTCAGATCCACCCACTGCGCTTCTTCTGACGCTGTCTTCCCGCGTTGCAGCAATTCATATCTATCCGACCAACGATACAAACGAAGACGCCAAGTCTTTGCCTACTTCTACAGCGGCCGCTCTTCGACGACGCTATGCCATCCTCACTTCCTTGACCACGGTTCCCGTGTGGGGCATCCTCATCAACACCCTCAGTGTGAAGAACTACCTTCATATCGTGGACCACGTGAAGGCTCAGATTGCTGCCGCGGGGAAGAAGAGTTACATGTTTGTCGTGGGCAAGCTCAATGCGGCCAAGGTGGCCAACTTTAGCGAGATCGGAGGATGGGTGGTGATCGGTTGCTGGGAAAGCTCTCTTGTGGACAGCAAGGAATTCTGGAGGCCTGTTATTACACCCTATGAACTTGAGCTAGCACTCCAGGGTGATATGGACCGTGTCTGGACCGGTGCATGGCGGAGCGACTACCAGACTGTCCTTGATGATGCTGAGGCTCGGAAGAACATGCCTGCAGCCCAACAGAACGGCACTCAATCTGCTGGCGACGAGACCACCGTCGAGGAAGCCAACGAGGATGACATGTCTGAGCCGGAGTCGGCTCCCCCTGAATTCGACCTGCGCACTGGTCGATATGTTTCTTACTCTCGGCCAATGCAGGACTCTGTTGCTTTTACATCGAATGGTTCTGCACGCAATCCCACAGCAGCCCGAGCACTAGCACGACGAGCGAAAGGTGATCTCGCTATGATCGGAGGCACATTATCCCCTGGAGCGGAGTTCCTACGCTCACAGCGGACATGGAAAGGTCTGGGCAGCGACTTTGATATCCGATACGATGAGGATGAAGAGCGAGACAGCACTCTCGTGGTGGAGGGCCGTAAGGGTATTGCGAGAGGATACACGGTGGGAGATTTTACGGAGAGGCATTAGTGGTGCGGCATGCATAGTCCAAACCATTCATCCTGAGCATTTCTATGGATAGAATGGATCAGAAGGCGTTATGATCAGCGATTCATCTCCATACATATATAGACTAGGCCTTTTCATCCTGATATCAGATCTCCTATTGTCGCGTCCCACTCATGAATCAAACTTATCAAGCAGAGTCCCGGGAGAAATCCATATTTAAGCGCCCGTCATGAATCATGAATGGGGGCCATTCCGGATATTCTTGCCGATCAGCTAACCCACATAGCATGGGGGCCTAATTCTGCTTGGAACATATATCTCTGAGGGAACGACCGACTGATAGCTGACACAGGTTCAATCTCAGAATGCTATGAAGTATTCCTTACTCGATGATTATGTGAGATTCTCCTCAAGAAAAAGTAATATGTTTCTGGATGTATGAACGTAGTTAATTGATCTGACTGAGTACTTTTACATTTTTTACTTCAAACCAACACCAATCGCAATAACGCCGTCTCGAGACCAAGACAGACAGTTAACATTGAAAACTCGACAATTCCTGAGTCCCAATGGCCCCATTCACAGTCCTCATCGTCGGAGAATAATAGTCGCTCCCCTTGGGCCATCCAAGATTATACCAGAGTCTCCTAAGGAAAGACCTTACACAGTTGACCTAGGATCCTACACTTATCTCAAGACCGAACCAGCACTTTCAGGGGAAGGTGGTCAAGGCGTAGATGTGGTGGTTATTGTCTTAGAACCGCAGGGTTAGTGCCACGCTGTGGTCACTGATGGGTATGACATCGGTTGAATACTATATATTTCACTCTAGGTATACATTGGTCAGCCAGAAGAGAGCATTCTACTATCCCATGCCGAGAGCTATTCCCGCTCAAGCTTTCTTCGTGGCTCTTATTTTGACGTGCACGATTCTGGGGTTTATAACTCTTGGACCTCAGTTGTTTAATGCCGGGACTTCCTTGAGAAACGTTGTTTATTCCTGGTAGATAGCACAATTGTGCTACCCCGTGATGGTCTTCGCGATTTCGAAGATCTTCGGATCATCGAATCAATATGATATGTCCTCTCGTCGGGGGATCTCCAACGAGTTAAGACTCCTCAGATAGAGCTGCGCAAAGGCTCCTTTTATATTATCGTTGTTTCCGCCTTATTTGGATCTCCAGCGATATTGGCCTTGTTGTGGTTGCGGAGAGAACAGAGATTCCAGCAAGGAAGAGAGAAGATCAACTGTGGTTACTCTTTACATACCATACTTTTGATTTCAATATGAAGCACAGTTGTTCGCAAGTGGTATCTAAATAGATTAAAACAATGTGACGCTACATTGGCAAGTTTTTTTTCCAAGGGGTTTTTGCTGGTAAGGTAGATCACTTCTATGATGTCATGAGGCCCAATGGACGTCCGACCGAACCGAAAAGAGATGAACTATTGTTGTGGCAGAGAATAACAGCCGGATCGACAGATATACTATTGGAACCAGCACGTCTTTCACCTCTCGCTTTGCTGGACCAACTCCTTGTCAAGGAGATCGCAAAAGAACAACGGGCGGGGACTCGGCCCTATCACATGACGGCACCAGCGTCTCGAACTTGGCCTGCCAGCTCAACATTTGTAGTTATTATATCCCACTAATCTATCCCCTTACATATTATCGTTGGAGATAGGGTGGATGGCCTTGATGTCTTCTGTCGCCCACCCCTCCGACAACGACATCTCTCTTCATATGATGTCTGCGCTTCCCCCTACGCTTCTCCGTGTCCGAACCCTCCGATCGACCCTGCACTCTACGTGAGATGCCCTCCATGTCTCCGGAAAACAATATCGCCGGACATGAGGCTGCTCAGATGGCGGAGATACCGCGCCAGACGACGTCCATCATAGGGAATGCCACGACCCCAGCCCCCATTCCCGTCGAGCGTCCCCTGTCGACATTTGAGCGCGTGTTCTCGACTCATGCCCCGATCCTCGAATCCTTACTGCTCCAATCTCCCACGGATACGATCTTTCAACTCTACCACACATCCCGATACCTCCGAAATTTCCTAAAATCTTATCCCACGGCATGGAAATACTTATCGTTCCGCCTACTGTATCCGTCGGGGACGCAAACACGTCCGTTGATCCCAGGCAGCCCTGATCCCGGGACCCCACGACAGTCTCGGCCGTATGCGCTGGACCAACTGCTGATGACAGTGGTGATACCGCTGAGCCCCTGTCTGAGGAGTCTGGAATTGGATAATACCGCCGTATCGGGACAGATCCTGATCTCAACGGTGCTGCACTCTCGACGAGAAACGCTGGAGCACCTCTCGGTGCGCGGGTGCAAGAATGTCTCCCTTAAATACCATATCATCCCCTACCTCACCATGTTTGGGCTCCAGTACGATGTTGACATGTCGAAAAATATCGGAAGCTCGCCGTCTACCAAACAGCTCGCGCTGAAGAGCCTGTACACTTATCGATGTCGACACCATCGACGACGACCATACCTGTCGTCTTCCTTACTGCGCAAGGACTCTGATTCTGAGCCGACTCATGAATTGGTCATCCTGTGTCACAAATTGGGAATTTGGACGGATACGGCATGGTGTACGACGCCCGCTGGTCGGTGCTTCCGACGCCGCGGATATGTCTCGATGAGGGTACCACAGGGTGCGCCAGAGGTATGGGTGGTATTCGACAGACTGTGGAGGTCGAAAAACTGGATTGGCCCGGTCAGTGAGAAGGGGGAATACCCGATGAAGAGAGACGGCAAACTGTGGGAGCACGATGAGTCTGGATGTCATGGAGAGCCTCTAGGCACGGGAGACCGATGGGAGCACAGTGAAGGGAAGATGGCGCCCGCCCACCTACGTCGCAGTCACAGACAATTCGTCGAGAATATCAAGTGCGATTCGTGCTTTGAGGACATCTCCGAGAGATGCGAGCAGTGTAGTGTGTTGATGCATTGCGTTGGATGCCGCAAGACGCTGTGTGCGAGCTGTGCGTACGATCGGCCGTATCATCGATATAGGCCCCGAACGTCGAACGATGCTCCGGTAGAAAATTTCTGGTGGGCTCCGGGCGCGACTACTTCGCCGTGCATCATGCAGGAACCTCCGTCGGATGCTGTGATAATGAACACTGCGAATCCAATGGCTCCTGCGCAGTATCCTTCTCTGAAGTTCCATTGGTGCTGCACGGAGCCCATCTTTTCCGGTGGCGGTGGAATCAGCATTGGGACTGCTAATCGAGATGTTGACCTTGTCCGGGCTGTTCCCTTGCCGCGAAATCATGGATGGGAGGATCCCGAATATTCGACGAATGAATGGAGCAAGACCTTCCCTAAAAATGCTTATGGTGACCCCCGAAACCCCGATTATTCACTCGAGACTGGACATATTGAGATGATGCGCTGGCTGTTGGGTCCTCCGACAAGACAGGTCTCAGCGTGTCCACGGAACTTATGCCAAGAATGCTACGATTCTCCGCAATGGAAAGTGCACTGCAAGAGCTGTTCGAAACCGCTTTGTATGGAGCACGACCTCCGCGGTCTCCGCCTACGCATCTGTGGATACAAGGACCTGGCGCTGGAGAAGATGGCAATTCAGAGCAGGCCTACGCCGGGTTTGGAAGCTCGCTTGGCAGGGGCCGATATTCACGAAAGCCACCCCGTGCCGGGATTCAATGTCTTTGTATCGCAGCATGACGCTCCTGGCGCGGCTAGGATGAGGGATTCATCAGCCAGCAGTGTAGCTGGGGATCATCCCGCGGAGACGCCAGCCGGTATGCAAGGCTTCCTCGATGAACCGGAGCAGAATACTCGCAATCGACGATCATCTAGAGCCGGATCGCCAACTTACTCCAATCGTTCTCGATCGTCGTCTCCTTCCTCCGTATACTTTGAAGCTGCTACGGACGTTCCTCGATGGCAAGGTTGCCAGTCATTCTTCTGCCCTCAATACCGTGCAGTGGGAGATCAGCGACAACGTTGTGCCAGCATCCTACGGGAGTGCACCAGTTGTTCGATCCACGTGTGCCAGGATTGCTTCGCAGCCAATCCTCCCTGTACCTGTTCCTATTGCGAAGTCAACTATCTCTGCCCGAACTGTCTGAAGATGCGGGAGCGTGACGGCACGTGTCGACGGGTTGAAGAGGAACGTGCTCGGAAGGAGGAGAAGTGGAAGAAAGATATGGAGATGCTGGAGGATATCCTCGAGCGCAAGATCGCGAACGAGGTGGCTGAGTTTGCGGGTCAGTTCTTCGGCCATCTCCAGAATGCCAGCGCTACCCTTCACGGCCAGCAGCATCATATCGTCCCAGACATGGCTGCAGAAGTAGATTTTAACCTCGAAGACATGTCGACTCCAAACACCGAAGGATAAGAGATTCTCTTCTTTATTTCCCTTCTATAGATTTTGCTTCTCACTTGTCTCACATAACTATCTGTGATTCTGGTCGTTGACTTGGCGCAAATTGCATCTACCGGGACGGCAGCGGAAATGGAGTCCTGGCGCATGGATTATTTGGGATTCGAGCCATCTATCTCGACTTCACTTTGATGGATATGGCGTTGAGTATGGGAACATCTACTATGGAGTCACTATCTGTTCTTGCTGTATCGACCTCATCTGATGTTTTATTTTCAATGCGAATTATGATCGTTTTTCGTGAGCATACACTACGGTGTAGAGCAAATTGACCATTCCCAGTCAAATTTCTACAGTGATCTCCTTCAGTGTGTTTTGTAGACAGTAGATGGTGATATAATATAGTACTTGATCTGGACCGCCGGATCGGCGAACCCATCGCCGAGAGAAGTTACTCGAACCTGACGTGTTGGAGCTCCGGAAGTTAAGCTTGCTTCACTACACCTTCAGCTTTCTACAAGCTGTTCCTCTTCCAGATCTGATATTTAAAAATAACTGCACCGGATTTATTTCTCTCCCATCTCAACACATCCATAAAAAGTCCCATCGCCACCCCTCATAAAACTCCCCACCATACCCCGCGCCTCTCCCTCCTATCTTACGAACAAAACCCCAACAAACAACACGCTCAAGCAAAAAAACGAAACAATTCAATACCCAACCCCTCACCATGTCCGACCCCGAACAAGACCCCACCCCCATCGAGATCACCCAGCGCGAACAAGAAGAGAAGGAGCGCAAAGCCAAAGAAGACGCCGAACAAGCCCAACTCCCATACAAATGGACCCAAACCATCGCCGAAGCAGAAGTGACTGTTCCCGTCCCAGGGAACATTAAGGGTCGAGATCTAGATGTCCAGATCACGAAAACGAGTATTAAAGTTGGGATTAAGGGACAACGGGCGATTTTGGAGGTAGCCACCCCTATTTACCACCTCTACTAGAAAGTGACTAATGTATATTTGTTTATTACAACAGGGCACCTTCCCCCACCCAATCCACGCCGACGAGTCCACCTGGACGCTCGAATCCACGTCCCAACCGCCCGGGAAGGAAATCTCGATCCATCTCGACAAAATCAACAAGATGGAATGGTGGCCTCATATCGTGACGACGGCGCCGAAGATCGACGTGTCGAAGATTCAGCCGGAGAACTCGAAACTGAGCGATCTGGATGGCGAGACGAGAGCGATGGTCGAGAAGATGATGTATGATCAGCGACAGAAGGAGATGGGGGGGTTGACCAGTGATGAGCAGCGGAAGAGGGATATTTTGAAGAAGTTTCAGGCGGAACATCCTGGTATGTAATCCTGTTTTGATTTTTGGGGTTTGGTTGGTTTTGTTTTGGTTTTTTTTTTTTGGGAGGGGGTTGGGATGAGTGGCTGATGAGTTTTGTTTGCAGAGATGGATTTCTCCAATGCGCAGATTGGTTAAGGACTTACCGGGCTACGAGGAGGGTTGCGACGAGTCATGTTCTGTTTGGTTGGGAAATGCATAGCGAGTTCTGCTGTCTACTGGCGATAGACAAAAAGAATTGCGAGAAATAGAGGCAACCAGTGCTCCATATTTCAGTAGAAATGCCTATATATAATACAATGTCTTTCGAAGGAAGGATTCTATGGTGACGTACAAACATGAGAAGAGAGTCGGGTATCACGGTACTTAGTACAGGTAGAAATTGTTCACTCAGGACGAAGCCGCAGGTGATAAGTCTCGAGAGATTCTTCTGTCATGGGGGTAGGAGACTTGACCATGGGATCCTCACCCTTGCCGGTCTTCGGGAACGCGATGACATCTCGCACAGACTCCTTTCCCAGCATTACGGCGACGAGACGGTCGAAGCCGAGAGCAATGCCCGCGTGGGGAGGACATCCGGCTCGCAGAGCCTCCAAGAGGTGGGAGAAGTCTGCCAATCGCTCGGGTGGCATCTTCAGGATATCCCGGAGGATGAATTCCTGGACCTTGGCGTCGTGGATACGGCGACTACCACCTCCTAGTTCGACGCCGTTGACGACCAGATCGTAGTGGTCTGCGACGACTTGAGTGGGGTCTTCGAGAAGCATGTCTACATCGGCAGCTGTCTTTGGAGCCGTGAAAGGGTGGTGTGTGGACGAAATTCCAGCAGCACCTCCTTGGCCCGGCTCGGCGTCCGTGGAGGGCGAGAAGAGAGGGAAGTCAACCACCCAGAAGAAGTCAAAGCCGGTTGCAGCTGGCTTGAATCCTTTCTCGACTGCAGCAGTGTATAGGGCACGGCGAAGATCGCCCATCGGAGTGGAGCCTCCAGAGAATGGAGCCCGTTTCCGAGCTTGAAGGACAATGAGATCACCGTGGTCGGGCTCGAGCATCTCCTCAATTCTTTCGGCAGCCTCGAAGCCAAATGGCTGCAGTCCGCAGAGAGGCTTCTTGGCGTCATAGATAAAAATACCTGGTCCGCCTTCGGGATTGTTGTTGAAAGGTGCTCCTGCGGGAGAGTCAAGGAACTCCGTGATGAACCTGAGAGTTTCCTGAGGATCGTTGTGATTTCCTTCAAATTTGAACACATCGACGATGGGATCAGTGAGAGGGGTGATCTTTCTGATCAGGTCCACTGGCAGCAGATAGTCGATCGGTGAAATCTCCATCCCAATCCTGGTGTCGGGTTTGTCTGAGCCATAGCGACCCATTGCCTCCTGGTAGGGCATCCTCCTGAAAGGGCTGGATGGAGCAGGATCCTTCATCAGGGTCGACCACAGCCTGCGAATTACCCCTTCAATGGTCCTCATCACATCTTCTCCCGTGGCGAACGACATCTCCAAATCAAGCTGCAGACCAATTAGGAATCTGGCCATGTCGGGAAAACAGAATCGAATTTACCTGTGTGAACTCCGGCTGTCTATCCGCCCTCAAATCCTCATCTCTGAAGCAGCGCGCAAACTGATAGTATCGCGGGATCCCGCTAGCCATAAGGATCTGTTTATACTGTTGAGGACTCTGTGGAAGAGCATACGCCATGCCCCTTCTTCGAGTCGGAACCAAGAACTCCCGAGCACCTTCCGGCGTCGACTTGAAAAGCAATGGAGTCTCAATTTCCACAAACGGCGGCAGACAATTATCCAGGTCCTCCTTGCAGATATTCCGCACCTGTGCTCGGAACCGAAGAGCGTCCCTGAGTTCACCATCCGTACGTAGCTGCAAGTACCGCTGCTCTGGCGGAAACACCGTTTCGGACGTCATGATAATGTCCTTTGGAAAATCATTCAGTGCGTAGATCTCCTGCAGATTGATTTCCCATGCCTCGATCTTCTCAGTATCCGGCGAGTCTCTTTCCGACTTGCTTCCCTTCTTCTGCTGCACGGTTCCCCGCACTGCGACTGGACTGTTGGTGGCGATCGATTTGAGCTTTTCAAGCGCGTCACTTTTCGCTGACGCAACTATCTGAATGTTGTGTCTCATCGTCGGGTCCGTCAGGCGGACGAACGAAAGCTTCTTCGATAGATCGACCCTGTTTCCGAGGTAGCCATGAAGTACGACTTCCTGCCCTGGGGCAGCTTCAGATAGGAACGTTCGAAAGTCATAAGTAGCACGAGGGAATTCCACTGTCCAAAGAAACCATCAGCTTGCAATCTGGAGTTATAGAAACTATTTCCGTACCCGCGTTCTTGTATCGTTCCAAAAATGGCTGTCTGGATGGTTCGATGTGTGGTTGTTCATAGAGACACGATCGTGCATGAAAAGCTCGCGCCTGATGAGATCTCTGCCGTGCTGTAGACAGAAGACCTGTTCGTCTGCCGCGAATGAAGTTGGATATCTCAATGTAGCTCTCGCGGGGAGCAGCGCGGAGACGGAGGGAGCTTCGTCCCACGCTGCGCAGCAGCATTGCGACCACGAAATTAGAATTCCAAACGAAACTAATCAAAATCAATTGGCCCGAATCAAGAAAAGAAATATCCAGCAAGATCTCGCAAACGTAGTCAATCAATCAACAATTCCACCGCATCGCTCCGAAGCTAAAGCAATCTCCCGGCCCCACGTTCTTCCGACGCCGCCCTACCAAAAAAATAAAAGTTTCCCACCGCGTCGAAATCTTCCTTCTTTCTTTCTTCATCCTTCCAAGTTTTGTAAAAGTGAGTCCATAACTTTCCTTTCCTCCCATCAAACAACACCAAGAATACATCACTAACAAATATTCACAGATGATGAAAGCCTAGCGTGTTATATTCGAACCGATCCCTCCTCTTTGGTCCTTTCGGCTCTCTGCGCCCTTCTTTCGAGAACGGTGTGCGGCTTAAGGGCTGGGAGGACTAAGATGGAGGGAGGATGAGATCTGCGTTCGGCACACCACCCTTGTTACTTCGACGGACGCGATGAAGGCATCTCTGATTCAGGCATTACTTGGAAGGTGTTGTTGATTTTTGTTTTGTGGTTTCTGGAGATATGTCTGTAGGGAAGGGTGGAAGGACAATATCCTGAACTTGGTGGTCTGGGTTTGGTCTGAGACCTTTTCTTGTGCTGGCTGTTATCTGGGAAGGAGGTACTACTGTTGATGATACCCTTGTGTGTTTATGTTTGGTCCTGGTTTATAGGAATACTATCGATCGTTTACTTTTGTAAAATTACTAGCCTATGCTCATCGTCTCGCATATATGGGACCATGTATAACATCCATGATAATATTCTCAAATTTCTTTTCCTCAATGAAGGTCGTGAAGTGCAAATCCCTGAGACCGTTATCCGTTTCTGCAATATGTTTCATAAAAAAAAGCTATACACGAATGATCCTAAACTCCACGTCTTCTACTACCCAGCTCAGTTCTCGTTAGGCTTTTCGTATCGAACGATATCCAGAGCTTGCCGAGCCACATCTATTCCGCTGCGCTCTTCTCACCGAGGATAATATCCTCCAAGATCCGTCTCTCTCCACTGTCCTCCACGAGACTCCTGAACACGCCCCCTTCAATGCCCATCAAGTCCCGTGGGGTACCAAATTCCACGGCCTTGCCAGCATCCATGACCAGGATGCGGTCAAAGTCCACGATCGTGCTCAAACGGTGAGCAATGACGAGCAGAGTGGTCGAATTGCGACCGAACTCCGAACGGATGGATTGCTGGATGAGTGCGTCTGTAGACATGTCGACAGCGGAGGTGGCTTCATCAAGGACCATGACCTTGGGGCGTGATACGATGGCTCGAGCAAGACACAGAAGTTGGCGCTGGCCTTGGGACAGATTCAAGCCTCCCTCGGAGATCGATGATGAGAGTGAGGCGAATATGTTGGTGTTTTTGCCAGTGGTTGATGATGGCGCACTTCCTACTGGCGTCGTGGTGCCTCCCGTATGGCCTGGGGTGCCGAGGGAGGAGATTATCGTTCCATCTTCGTTTCGGGAAATGAGATGGACGCGCTCCAGAGCATCATATAGTTCGCCATCGCTGTATTGATCGAAGGGATCAAGATTGCTCCTGACCGTACCGGAGAAAAGAACCGGGTCCTGTGGGATAATGGCCAGTCTGCTTCGCAGGTCATGCAGTTTGATCTTCGATACATCAAGCCCATCAATGTAGATGTGTCCTGCACGCGGTTCCAAGAAGCGGAATAAAGCCAACGTAAGAGAGGACTTCCCTGCACCGGTACGCCCGACCACTCCCACTCTCTGGTTTGTCTCGACAGTGAAGGTCAGGCCCTTCAAAACAGGAGGAAGGTCCGGAGCATAACCAACGACAAGATTCTGGACTTCAAGTCGACCTTCTGTGGGCCATGCGGCAGGGGCATCGTCTCCTCCTTGGTCCTCAATAGCAATATTGGAATATTCGATGACTCTTTCCGTAGCATTCATTTCGAGTTCAACATTCGAATACATGCGAAGTGCCATTGAAATGGAAACCGTGTATTGTAGTGCAAAACTAAGCGCAAATCCTGCCAGAGAAGCATTGATGCTTGGGACCGACACCAGCAAAGCCGCCGTAATCGTTGCGAAGAGAGCACCGATCATGTTCATACGCCAGCTTAGCCATCGGTTAAATAGCCACAGATACCACCAGGCCTGACAATGGGCATCGATCTTTGCGTACATCCGGTCGAGGTACGTCGAGGTCTTCCCAAATGCGCGGATCGTCCCAAGGCCAGTCAGCGCGGAACCAAATTGTTCGTATATCGGGCTCTTAGCGTTGCTCTCCAATCGTTTTATCTCTCGCGCACCTGCAAGGTACATAAGTGCGTATCGTAGACACAGAGCGAGAAGCAATGCTGCGAAAAGCAGTAGAAGTGGCGAGACCAGTACACCAGCGACGATAACGCCTAGCACCTCGAGCATACGGTATGCTGTGAGACCGAAGTCATACCCTAGTCGGGAGTCAATCATGTGGAAATCAGCAGTAAATCTATTCAGGATACGGCCGACAGGCACCGTATCAAGCCATCGAAGCGGCGCACGGAGAACGGCGTAGGTAAGATTGTAGAACAGGTTTCGGGAAGCTCGAATGGATGCTGACAGAATGAAATAATAGCGAAGCGAGCCCACGACGCATATCAGGACGGATAAGCCAATGTAGACACCCAGGTAAAACAAGAGGTCCTCATCAGTGCCTGCCAAGGTGGCCGTTTTCGCCGCCTGATCGACCATTAGAAGGCTATGCTCCGGTTGTGACTGCGCGACAAGAGAGCTCTGGGCGCGGAATTTTGTACTGGACGAGCTCGTCCAGACGTTGACCCACCAAGACTGTAATGAGGAGTTTTAGTTCACGTCCCTAACAAGAATAAGAGTGAAACTTACACGTCCGAGTATCAGCACAACATAGCTGACGTAGAAAAGCACGACGAATACCCAGAAGGGCCAGTGACCGGCAGTCTTAAACCACGCCTTATAGACTGCAAGCTTGATGGATCCCATTTCTCTTTTCTCCTCCTCGACGAACTTCCTTGGTGTTGCTCTCTTCGGTTCACTATTCCCATTAGCGGTGGTGGAATCCCTCCTCTGTGACCTGTTCGATATGACTCTTTGGAGGGTTGTCTCCTCGGCGTCCAGGAGATCACCGTTATCCTCTGCGACTTTATCAACAGTTTCATCTTCATGTTCATGAGACAAAATATCAGTAAAACTGTCCGTCTTCCGGAGATCCGCCACAGTGCCAGATTTTTTCACCGTTCCATCTTCCAGAAGGACGAGGTAGTCGGTACGAGGAAGACATAGTCCGACATGATGGGTAACAAGAATCCTGGTGCGATTCGCACCTAGCTCACCATTGACAGCATGCTCATATAGATGTCGTCCTGTGTGTGCATCCAAAGCGCTGAAAAGATCATCCATGACAAGGATCCCGGCTCTGGAGTATAAAGCCCTCGCAAATGATATTCGCCACCGCTGTCCACCGCTGAGATTGATTCCATTGGCACCTATATCAGTGAGGTCCCCATCAGGGAGCATGCCAAAATCTTTCTCCAAGGCGCAGGCGAATAGCACCTTTTTGTAGCGCCGTGCATCGTAGGGTAGGCCGAAGAGAATATTGTCTTTGATACTTGCATTCTCGATCCAAGGAATCTGAGCTACATACGCAATGGCAGAATCAATGATCCAGTTGGCAGGCGTGGCATGCTCATCGAATCGCTCTTCGAGAGACGGAGGTACTGGAACTTTAACGGTGCCTTCCAAGATATCGCATTCTCCCAGTATCGAAGCTAGGAGCAAACTCTTCCCAGAACCTGTCCTACCCGCTATAACACTGAAGCTTTTGGGAGGAAAGCTAAGGTCGATATTTCTTATGGTAAAACGCTCTTCAGGGTCCACCTCATCATCGGCAGGCCATGCGATGGTCGCTCCTTCGAAGGCAACATGATCTCCGGGTACCGTGCTTATCTTCTTCTCCGGGGCATCGAGGTACTTCTCAATGCGGCCAAGACTAACCCAAGCCTCAATGAAGTTCGCTATCATCTCGGGCAGGATAGCCAAGGATGCCTCTAGGGCGCCAAATAGCGCCATGGAGGTGAAAGCAACAGATGCCGAGAGTCCACCATGGATCCAGGCATATACAGCCAAAGAGACCGCCGATAGCATAATCGGGCCAAGAATCCAGATAGAAATCAGCACCACGTCCCAGAGAAAGGCAGCCCACTGCGCACCCAATTCGATGTTCCGGATAGCAGTAACCTTCGCTTGCCATTGGCCCTCCAAAGCCGAGAATTTTATCTGTCTGATGCCCATTAAAACCTCGTTCACAACAGCCATCTTTTGATCACGATACTTCATGAGCTCGGTTTGCGTGGACGAATACTTCTTCGATGCAATGATGTTGATAGGAGTTACCACTACAGATACTGCAAGTCCTGACAGGAGACTGCGCCACCCAATGAGTTGGGCGAGGAAGGTACAGGCGACCAGAAGTTTGAAGATCGCTTGTGGTATCATGTAGCAATATGTGGAGAAATCCCAAACACGCTTGGAATCGACTGCAACAAGGTTCACGATGCTCTGGCGAGATTTCTGTTCTTCACTGTCCTCATCATCTGTGGCCTCCGTCTGGTTATTAGCATCATTCGGACCGGAAGTTTGGATAGTAGTCCCGGAGTCAGTTTGCTTTGTTTCTTGCGATTTCTTTGTATGCTTCACATCTTTCCGGCGCATCGACTTGGAGAACGTTACGGCGGCGAGTCCCTCTGCTATAGGCAGACCGACCTTGGTTTGTACAATCCACCACAGCCACTGTTCGATGCCGGTGCTGATGACCATCATGAATCCTAGAGCAAATACCCAAAACCAAGCTACATAGGAACTCCAAGCTTCGGTTCCACGAGCCTCTAACGATCTGAGGATCCCCAATAGCGCGACCTGCGGCGAGAAGCTGAGCACTGAGATTACCGTCGCAAGCGCAAACTGCTGGAGGAACCCATGGTAGTTCGCCACGATGATAGCCTTCCATAGAGGCCGTGACTTCTTTGCTTTCTCGAGATTCTCTCTTAGATTCTTTGACCGTACAGAAAAATCCAATTCATGGAGATCACTGATTGAAAGACCTCTGTTCTCAATGGTGAACTGCAGCAGAGAAGTTGCCCAGACAAACGCGTATCGGCCGAGAATCGAGGTAGTACGCTGCCTGTCAACGATCTTGCCGTTTCTAAAGACATCCGGACGTCTAGGAAGAGATGCACTGAGGAGTGCTCTGATGAACGAAGCGGCAATCTGCGTAGAGAAAAGCGCTATGTAAGCATTGTTGAACAGTTCACCAGTACCATGAGACCATAATAAAATTGCCTCTACACATGGGACTGCAATAGTGACCACGCTTGCCACTAATCCATATGCGCCTAGTACGAAGCGCTTGATAGGTGTGGACTCTGCAAAGAGTGCAACTGCTTGAATCGCAAGAAGAGCCTGAAAAAGATGCACTGTTAGTCATGCGCATGTCCATAGATACTCCGATATTTCTACATACCCAAGTTCCGACCTGAAGCCAAGTCTCAATTAGCTGCGTCTCCAGTCCATTCTTAGTTGTGATGACTGCAATTGCCAATGCCGCGAAGAAACCAATAGCCGTTAGGAAAGCGATGGAAACTCTCTGGACTTTATCTGAGAAAGCTTTCACTGACTCTGCCGTAGCAGCCCCATCCCGATCTTCATAGAAAGATTGGACAACGTGCGACACATCATGACGTCTTTTCCGAGAAAAACGAGTCGCAAGACTGATGAGAGCTGGTGTTGTGCTTAAGGCGACAGCGGAGAGGCCCAGAGAACCCGTGATAAGCGAGGCGGTTTCCTTGCTTATCGCCATTTTGATAAGTCTAGGTTGCTCTGCTATTGAGAGCTGTGCCTAGGCACACAGATCTGAGGAAGAGACAAATTGATGGGCCTAGACATGCATCCTGATGCAAATGAGAGAGTGAAGTGATTTAATGCGAAGAACAAGAAGAAGGCCCGTGTATGGACGCGTGTAGGCTACGCAGCCGATGGGACAGGGTATTAGTATCAGCTAATGGTGGGGACGATATGGTGTTATCAGGAGGGTGACCGCCCCCAAAAGTAATTTTATGAATAAATTAAACAAAAAAAAACTTGCAGATATACTTATCCTGGAACAGAATGGACCTTCACCAGATAGATTGTGAGTCATTACTTCTGTAGATCTTCCTTATGACTCCATGCTGTATGAAGTCGTATAGTTAAAGAGAGAGACCCTGCAGCTTTGGTCTTCAGCTACTTCTGTATACTAAGCCAAACTTAGCAGTTAGTTAAGGCGCTTAGCTGAAACTTTGTGTTTCTTCCGAATAACTGTGAAGGTGTGCGTAAGCCTTCTGCCTTTAGAAGTGCGTCCATTGTTCTATATCACTGCCAGCGTCGACGATGTTATGTATCATCAACTGTTTGATATTCTATATGTCATCATTCGATCTGACATCGATGCGAAGAATGGGATGGCCATTGCAATGGCGTCAGGGTCGTCGAGTTAACTAGCTTGAGATGACTGGCGGCACGATGTGAGCAGTCTCCGCAACCACCTTGACCGCTCCATCAATCAATCACTGGGATTTATCTCGCATGCTAGCGACGCAAGTATGGATGTTGACTCGACGCTATCTCCACATGATTAGAAATGAGTCAACCGGAATGAAACAAGACTTTTGACAAACCATTAGGGTCGTATCGATGATAGTGGCGCCCGCCTTTCCCTTTCTGGGGAACGGGTCTTTGTCCGCGATGCATCCCTTTTTACGGAGTTTGAACGTCAATTTCTCGTTGCCATCCTTTCTGAGCTCTAGTCGCAATAATAATAGCAGTCATACTGAACAAAATCGTAGTTATGCTTTTGGCTTGCCCGCCTCATAAGATGGCTGGCTACTATGGAGTTGCAAAGGCGATGCTGTCCGAATCCGGTACTTCCAATCGCTGATATAGGCGGGCACTACTACGGTGACACAAGGACATCCCTTTCAGCTGCTAACACAGGTGCTTGTTCCCAAGTCAGTGGGATTTTGGCGTATATGCTAATGCATCAGTATCTATTCAAATCCTCGCAACACCCAAAGGTCAAGGATTCGCGCTTCTTTATCTGCACGAACACCGCGTCAATGATCGCTCGTGCTGCTAGCACTAAGCGGATTTTGATCGTATTTCCACTCACCGTTTTTCGAAATTGACATCAGAAAATTATTATCGGTAAAAAAAAAATCATCGTGGTGGAAAAGCCGATTTGTTTGGTTGTCATCCTAGCACAGGCTTCCAGCCTCTCCTCCGAACAAATCCGTCAACGCCCTCATCCTCGAGAACTTCTCTTGCCAGCCGCCCAGTCACCACACTTCTTTCAAACTCCGGTCCTTGAACGTAGAATGGTTCAAAACCGAGGTGTTCCCCCCTGCCTTGATCTCTGTGCCTCCGGACCCAGATCTTTCTGCCGCTGGATTTGGTAGCAGACTTCTCTGTTGTAGGAACAGGCTCAAAGCCGCAGTTTACTCTGTCGAGTGTGATGAACCACCTGCGTTGATGAATAGATCCGACGGAATTCGTAGCGCCAGGGTAGGCGTTTGTGAGCCGAGTCTTCTCGTCAATGTCTTCCTCGTCTGATGCAGATGCAGAACTGCCATCGTCCGCTTCATACTTGTTTTTTGAAGTCTTGGATAGGGTGTCTGATGCTGGCACAGTTGCGACGGAAGATTCTCTCGCAGGAAGGTACCCTGGGGGAGGAGATGGGCTGCTTGATGGGGTGCTGGAGGGCTCCCTGGGAAGTGATGGTGCTGTGCGCCGTCTGCGTTTGCGGGGAGTTTTTATAGGCGCAGCAGCGACATTATCCTGCGTGGTGACACGCATAGTAATGGTATAATTTGGTGGGAGACGTGTCCCATGGAGACGTAGACGGATTTTTCGCTGGATGATCATCCAAATGAGCACTCCATAATTCCACACAAGAGGGTTTCACATAATCACCTACATTTTTAAAAGCTTCTCGTAGCTTCTCGCTCTCGGAGAACTGTTCATCTAGTTCTGAAGAGGCCTCTGATAAGTCTGACACAGAGTCTTCCGTCTCCGGCTCTTTCCTCTCGGGATGATAAGGTAAAACTGAATACTCGCCAGTATCCCAGATAATCATACTGCCAGTTGCTGGTGAAGCAGTCTCAATCAGGTGATTCTGCCAAGTAGTCAATACACATACTGATAACTTCGCTGGCAAAATGTCACAACGAGATCATGGATATAGCGAGGTTGAGTGATGGAAATTGTAATTCATATATAGAAAAAAAGGGACTGCAATTGGTACACAGCACACGTGAGCGATCGACACAACTCACCCATAGACAATGCACCCTCGTTTCCGTAGCATTTCGATTTAATTTTCGACTATTTGGATCCCCAGGAAGTCCGTACATGATGGCCCAGCTGACTGAGCTAGTTTTAGAAATCTGTAGCCTCAAATCATAATGCGTACCAGCAACAGGATGGTCGTGTTGATGGATCACGAAGTGCCGTCCATGAGGATGTTGGTTCCGCAGATAGAGATCCACCCACTCTACGTGTGACAGTCGAGGAATTCCTGGTTGGAGGGGCCGGGTGGCTTTCAAAAGACGAGAAGAGAAAATAGAGAGATGGTCGTTGACTTGCACTTCGCCAGCTTCGATAGCGGCCAATGAAGGAGCTTCAGTTTCCGTAGGTGACTTTGAGGCAAGTTTATCAACACTGGATATAGAGTTTCGGCCTTGCTCTCGGTTGTGATTTAATGCCAAGCTCCTTCTGCTTCTCGGGGGAGATACAGTAGTTCGAAGAGTAGATGGAAGATGCATCATATGCTTATCTCTCTGCGTAGGACTGGTCTTCTCCAAGGCTGAGTCCTCGACATGGTCCAAGCTTGTATGCCTTGAAAGCTGCATGCTTCAGGAATTCTATCATCGAATAGAAGCCAGTATCATAGTTGAGTAAAACTTCGTTACTGGGTACAATGTTGATTGAATTGGTCCTGCAGACTTATGAGCGATGCCTTGCCGTTGCGTCACTTCCGTCGCGGGGCTTTGGTTAAAGAATGATGAAGTTTCGCCTCCATGCAGTTATGCTAATCCAAATATTCTGTACGAGGAGTAAAATAATGGAAATGCTTTACGACATTGGATCAATTATTGAATGACTTGCTTACTTCCAGGGAAGAATAAAGGCAGATGTTGAAAGCTTAAGTCAAGAGAAAGCCTGTACCTCTGCTTAGTAACAAAACTTACGCATGCCCGCGGAATGCAAGGAAAGAATCATATACTAGTAGTTAGTTATCTGTGCGCTGAAAGAAAAAAAAAAGTCATTTCAAAAGAAAAAGATTAAAAACTTTAAGCCACGTTTTTTATTTCACCATCCCTACCGAGTAGCAATCAAGTACACCGGGAGATACGGGAGCTGCCCGGCCACAGCAGCAGGCAGATACCTTCGAGATGAGAAATGCGGGCAGAGATGATGAGCAGTGATATGTATTAGTACTTTTTTTTTTATTTCTTACTTCTGCGCTTTTAGTCGTGAATATGACGTGTTGACTGCTGATTGTGTCCTCGAGCTCTCGTTCGGGAAGGAGTTCTCAGGATAAGGATGGTTCTATACAGCCGTCTTGATCTATATCAGAACAGGACGCTAAATTGATGGCGTCCACGCTAAATCCGGCTCGACCTTCCTTCTATCATCATTCATCTCCATGAGGCGGGTCTACCCCAGAGTTTGAGGGGTGGGATTTAGTAGTGTAGATTTCTCGCCTCAAGTCTCAGTGACGGATATAGAATCCATCGAAATGAGTATAATTCGAATAAAGAGTTACTCTGATCTCAGCAATTCCACAGAGTATGATGGTTTATCATCAGTGGTATTTCTTGCGATCTGTGTCAAGTTTCCGATGATATCAAGATATCTAATATCGAGCTAAGCATTGTTAGTTCCATCCTTATCTCCTCATACCTGGGCCACCATCTGTATTGCGATTGCACTAACTAGATGTTATCATGGTCGCAAGAGCTCTTAA
Source organism: Paecilomyces fulvus (assembly GCA_029606305.1). Lineage (NCBI taxonomy): Eukaryota > Fungi > Ascomycota > Eurotiomycetes > Eurotiales > Thermoascaceae > Paecilomyces > Paecilomyces fulvus. Next base: position 227,285 of record JAPVCG010000010.1, read on the forward strand.
GGAACACCATCTGTCGGCTGGACCTTACCCTCTAGTTCTAATCTAGTACACTATGATATGCGGCCTCAGATATAAGTATTTCGTGTTCCCCGTAGTTTACTGCGTTGTCTATGCTTCTTGAAGCAGTCTTAGATCACCTGCAGTCATCACAATGGCGAGCCAGGAAGATGTACTGACAGATGTGCCAGGTACAGTATACCTGGTAGATAGTACGTATTGCGTTTTCTAGTCTTTCTCACAGAGAATTTGGAAACTAACTACCACTCACAGAATCTGGAAACCTAAGAAATGCTGCACATGCTAGTAATGAAGATGTCTTGTTGATTCCTCAACCAACCAACTCGGCTGCTGATCCTCTGGTAAGCGGACCATAAACTTATATACAACCACCTAACGATTCCTTTCTACAGAACTGGCCCAAATGGAAAAAATACTGGTCCCTTTTACTAATCTCCATGTACGCCTGCGTCCAATCCTTCGGTGAAAACAACTGGGGCGCCGCCTGGACAACCATATCCGACGAAGCGAACGTCACACTCGAGAACATGAACGGAGGATCTGCTCTCAACTACCTTCTCCTTGGATTCTTCAATATCATCTGGATCCCAACGGCGATGAAACTGGGTCGGAAGATTGTGTACATTCTCAGTCTATGCCTTACGGTCGCCAGTGGGATTTGGGGAGGTTTCTTCTATGGCACCGGACAGTATTATGTTTTGCTTGCGATTAATGGGGTTGGGACTGCTGCGTATCAGGCGTTGATTCAGTTGACGGTGAGTTTGTACTTGCTTTTTTGTTCTCATCATGGAGCAGTATAGTAGGCTGAGGGATTGATTCCAGATCTTTGATATGTTTTTTGCTCATGAACGAGGCCGCATGGTGGCGGTGTATATTTTCGGACAGCAATTGGGATCAATCCTCGGCCTGATTCTAGGTGGTTACATCGCTGATGGGATTGGATGGAGATGGAGTTCGCCAATTGTGGCTATTGCGGCTGTATGGATTCTGTCCCCTCCCCAGACGAACTTGGGGAATCGAAATTTAACAAGAAGCTAGGGTGTCCTCATCTTGCTGTTCATATTCACATTCGACGATACGATGTTCCTACGGTATCGATCTGAAGGTCCACTACCCTCAACCACAGCATTTGACCAGCAAGAGAACAAAGCCTGCCCATCACCATCCGGAAAAGATAATACTAAGACCGACAACGTCCCCATATCTCTCATCTCCAGCCAGAACGCAGGCGACATAATCGTCCCTCCCCGCACTTATCTCCAAAAGATCACCCTCTGGCATACCTTCCCCGATGACAGAACCACTTGGTTCCAGTACTTTCGCCGTCCATTCTATCTCTTCGCATTCCCCAATATCGTCCTAGGCGGGATCCAGTTCGCCTTCGGATGTACTGCTGGTATCGTATCTTTCAACACGATTTCAGAAATCATGACTGAACCTCCGTATAATTGGAGTGTCAGTGCAGCAGGATTGATGTTCCTTGCTGCTGTAGTGGGGAATTTTGCTGGGTTAGTATCACCATTCCTTCTCATATTCCATCAAACAACTGACATTATGAATGGAATTATAGAATGGCCATCGGCTCCCTCTCCGACATCCTCATCATCCGCCTGGCGCGGCGAAATAACGGATACAAAGAACCCGAAATGCGTTTATGGATGTTCTTCCTCCCATTCATCGCCGGCGGAGTCGGATATTTCGCGTATGGATGGTGCGCCCAAGCCGGCGCATCGTGGGTCGGGATCGCTTTTGGTCTTGGATGTATGATTACGCAACAAGTCTCTGCCACGACGATTGCGACGGCGTATGCGATGGAGTGTTTTGATGGGGTACTCCCCCCACCTCCTTGTCACTTTTATTCTGACCTTCCCCAATTGAGTACTAATATTCCTGTTGGGATAAGGTATCCGGCGAACTCGTCGTTGTGCTTGCGATCTGCTCATCCCTGATCAATTTCGCCATATCGTTTTCTGTACAGCCGTTTATTGATAGGACGAATTACGGCTGGGCGTTTACGTTTTTCGGGATTCTGGTTTTGTTGTCTATGCTCATGGCGATTCCGATGATTCTTTGGGGGAAGAAGTGGAGGAGGATGTGTAAGAGACGGTATGAGGCGTTTTTGAGGGAGGTCAAAAAAGTGGATTAGTTTAGGTCTGATTTAACTGCATCGATTAATATATTGATCTCTAGGTAAAGGTGGGTGATATTTGAATGTTATTTATATATAGGCAGGATAGCATTAATGACTATATGAATAACTGGAAGGAAAGATAAATAGTAATAATCAACGAGATAGATCGAAGTCGACAGATATTCGTGACTGTCAACTGAGATCTAGTCTTGGCCGTTTCTCATTTTCTCTGTCAGGTACAATGGCATCGACGATATGAGTGAGTGGTGGGATCCCGAGTGTCTAAAAAAGACAGTAGCGTCTTCAGAGACCACCGCTTGCTGCTGAAGTGGTAGATAATATCTCAAGCTGGCCACACAATGAACTACTCGATCAACTCTTCTTGCACTTATTAGACTTGTCTCTGTAAACAAACCTTATGAATGTTGATTTCAGTCTGCTCCCAGTGCGTTTCGTTCGGGTTTCAGTTTAGTGTGTTCTGACCTTGCCTTTCTTCTCCCTCTGCCTCTCTATTAATACTTTTTATGGATTTATGGTGCCTTCCCCAGATTTAATCGAATGTATAGAGAGGGTTTCGCAATTCTCGTAAGATTTATCACATCAGAGCGAATATTGATGACTCGACTAACAGGTGGATATATACATAGGGTTCTGCGTCCGTTCTTAAGCCGACACTAGGGACTTCTCAGACTAAATATACTACTGTCTGGCAGTTCTTACGCTCTGCGGATTGTGATATACGTCGTTCGGGTCAACTTCCGCCTTGATCTGCTCGAGTTTAGGCAGATTGGAGCCCCAGTAGGCGAGTTGTCCATCGGGCAGTGCCGGGTCGACGTATCCCGGATAGGCTCCGAAATCGACGTTGGGCATAGCGGTGGTAATGAGGCTATTGATGCCATCAAGAAATTGTTTTGTCGTGTTGGACACGGAACCAACACCAACAGCATATGATTGTAACCAAAATAGTGTGTTGCGGTGAGCATATGCTGTACTACCGACGGGCACCTCGCTGACTGCACCGCCCGTCAAGTCAAAGATGACGAACCACACAAGTGCATCCTTTTCTGCACTGTCAAAGTATTCGAACAAGTCATCAATGGTGTTGTTGGGGATGAGAGTGTCTGGCGTGAAGTTGAGTGACTTCGAATAGAACGGAACGGAGAGGCCACCAACGAGTTCCAGAGCAGCATCTTCTGCCCAGCTCCCGACCAGACCGAGATAGTCTTGGAACACGGTGACATTCGAACCCTGATTTGCGGGGAAACGACTTTCCAATTCCAGCGCTTCGAATTCCTCCTTGGTGCCGAAAAATGTCCCTGATGCGACCATCGAGTGCTCTAGGACGGTCATCGTGGCTGCAAACTTCCGGGTCAAGTTGGGGGTCGAAATGAAGGTTTGCCAGTCCTGGAATGTTTTTGCCCTCGAAGCAGTGTCACCCACGTTGAAAGTGTAGGAGTATTGAACGGCTTCTCCTGGCTCCGGCTCAGTTCTGACTTTGAATTCAGTGATGATGCCGAAGCTAGCGCCTGCGCCTTTGAGCGCGAAAAGGAGGTCTGGGTTTTCTGTCTGTGAAGCTGTCACAATGCTGGAATTGGCCAGTACCACCTGCACTTCTTCGATATGATCCAAGGCAGCTCCCCATTGCCGCGACGTGGGTCCCAGTCCTCCGATAGTTGCGTGTCCACCGATTCCAACCTGGGGACAGACTCCGTGAGCCATGGCTCTCCCTCCAGCCTTGTGCAGACGTGTTGTAACGTCACCAAGCAGTGTACCACCTCCAATTGTTGCCTTCCAAGTTGACTCGTTCATGGAAAACTGTTGGAAGTTTTTCATGTCGACGACGACCGCTCCGTCCACACCACCTAGTCCTGATTCGAGTGTTAGAACGCATGAAAAACATGATGATTATGCGGAGAATAGGATGTACCATAGTTTCCATAGCTATGGCCGCCACTCCTGGGTTGGACCTTGTATCCGCCATCCGCAGCACACTTCACTATCGCTGCCACCTGGTCCACAGTCTCCGGGCTTGTGACCGCGACCGGTGTAACTGGAATATCGAGGTTTAGGGGTCTCACATCGACCTCCTGGTAGAGCGGAGCGTTCTGGAAGGCAACCAGAGCTGGATTTCCGCCCAGTGCCGACAGCAGGCATTGGCTTGCGGCAGTACTTGTTGTGTTGCCCATTGCCAAGAATGCTTCCTTAACAGTCCGATTGATATGGGCTAGGATCGAAGAGAACTTTTCGATCCAGACAGAACCGTAAGAAAATCGGTGGTTGTCGGCCCTTTCTCCCCCTACAGGGGGCAGGAGGAAGTCGTTGGAATATCGTCCTGACTCTTACGGCTGACTCGTCGGTCCTTCAAAAAGCAAACACAATGCCCACCCAAGAACCTCCCAGGATGGCTGAAGCTAATGCATCCCATCACCATTAGGACATCGATGAACACTTCCTATTGGTGTCGATACAGCGATCAGCTGAGGTTTACCACATGGTTCGCCTGAGCACAATAGTAGAAGCTTTGATCAGCAGTACCCACTGCGATCCAAAGGACTAGATCTAATTTAGGGTCATCTTTCTCCAGTAGTTCAGCAATTAACTTTTCTGGATTACGGATTGTCGATCGCCTTCCCGCTTCAGCCATCCGATATGGATTGTGGAGTTACAGATGACCATAAAGATGCGGGCTTTTGCTCTGAGGTCGTTAAAACAAAGGATAGAGTACTGTACCAGAATGGGAGCGCTGTTCGATTACAGGACCTTGGTATCCTCCTATCCAACGCTAAGGCAGGGGTGATATGACACGCCTGTATCCAGATCCAGTGACGTGCAGTGACAGCTTATCTCCCGATGCTCCCTCCACTGAACGAGTCAATCATTCCATTTTGTTCTTTGGGAGTTAGTAAGGGAGAAATGGCTTACTCGAGTTGTGAGTTCACCTTGACCGATGTTGGGAAACTTGGAGGCTTATTTGTGCATCATTTGGTGGAAGAAAGACACTGCTACTCCATCATATACCCCTACCACGGAACCAGATCGCGTGGCACAAGATGGCCCGAGCAGCAACTCCGGTTTGCTTCTTACTGAGCACGGAGAATTCATGATGTCGCCGTTTATTATTGATCTGCCCTAACTAAGCATTCCTGCGCCAAGCCCGACTTCCTCTCCTGGGACCCATCGGGGACCATTCGTGATGGTACCGAAAACCAACCCAACAGAAATGGTCCCCGAAACAAAACGCAAGTCAGTTCACCATGGACAATTCTAAGAACTTCGCACTCTTAGCGAAGGTCCTCCATATCTTTGGAGTAGCGCGGACTACATCAATCTTGATGTTCGAAGAGCCGCTGTACATATACTTCGGTGTCATCCCGTGATACTCGCATACATACTACGGAATTACATCTTGGAGAGACATATTCTCCATGGCCTGAATAGACTACGACTACTGCGTCGATCTCAAAGAACCAAAGGGAAGAAGAATATACAACATCATGTTCACACCGGTTCATACCTCCCTCGGAGCTCTGCTGCTCTTTCAGGGCTCATCTGGTCTTCTCTTGCATAATGGGAAAGTCTTCGGTATCTCGTCTCTCCTGACCGGCTGCGTCTTTCAGCCTGGTGCAGAGAATCTTCCCGTAATCGCGGGATTGATCTCCAGCTGGATTCCCGTCTATCTCCTTGCACCGTCGTTGATTCCGGCCTATCCCTCTCTGGCTTTACACTCTTTGGCGTCAGTAGCAGGGACATTGGGATTGGGTTTCTTGGTAGGCTGGGGAACGAAGGTATGCAGATAATATCTCATGTTTAACTGTAGATAACGTTAGGGCTGACCATTCATTTCAGAACGGTCGCGGCTGTACATCCGGCCACATGCTCTGCGGTCTGTCGCGACTCTCTCCGCGCTCTCTGATCGCCACTTCCATCTTCTTCACCACCGCTCTCCTCACTGCAAACTTCGCAACCGGCTCCTCCAACAGTATCATTCCAGCATGTCCAGACGGCATTCCCTGCTATACTCCCACATACCCCTCAACCCCGGAACTGGCCTTCATGGCCTCCACAACGGTGCTATCCTTCATCACCAACTACCTACTCATCCCGCACCTACTGGACCGCTCGAAGAAATCCCGCATGATCTTCTCCTACCTCGCCGGCATTGAGTTCGGTTTGGGCCTGATCATCTCTGGAATGGCAAACCCTGCCAAAGTCCAGAGATTCTTCGCGTTCTTGACGGATCTGTCGCGATTTGATCCTTCCCTGGCTCTCATTATCCTCTTCGGTCTTGGCCCGTCGTTGATGAGCTATCTAATCGCGAAGCCGGGACAAAAGCAGGAACAATCCGAGAACAGAACCGAAGCCGAGATCAAGAAGCCGACGTTGGCAGAAATCTGGAGCTTGCCCACGGCCACGGTGGCTGATATCGACTGGCGCTTCGTGGTTGGCGCGGTGGCTTTCGGCGTCGGCTGGGGGTTGAGCGGTGTGTGTCCAGGGCCTGCAGCGCTGAGGGCCGTGATACAGCCTATTTGGGGCTCGCTGTGGTTTGGTGGATATATGTTGGGGAGTCTCCTTTAGAGGGAAAATGTATCCATAATGGGGTTGTGGATATTAACAACCGGAAAGTTGAATGTCTCTGGTCTGTGTACTTTTGCATGGGAACGGCGTTGAGATAGACCCAAGCTTCATAATGCTGTATATAAGTTTAATAATGAGCAACCCCAGTGTCTATAAATTAAATGATTACGTCAAATCCCTCTGGCGCCATGCATGCATGTCAAACAGAGGATCATGCCCGCGGAATGCAAGGAAAGAATCATATACTAGAGATCCAGAAGATCCATTAGCTTCCTTCCTTGAAACCAATCCTTGCAAAAAGTGAACTTCATATGAACAGAGAAGCAACGATGCCAAGATGACAGAAAATATGTCGAGGATAATATGTAACCAATAGCAGCAAGGAAGGCTTACAACTCTGTCTTCTTCCTGGCATCTGCATCTCTCTTTTCCGGAGCTGGCTGCGCGACATCCTCCATGTATCCTTCTAGTTCCATCCACTCTGCCGCAAAGGCTGTGACAAGAAGGCTCCAGTCCTCAACAGTACCGATATCCAAGTGTTCCCCGTCGTCATCTAATGTATGCCAGACCTCCGGGAAGCCTGTCGGGTGGCCCGTATCGATCACGTGAAGGATGTCAACTCCTCGCGCCTGGAAGGGGATGTGGTCGTCTTGGATGCCACTCCAGGTCGTAATATCGTTTTCGGATTTCGAAGCGTCAGGGAACCAGTGGGGTTCTTTTGCGTCGCGAGGTGAGGACTTGAATTGATCGAGATCGCGCAGGCGTTTCTCCAGAGTGGCCATGTTCCGGTATGCCCAGTGAGTGGTCTTGGAATAGGATCGGATCCCAGGGTCCTTCGAGCCTAGCAGGTCCAGGAGGACGAATAGGGAGATTGAAGAAAGGGGCGTTTTGAATGTGGACATGGCCGGATTCACTTCCTGGTCCCAATGCTCCGCCAGGGAGCGTGCTCCGTATAATGAATCGGTATCAGTCCACGTCTGGAATGCCTCTTCGCCGTCGAGGAGGAGAACTTGGATCCCTCGTTGTTCCTCCAATGTTGCGTCCGTCTCTCCCTGCGCTTCCATCGCAGCCCACTTCTTCGTCAGCGCCGCATCGATACTGCGCATAGCATGCATGATAATCGCACATGGAGCAGCACTATCAATTGCCCCGATGAAGCCCTTCGGCTCGTACTTGCTATCGTAGTGAGCCACCAGCGTCAACCGTCCAACATCTCCTGGCGCAGCCCATGGCGGATCGCGACGCGCGATCAAGTTCACGAATGGTATATCCTTATTCCCCGACACCGGTGTCTTCGATGTAGAGTTCTGGAAATCGATCTTCCAGTCAGGAAGTTGCGTCCGGAAGAAGTCGACGAAGTGGTTCAAGACCGCCGTAGAGCCCGGTGTGCCAGGGACGCGAGTTCGGAGGATAGGAGCGAGAAGCGCGCCATTATGAATGTCAAAATCATTCTCTGGCTGCGGAAGCTTCTTTAAAGTTTCGTCTGAGATAGTTTCGTATGCTCCGCAGAGAAGCGCAAGCCAGAGGAATCCCAGCCATGCGCATCGGAGGAAGGCCCCAAGACCACCGCAGTAGGTTGGATGGACCATGATTTCAGGGTTGGATGGGCAGAATGGTCATGACAGAGGACTGCACATGCTGTGAATCTATCCTCGAAGCCGAACAGACCCGTATAAGCTTCGAGGAGGTGATGTTGCCAGGAGTAATGAATGATGTCCGGGGATGACAGTGAGCCAAGACCAACGCGCATCGGTCCGCCCAGCTTCGCCGCCGGAGATTCTTGAGCTCTGGACGATAATTATAATTCTCAAGTATTGCGGACTTCACAACACTCAATTCATCGCACACGTCGAGTTAATTTTCCTATCGGAAGACACCTAATATTTCTTTCTCTGTCAATTTCATCGTACAGTCTTCAGGTCGATGAGGCCCCAGATTCTGTTCCATCCGCAGCTGCGGATGTCATCTTTTCCCCGATGGGTGCGACGAGATCTGAACAATCGATTGTTCCTCCGTTTGAAGACGACCACGAGAGCTTCTCGAGCTGCCAAAGAAACTACTCCTCCCACGAAGACAAGCAGTACTATTCCGGCAGCTGCGCGTCCTTCCCCTCCCACCCCGGCCACTCATGCAAAAACCATAGCTAGACGAGGTATGACGTTTGACACATAGTCAATACTGGCGCTGACGGAGGAATTGCAGGGCCTCCTGAGAATATTTTGATCTATCATGGAGGCACGGGAAAGACGATCTTCCTGGGAATGCTGCGGATCACCACGATATTTATTTTCGGTGTCTCTTGCTTGGTCGTTGCCCCGGCCTTCTTCGCCTCTGATTTCCCGTGGTATATTGCTCCAGCTGGTAGGTCGATCATTCAATTTGATATATAATTCTCCTTGGCTGATTGCTCGACTCAGTGGTCATTGGCGGCGCTCTGCCGCTAATCTTCGTGGCCTATACCTCTGCGCCATTCGTGAATTATATCCACCTTGCTCTCCCAGTTGCTGCTCGAAAGTCCCGGGAGCAAGCCATCGAATATGCCAAGAACCTTCCTCCAAGCGCAACGCTCTACCTGAATACCATGAAGTTCACGACTATCCCCCGACAGACGGAGGTACGATTTGCCGATCTCGTTCCAGACAAGGAGCTATTACGACCGGTCAGCTTCAGAAATCAGAATCCAGCACCGCTGCGCTGGTGGCAGCTGAGAACACTCCGCCAATTCTATACCATGGAGAAGAGCAAACCTGCGAAGTCGACGTCGACATTTTACCCAGAGATTTGGGAACATGTGTATAACCAGATTCAGAAGAATGTACCATCAAAGAAGAACTAAAAATCATGCAATGTATAAAAGTTGATACCCCGATCCAGTGCAAAATGTCTAAGAAGTCTCCCTTGGTAAATCTGTGCAGATTTGCAAGTCCTGTGTGAATATACAGGGTCCGCTTTTCTCCCAGCCACAGTTTTCTGTGAGATTCCGGAAGTCAGGAGACCCCCAGGGTTATTATTCACTGCTGGTCCCTCAGGTGATGGCTAGTTTACTTTGTTGTACCTTTCTGTCATGGTGTTCTTCCCTCCTCTCACTTCATTTCACCTCTTCTTCTCTTCCTCACCGTCCATCTCCTGACACTGTCAGCCTCTTGGAAGATTCTCTTCACTCCATAACATCTCAAAACCAAATATATTTCCCTATCAAACATCTGTCTGATCATTATTGCAATCAGTCGCCATGGCTGCTCAATCCCCTGCAAAGAATGAACTCGTCCTCGGCCTCAGCGCGAGTGAGGCTAAGGTCCTGCTTCTCGGACTAGTCTCGGCCAACGATGGCAAGGTCTGTCCATTTCTCATCAGTCCTTCTACTAAGTTCCCCGTCTTTATAATCATGCGGATCTAACATCGCGCAGATTGACTTTCAGCTTCTTGCCCAGAAGGGTGGATATAAGACCAAGGATTCCGCCTCGACTACCTATGGGAATGCTCGTCGCAAGCTCATGAGACTTCATGGAGAAAATGGTACCGGCGAGAGCTCTGCTACTGTTACTCCCAACAAGAAGGGAACCGGTGCCAAGGCCAAGAAGGCCACTGGCGACGACGGCGAGAACGATGAGTCTGCCGCGGGTGTCGTGCCTAACACTCCTAAGACGACCCCTACCCCTAAGCGCAAGAAGGCTGCGACTGCCGACGACGAGAACGACACCACTGGAACTGGTATCTGTACTGACGGTCAGTGGAATGACCTGAATGAGACCCCGACTCCCACTCCCAAGCGTCAGCGCAAGAAGGGAATCGCCACCAAGGTCGTCACCCCGAAGAAGTAAGTCTCCTCTCCTCCTATGTCTACTCTCCGCAAAAAAGGTCGTCAGAAAGGACCGAAGCTCACATTTCGTTACAGAACCGCTAAGAACCCCAAGGTCAAATCCGAGGAAACTGTCAAGAACGAAGAAGTTGACCTCAAGGACGCCAGCCTTACCGAGAAGCTCCTCGATGATGACGATGCCGTGTTCTCCGCTGAGATCGACAAGCTTCTCCAGGATGCTAACGTTGCTGAAGCTGAACTTATGTAGAAATCCTACCCATTCTGAGATCATGCGTCTTCCCCTGTCTACCATCGTTCGCATGTGGCTACCTATTATGGCCTACCTTTCGTTTCAATCCTTCACATACAAAATGACCAGCTTGTCTCTCACTGGAGATTCCTCCAAATCTCCTTTTGTTATCTTGCCACTTGGTACCAAGGAGCTGGTTCTGAATCTTCACATTCTCTTTTTTCCTTGAGTTGGCACGCATGCACAACGAAGTTGGAGGACTTGGACTACTTTCGTTACTTCAGGACAAGAACATCAAGCAATGCTGATTCGGAATAGGGGGTTGGTATTTGAATCGGATATCAGATTCTCTAAAAGTCAAAAATAAAATTATCACTAAAAATTTTTTTTTCTCTTCTCTTTTCCATTTCATTGTAAGATCTAGGGTCGTGCTATGAGAGGATGGATTGAAAGTGAGGTTAAGATGTCATGTCCCTTCACATTACTCAGGCGATTGTTCATTATTAATACACACCGCCAAATTAGATTCAAAGGCATCTCTCTCCTCTCACTTTTCATCTAAGGTATGTAACATGTTTTTCAAAGTTTTTGCACTTCTCAGGGCTTTCCTTTCCGAGTCAATAGCCCTTCCCCTCGTGTCTTGACTAAACACGTTGACGATCCAACGTATGGCCATGGCTCAATCTCCCTGTCTGCTGGTGAATAAATACTGGTTATGATCTTACGAGATATATTATCAAATGGCATGAGGTGACAGATGATACGCTAGATGGAGTAGATATTGGATGGAGATATATATACTTGCCCTTAATCTCATGGACAATGAGTATTGAGACTAGATTTATTTTCATTCTAGCTACCATCTAACATACATAGCCCTATGTGTGTTTGATATATGGAAGTGCACAAACCGAAACATCAACAAACATGATATTGAAGACAAATGGGGGTCATCGGAATCAATGCCCGATCAAACTCCAGACTCCTTGCCCGCAGGTAATATTATGGACAGTGCTGTAACGGCAGATTCGAACAAGATAGTTAACGAAACAAAGAACATATCATTCGAAAATATAGCCTGCTCACAGAGCTTCAATGGCCTTCTGCAGGACCTCGAGTCCTCTTTCCGTGATGCCATTCGAGGTGTCCTCTTCCTTGGACTCGCGAAGAGCCCAAGCCACATCACTCCACCAACCTAATCCAACGAGACCGCCGCCCTTACGGCGTTCAAGACTTTCCGTCAAGCGACTAGTATGCTCCCACTGCTTGGCAGCCACTTCAGCTGTGTCGATGACTTTCTTGGGGATGCCGCACATGGATGCGCAGTGCATACCAAAGCTTCCTTCAGCAACACCGTCCTCCAGCTTGTAAAGGAAGGTGACACGCTTCTCCTCCTCGTCAACGTGGATACGCATGCGACATGGTCTGATTTCTGGATGACCCTCGAATTCAGCAGCGAGGGAGTGATAGTGGGTTGCGAAGAAACCAAGAGCTCCAATATGCGTCGCAATATGGTGCAGAACAGCTTGCGCAACTGCAACTCCATCGTAGGAGCTGGTACCACGACCCAACTCGTCCAAGATGACGAGCGACCTGGGTGTGGCTTCTGAGAGAATCTTCTTTGTCTCCGACAGTTCCACAAAGAATGTGGACTGTGCCGCGAAGATATTGTCGTTTGCGCCGAGACGAGACATGATTCGATCTACTGGTGTCAGACGGGCTGATTGACAAGGTATATGACAGCCAATCTGCGCCATTATAACAGCGACACACGTCTAAGAACAAATCAGTATTACAATCAAAGCTTCAAGGTTTCAAGAGGTTGGGATTGACATACCATGCGGAGAACTGTCGACTTTCCAGCCGCGTTGGCACCAGTGAGCAGGTTAATATTCGGCGTCTCTCCACCAAGCTTGACATCGTTAGGAATAAAATCCCCCACGTTTGGAAGCATGCAAGGATGGCGCAACTCCTCGAACTCTAGAACGCTGCGTTCGTCATCCACAAATACAGGTCTGCAGCTGGGCTCTCCAAGAGACGCGGACGCTTTGGCCAAGCTGATCAAGCAGTCAAGCTGGGCGATAATCTTCACGGAAGCAAGCCATGTGTCATAGTTCTCATCAAATCTTGCGTAGAATCGGCCAGCGACCTCCTTGACAATCTGACTGTGTGTTTCCTGTGCTTCTTGGAGCTTGCGGATCAATATTCTCAGCTCAGGGAAGTAATATCGCTTGACTTGCTTGGTCGCAGACATCTGGTCCCAGTTCTTGGGAATGTTCTTAACCTTAATTGGGACCTCGAGCTGGTAGATCTCTTTACCATTGTCCCGGTAGCAGATGGCGCTAGAGCCGAGGTCACGCCGTGCCTTCTTCAGGATATTCTCTAAATCTTGATGAATCTGTTCAATGCGCTCTTGAGACGCATCGAAATCTTCTTCAATGCCCGACTGAGGAACGAGAATACCGGTTTCCTTAGCCTTGCTGCGGTCGAAGGCTGTCTTCCAGTATTCAAGATGAGAGGCAAGATCTGGCATAGAGTTGATAAGTTTACCAATGACGCCGTCGCCGGAGCCGACATCCTTGAGCAGGCTCATAGTGTAGTCGATTTGCTCGAAACCCTCAAGTACACGGACGAAATCCTGGGCCTTGCAGCTACCGGCGTGGACGCGAGAAATGAGACGCTCCAGGTCTGGCATCTTGGTCAGCTGAGAGGAGAATTGGTCACGAACGCTGCGGTCGGCATTCAAGGCATCGACCGCATCTAATCTGGCGTTGATCTTCTTTGTATCCATTAGAGGATGGCAAACCCACTGTTTGAACATGCGTTTCCCGAAGGGGGTGATGCAGCGGTTCAAGAGCTGAAACAGTGTTCCCTCAGAACCTCCATCGAAAGAGTTTGCAAAGATCTCGAGGTTGATAAGAGTTTGTCCATCAAGCACTAGACTGGTCGCCTTCTTAATCGGGTCGTACCATGTAAAATTGCCGATTGTGATTAGATCACGCTCGATCTTCAGCATTCTCAGATACTGCACCAGTGCACCAAAAGCAGACATAAGAAGCTCCTTATCTCTAGCGTCCCGCAGAACTTGCGGCCAAGCTTCCAAATTATCTTTGTCGTCCGACACAAAGTATTCGCTGGCATCGAGTTCTTTGAGCGTAATATCTGCCTCCCAGAATTCCTTGCCCGGCTTTAGATAGTTCCATATCGTGGTAGGTCCAGTGTTGTTTTTAAGAATGCGCATAGCCTTCTGGGACATAGTCGATTTCTCCAACAATAGTTCTTGCGGTCTAGTCTGAGCGACGAAGGTCTCGAACTTGGTCATATCGGCGTCGTCGACGAACTCCGTCAGGTAGAACTGGCCAGTGGCGGTGTCGACGAACGCAATCCCGAATGCTGGATGATTGTCGAGAATAGCCTCCTTGATTGCGACACAGTATGTGGACATATCATCCTGAAGCATGGAACCATCAACTAGAGTTCCCGCTGTGAGGACGCAAGCCAACTCGCGCTTAATCACTTTGTCCTCTTTCGCAGATTTCCCGCCTTTCTTGCCATCTCTTTCGCGCATCTCCTTGCCGAGAGCGGACTCAGACTGGTCTACACGAGCAATCTTGAATCCCTTTGCAACGAACTGGTTGGCCCAGTAGTCCAAGCTCATTTCTGGAACGCCAACCATGCGCATGTTCACTCTATCTGTCAGTTTCAGGTCGAAAAGCTGATGGCCAATTGTGGCATCGTTCTCGTAGAGCTCGTAGAATTTGCCTTTCTTGAAGAAAACCACGGTATCCCAGAACTTCTGTTTGATCTCCCAGTACTGTTTCTCGAAAGGAGAGAACTTGGACCATGCTAAGGGTGGGATATAGATAGTGCGTGGGTCATAGTCAGGGTGACCCGGGGGATTGCGGTCCATATCTGTGATATTGGCGAGCCATGGGTATCGCTGTTCCGGCTCCGTCATATGAGCCTTGAGCTGTCGCTTCTCTGAAGTGGGCTTTGAACTAATAGCCGGAGCTCGTTCCTTTCTAGGTTCTGGGTTCTCGGGGTCATAGATCCATTTCAGGGCTGTCCCGGAGGCGGAATCGGGAAGCTCTAGATCCAAGTCTCCATCAGATGGAGGGGGTGCTGGCCCAGAGGATGATTTGTTGGCAGGCATAGAGGGCCTCTTTCTCTTCTTCGACGGCTTGGCCTCTTCGTCTGAATCATCAGGTACAACGAAATCATCCACATCTTTGCTCGAGATTAGCGCGGCCAATTTATTTA
This sequence comes from Paecilomyces fulvus, assembly GCA_029606305.1. NCBI lineage: Eukaryota > Fungi > Ascomycota > Eurotiomycetes > Eurotiales > Thermoascaceae > Paecilomyces > Paecilomyces fulvus. The sequence goes on from JAPVCG010000010.1 coordinate 242,318, forward strand.
AAATACAGACCGAAGGGCTTACCGTCATCCGAATATCCGGCGTCACCATCCTCTTGGAAGTCATTCTCACTTTCGGGTGATGTTTTCCTTCTCTTCGCGGTCTTGCCATGGACACTGGCTTTTCGACGGGGTCGGAAGATCTTCTCATCATCATCTTCGCCTTCGGAGTCCGACTCGACGTAGTTCACAGCCTTCTTAGCCTGTCGATATCATATCAGTATGCAGGTAAATCAAAACCACAAGCAATTTGCAAGAACTCACCCGTCGCGATGGTGTAATCGAGCCATTTTGCTGTTCAGAGCTCTCACCAGTCTCATTTTCAGGTTCTAGAGCGTCACTACTCGGGACTGGGGTAAGATTATGAGACACTTTCCCAACACCCTTCTTCTGACTCTTCGCGCTGTTTGCGGTCCGCTGCTCTGACGCCCGTTCTGCGGGAGAGGAAGCGGGTTCTGCGTTTCGTGCTGTAGACGGAGTGGAAGGCGAGGACTTCTGGAAGAAGCCTAAAATGGATCTCTGATTCTTCATATTCTGTGTACTGGACGTTGATCGCTTGAGAGGTCCTGACGAGGGCGTGGTCGCGACGGTGGGAGAAGAGGCGGCGCCGTTTCCCTTCGCCATTGCGGATCAGGAAGATTACAGAACTAGACAGAAAAGCCTTTGGTAAAGATACTGGTACATACTCATTCAATATAGACGGATAGATGGAAATTGGGATGAAGAACCGTCTAGGAGGGCAGATGTTCTGGGAGGTCGCCAGACATGGATCAGCTATTCTGCCGGGAGACGTGACGGTGTTCGCGCGTCGGACGCGTTAGTGCTTTTCGTCTCCGCCAAGCGCCACTACCAGACAACATTCAGGACCTAGATTAGTAGATATGAGAATCTTCTTGAAGGCAGGAAGTATTTATACAGCTTTAACATGTTACTAAACTGAGTTTTTAACACCATCTTATAGAGACTATTTTTATATCTTTGCAGTCTTTCTGTTGATGCCACTTGCTGTCTGACTACCTACTTTTTCCTACCCTAATTTAGGTATGAATAGCTTCAAGATTCTAGGGGGTTCCCTGGAATAGCAGGCGGTCACCCACTGCGAATGATGCTGGACAAGAGAGATGGAGTTTTGCAGATGATTCCCCTTCCCCTTGAAGCTAAATGTGGCAATGTGTTCGGACACTCCACCATGAGAATATTATTATATCTAGGTAGACAGGGATGAATCAGAAGGTTGGCTATTATGCCCCACGTCAGGCAAAAATAAAACATTGATCTGGCTTCCCAAGGCGGACGTCCTCTTCCTAGAGAGTAGTTAGAAGCTAATACGTGAGGGTAGAGAAATATGCTGCTTGGACTGTGGCAAATACACCTACAAGGATGCGGTCAATGTCTTTCACCATTGCAACCTCCTCTTCCAGCAGTCCTTGTAATGTCTCTGGTGTAAAAAAAGTCCCGTCATCAATCTGAGCTCTGTCGAAATCAATCCACATCACTCGACTTGGATCGTCATCAAAAACCATCATGTTTCTGGGGTGCGGATCGAAATGCAGGACGCCAGCCTTATGGATTTCCTGTATAGCATGAATAAATCCTTTGCCCCGTTCCTTGGAATATGTATCTAGCCAAACATCCGCATGCCAGGGATGTACTCCAGGATGACAGCACTTGGGGGATATTTGTCATTCAGAAATTGACACAAAAGAGGCTGCCAGAGCTTAACGTCGATCTTATCGATCACGCCATAGAACTTAGGAACGAGTCCCAGATCGCACACGCCACGTTGGGCTAGACCCTCGTATGCCTTGCGCTCGCAGATGTGTATGTTTGTCTCTCTTGGAATATAGTGTCGCTCAGGTCCATAATCATGGTGCTTGGACAGAGACAAAGTCAGCGTTGCCGATCAAGTAAGAAGCGACAAGACTCGTTACTAACCACCTTCATAACACAAGTATAGCCTTGGATCTCTACCAACAACACCTGGGAGAACTCAGATACTTTCAGTTCCTCCTTAAAGATCACATCTGAGGGCGTAATGTTGGTGAACCACATGTTTGGCAGATAGCGGTGTTGCATAAAAATTGTCCTAGTCCTTGATATTATTTTAAAGTTGAGTTACTTTGCTATTTTTTCGCAACCACGTAATACTATCTTAGCGAGGATGTCCGCACTAGCCAATCAGAACCTCATCTTCCATGCGTAAATACATATATCTATTCTTTCTACTCAACAAACACATTGATTTGATATCATCAACTGGGCAGTATACAATACGAATAATAAAAGGTTCTAGAAAGACAAGGAAAACATACGAACGCCCCGTGTTTTCTGCTCGTTGCCATAACCTAATCCAATTATGATCCCTGACTCTTTCTGGTGGCTGATCTATTGAAATTCGAAGCTAAAGGAGGGAGAAGAGGTGTTCTCTCTGAAAGGTAAGAACTACCCTTTCATATAAGCCTGCGACTAGAAGGACAAATAGGTCACCTTTTTAGTCCAGTCAGTCAATATTATACCTATGAATCGGTCGGAACTTAACAACTGTGAGCCTAAGCCATTACGATCATTACATTAGTTGTCTATCTAAGTGGATTGATCACTGATCAGCCAGAGTGTACCTGGGTTTGAAACAGCCATACTTCATTTAGATCAATGCTTCGATCCAGTATAAATATTTGCTAGAATAGAGAATGATCATCCACTCTGTATACTGTGTCAAGTTACGGGAATGGTGAGAATGCAGTGGGACGACTTAATATCGAACACTCGTAGAAGTTTTATTCAAGAAAACAAATCAGAAAATGGAGAGTGAACCTCTCAGTTGTTTAAATGTGGGTTGAAAGCAAACTGTTCATTTTCTGGAAAAGAAAACTAAGGTAACTTGCGGAAAAGCCGGATCGAGCGGAACGGACGGTATAACAAAGTAACATCGGCCTCCTATTAAGCATTCGGCAGATGACGTTCTAGAAAATCATAGCCCTCAATGTCCTCTTCATCTAGATTCTGGTCCAGCTCAGGTGCTGCGAGCTCCCTCGTCTATTGAAACTGATTTCTTTCGTCATCGTCGTGCGGGGTGGTGACCTCGGAGTTTTCTTAAGGTCTCACTCTTCTTTTGCCCTTTGGAGTAAAAATGGACCTACCTCTTGGATTTAAGGATAGATGGCGATGATTTTAACATTGCAGTGCAACTCGGTAGGGTTCTTCACCACGAGGGTCCTATCTAACTACGGTGTAAGAGCATAGGTCACCCGAGTGCAAAGGCTGCTATAACGACACCCAATACCCGGTAAACAAAACCAGGAAGAATACATTATGCGCTATCGATTCATACAATGCTCATTGTCGCTTGATTACTTACCGGTAGATCTCGGTATATCCGGAATTACCGTCACATATCAAGCGCTGTCTAAACTGCCACAGAAGAATGCGGCACGGGAATAAGGATATTTTGATTACGCAGTTATTAGCGAATCATGCATCGAGTTTAACTGCAATGTACAGCACGGAATACCACCAACCTGACCAACTCTAATTGGATATACGAGTGCAGTAACTTGCGTCTTCGCCATGATAATATTCTGGTGCCCGTAAATCAACTAGGTATCCTCATCCTTTGACTCATTCCTGCAGAATGGTCGGACAGCGACAATGGAGTGTACCAGGCACAAGTTCAAAAACTGTCGATGACCAGGATTCGAGAGGGAACAGCAACTCCAAACCCCTTGGGCAGAGCTATTATGGAAGCGCTTCCGGATCCAACGACGATATTTTGGCAGCAGAAGGGGAGAAAAGGCGCAGGGAACTGAAGAAGAAGATAGTTGAAGGTGTAAAAGACTTCAATGTCGAGCAGTATCGAAAGAGTGAAGAGGAGCTCAAGTCGATTAAAAATAAACGCGTCCGAGCGTTCTACGAGGCACAGAACCGGAAATTGAACGATTGGGCCGAAGTTGATAGCCTCGTCTGGTCCTTGGCAGGTGATGTGGTTGACAGCATAGACCCAGACGCGAATCGCGATGGAATTGTGGACAGGAACACACCACTTCTGCACACAGGCTACGACCTGGAGGCCTTTTTGCCACTAGAAGAACGCGAAAAACGAATCAAAAATGATCGCATAGCTCGGAGAGCATTGAATGTAAGTTATCTTATACACATTTCCTTCTACCAACAGCTTACCATGATTCTAGATCAACGTCCTGGCAAATGTTTTGCTCCTCTCAGCGAAAGTGGTGGCCGTGACATCGACACGGTCTCTATCTTTGATTGCTTCACTCACAGATTCGGCATTGGACCTATTATGTACCATAATTATTTGGTCAACAAGTAGAGTGGCTAATCGGAAGACCGCGTCCGTCAACTTGGAATACCCTGCAGGTCGTCAGCGTCTACGACCACTAGGAGTCTTGGTCTTCTCAATTATTATGGTGGTTTCGTTTTTGCAGATATTGCGAGAGTCTGTCGCCAAGTTACTCCCATCCGGGAACCATACTACTCTCACTTTGACACCAGTGGCTATCGGGACCATGGCAGGGAATGTTGTCGTCAAAGGATTAGTCGGGCTATATTATTTCAGAGTCCAGAATCCACAAGTACAAACATTAGTTCAAGGTCAGCAAATTACTTCTCCTTTGAGATTATATACTGATTCTCTTGTAGAGTGCAAGACAGACGTCTATTTCAACACATCATCTCTGTTGTTTCCTCTGATTGGGCACAAGTTCAATATCTGGTATCTTGATCCTCTTGGAGCGGCACTTCTATCGCTCTATGTCATTTATGATTGGGGCGTTACGTGCACCTCAACAATCAACCGACTAACTGGTACTGCCGTTCCAACCCACGTGGCGAAGAAAATGATGTATCTCGCTTGGCGCTTCAGTCCTGTTATTGATTCGTATAAATCGATGACGACCTACTATCTTGGAGACGGTATCATTGTCGAGGCTGAAATAACGCTAAACGAAAGTACACCTCTACCGCTCGCCCACGATGTATCGAAGACCATGCAGTACTGTTTCGAAGGTTTGTAATCACTTCTTTGCTTAGGTGAATCGTCGCTAACTCTCATTCGAAGGATTGGCGGAAGTTGATCGAAGCTTCATCACAGTAGACTATAGCTCGCTTGGACTTCCCTACCATGCTACATGATCCAGTCAACTGACAGCATTACTTGGAGACGTTTCTTTGGAAATAGTTCAGTAGACATATATCCTTTCGAGCCCATCTGAATGCAGATTTATTTATATTCGGCTCGAAATGCCTCGGGGGAGACTAGCCGTTGTGACCAAGTGCGGTGAAATAAGCAGCTACAGAAACAAGTGTCGTGGCAAGACAATGAAAGCTGCGGTCTTACTGAGAAGTCGTAATTCATTTTACTAGCACCACATAGAATATCCCTCCAATTGTAACTACTTTAGTCATTTCTTTTGATACCATTGATATGTGGGTCTACCGAAAAACTTCCAATATTTTGCAATTTGAACCTCTGAGAAATGCCCGGGTTCCTTATGCAAAGAAAAAAAGAAATAAAAAGAAAATGTACCAAAATTGACAGCTTGTTTGAGAGACAAAGAGGGTTTATTTTTCCCCCTTGTAGGCCCGGCCGGGCCGAGCAGTTCATGACCATATATACTTTGTTGAAAACTGTGATTGAATGTTACTTACCCACTGAACTTAGATATTACGACTGACTGCAAGACCGAATTCACATTATGACGTAGGAAGGAATATAGCAAAGGAATACCTCTGGCCTGGTGTATCTTCAATGGTTAATATTGTGTAGCTTTCTATTACTTTATCATTTGCAGAAAACAGACACTGATGAATCTTGTTAAGAATTATTTTATATCTATTTTACTGGAAGAACTTCTTATTGGATTAGTACATTTTCTTTTTCTCCCGAATACCTCCGATTTCACTGGAAGTAATGGGAAGAAAGGAAGACGTCAACGGCATTCGAGGCACTGTTTCGAATCTCCAAGATCGAGTTTCAAACCTACAAGAAAAAGCTTCTGTGACAGACTCAGAATCGAAAAATGACTCAGTCCATAAGGACCTCCGTATCGTACTGATGGGTCCCCCTGGCTCAGGTTTGTTGAATCGTTTTCACCGAGTGAGGGTGCGTGTCTAAGGCAATATTCGAGAAAAGGAAAACCAGTTCAAGCGACGAAGATGAAGGAAAAATTCTGCGTATGCCATCTGGTAAGCAAATTCCATACAATTGGATAAGTTCGGAGTTAACTGGAATCTCACCTTGTACGACAGCAAATAGGAGAGATGTTACGGTCACAGATCTCGAAAAAAGGTCCCATTGCAAAGTATGCGAGGGAGATCATGGAGCATGGTCACTTAGTTACCGATGAAACCATAATAGACCTCGTCAGCTCCGAACTTGACAGTAATAAGGATTGCAGAGATGGGTATTTTTCTTTCCTGACAACCGGTTTCCTTTGGTATGAGAATGATAGTAATATTGGCCAGGTTCATTCTTGATGATTTCCCGCGCACAATCACCGAGGCTAGACTTCTAGATCAGATGCTCGCAGCCCGGAATCAGCCACTGCATCGCGCAATCGAACTGAATGTTACAGATGACAACTTGCTAGAAACACGAATAACGGGACGTCTTACTCATCTTGCATCAGGCCGTTCATATCACACGATTTTTCATCCTCCAAAGGAGTACATGAAGGACGACATCACGGGAGAACCTCTGGTTCACCGTCCAGATGACAGTGCCAAAGAATTACGGCAGCGTTTAAGTACCTATCGCGAACGCATTGGGCCCATAGCGGAGTATTATAAGAAGAAGGGTATATGGAAAGAGGTGGATGGTAGCCAAGAGCTAATGCCGGTATTCAACTCTATATTGAGCGCAGTGGGCAGGGAGAGTATGCCCGATCGTGGTTGATCGATTCGCAGCTGAGATGGAAGGTCATAAAGCCATGTCTTCAGCTGCAATATACACGAATTACAGAAAGAGTGTCTTTGGACTCCTCGAAGAAAAGGCTTTGATGTATATCTAGTGTAGTTAACAAGGCTCATTATGAACGCAATATAGAAGAATACCTACAATGTCAGCAGAACTTTGTCATATTTGACAGTGAGTTGCTAACGCTCTATGCAACAGCGCGCGCTCTCGATCGACGCTCTGCAGTGTAGGCTCAGGTTGTAATTTCTCCCTGTCCATGACTGGAATCTCTGTGGCTGAAGGCAAACTGACTTCGATGCTGTTCGTCGCCCATCTTCTTCAGCCGTATAGGGACACCAGCTGGACCCTGCAAGCGTATGCTAAGGAGTTCTACGGCCAGAATACAATACATAGGAAGTGTAGAAAAGTAACTAGCATACCTTTTACCGCCGTCTGCGTCATTCGCAAGCTCTACTGCTATATTTGCGTTTCGGTGGTCTCCCTGCGGCGTTATTGGAGTCTCCAGCGACATCTTCGGAGATCAACGCGATGCTGCCCTCACTGCTAGCGCTGGTCACAATGACCCATTCCAATAAGCTTTTGGTATACAAGTAAGCATTTATCCTAGGACAGATCGCATGCTTCACCAGACAGTCACTATGTTATTGTGTTCTACGGACGTGGGGCGGGACTCATTCGCAAAATGTGACTACGCTGTTCTTGAAATATTAAATGCAAAACAGCAAGGTTGCCTGCAGTATCATGTACCTTTCTGAATCTGAGACAGCGATCAAACTTGATCATTTAACTACGTCGCGCAAATTGAAATGTCTGAATAAATCAAATCAAGATGATCTCGGGATCTCCTTTTATTATGCATGTTACACATTGCCTTATTCACTTAAGCTCGCTCAGACAAGGCCTGTCTCCTGGACTTCGACTGCAGGTCCAAGTAAGGAGCTTCGCCCAGAGTGCAGACACGGTCTCCAGTCCGAGTTTCTTCATAGTCATATGTGGCCGTGTGCCAGGTCGATCGGTTGTCCCAGATGGCAATATCGTTCTTATTCCACTTGAAGCGGACCTGCGCGTCATGGTTTTGTGCAACGAGCTATCCATCCTATTAGTGTCATTGCGTCAGATATCGGAATATGTTGACGAACTCACGTTAAACAAATACTGGAGCAACATATCTGACTCGTCCTTTGTTACTCCATTAATACGACGAGTGAAGCCCTTGTTGACAAACACGGATTTCCAACCCGTGACAGCTGTTACGACGAGTTGCAAAGGTTAGTATTCGTATGCAAAATTTTGAAGAGACATAACATACGATTTGTCCTGATCACAGGATGCACAGCTGTCAACTCGTCTCCCTGATTCAATGGCGATCCTCGGATCCCCTTCCTCAAGGGGTTTCCTAGCCTTGCTGCTTCCTCGTGGAAGAACTTGGCTTCATGTGTTGCAGTTAATCTCTCTAGGAAAGCAGCCATCTCCGGTGATAATCGATCATATATCTCGTAACCAGAAGCCCAGAGTGTGTCACCGCCAGTCTCAGGGAGGGTGTGGATTTTAAGCATCGCATAATCTGACGGGACCGGTTCGAACGTGATATCGGAATGCCATCCAACGGAGGCGAAGCGGCTGGTATCATTGAGTTGGTGGGTAAGACCGCCACCTTTCTTCTGCTTTGCGCTGCTAATCACGCTGATCTGATCACCGAGCTCACTTCCTTCTTCTGTCAAGGGGTGAACATGTAATCCTGATGACTCGGGCTGTTCGAAAGGACATTAGCTTGCAGTTCAGTCCCCTCAGGATCACTTAAAGTGCAAGACATAGGCAGTGATTCTCGTTTCACTTGATTCTTTCCCAAGCTGGGAGTTCTCCGGGAGTTCGACTTACGCAGCCGGCCAACGACGTTAATTTCTCGCCAAATATACGCATCTGCTCGGCGGTAATATCTTGGTTTCGTAGGAAGACCACTCCTCTTTCGGAGACTATTACGATCCATTGTTAGCGTGATTCTTGCTAGTGATTTGATATTATATGAAAGATGAGATGAGTACTAACTAGTCACTGCAAGGTCTCGGATCAACCGATCGCTGTCCTTAGATCCCAACAAATCCGTAATCTGCAGCGCTTGATATTCCCGGCCAATTACCGGAGTCAGGTCTGAGTACGAATATGAATCCAGCGACCCAGAATACTGAAGGCGCTGGGAGAGGCGAGGACGCGCCAATTCATGACCTCCTCGAATGTTCGACGACTCAAGAGGAGCAGGCATTATGTTGGGCTAATTGTTGGACCAAGATGTATTGCTAGAGCGCAGACTGTATCTTCACACAGCACAGAGACAGGAACTCGTGGAAGGTTGCGTAAAGCTATCCTTATAAATTGGCCCCGCCTATATCTTTGAGCTTCAGCCATCTTATCAGGAGCTCAGGAACATGAGGTATTATGCACTCCACCATCTCGGGCCGGAAAGTATTATTATTGCGCCACGTGTGACATAACTATCCTCGTCACCGAGGATGAACTATTCTTCCTTTAGGTGGTAAAAGACTCCAACTTCAATGCCTAGACTGGTCATTGAGACTTAGATTGTCCTGTAAGTCTACCTGGAGCTGGCATCGGTGGGGCATCGGTGAAATTCTCGGTGGGACTATTTATGATTTTAGTTATGCTCTAATCAAACCGCTTTGGACGCTAATTAACTAGTTACCAAGTCTGTAAAGGCACGTCGGTAGTGTATAACTAGAAGCTGGGGTAACCTCAAAATACCCGTACACTCCACATGAACATCGAGCGTGTTTTATTTGTGATTCCACATTCCGGAGATCAAGGGAATCTGGAGAAGAAGGATCTCATCAACATGAACATACCTTTTGTTGTTTCCTGGCCATGTTGTTGCGGGATTGGTCTTAAACCACCGAGTGCCAGAAATCCGTCGGCAAGATCCACACCAGCGATGATGTGCTCGGAACACACTCTTGTGCCATAATGATATCGTCAGTTCCAGCACCAATGATGTGCCCCGTTGGGATATCCAACCTGGGCAGGCAACTTTCTAAGTGTACGATTGGTGGGAGAAATATCATCTAGATAGACATGGATTTTTAAACAATGATGGCGACAGAAGATGTGGACGTAGTTAGTATTAATATAAAATCACGGAGGATGCCATGGTAGTATCTAAAAACGCTGTTTTCATTCCGGCCACTTCATTTGGTACGGTTGTTTGGTGATAACTTCACTTTCCTATAGCCGTCATGGAGGACATTGAACGACAGACGGCGAAAGGCCCTATAAACACCAAAGAGCTGGAAGATGATACCGAGTCCACAAAGACCGTTGCTGTTGGGCAGGAGAATCTATCCGGGGTTACGCCTCCTCATGAGTCCTTTGAAGGATATCATCGATTTGACCCGACAGCAAGCTGGACAGAGAAGGAGGAGAGATCTGTCGTCATGAAGACAGATATGCTCTTGCTCTCATGGATTTGTCTAATGGTAATTGATTGTCTACCAGGTTTATTCCAGGAATCCTCACTGATCCCGACAGTTCTTCGGATTACAACTAGATCGAGGAAATCTGTCCAACGCTCTAACAGATAATTTATTGAAAGATCTGAACCTATCATCTAATGATTATAATAATGTCAGTCGTTGGACTTTCTTTGACTCTACAACCCCATTCTTACATGAGTTAATTAGGGAACGACGATTCAATTGGTTTGCTTCTTGGCTGCAGAGTTTCCTGTTCAGATGGCTATCAAGCGGTATGGATTTCGACGAGTCCTACCCCTATTGATGTTGGCATGGAGTATGGTCTCCTGGACGCAAGCCTGGATGACCGATCGGGCATCGTTCTACGTGACCAGAGCTTTGATAGGTGCATTCGAGGGAGGTTTTATTCCAGGAACCATCCTTTTCGCATCCTACTTTTATAAGACGAAGGAACTTGCCGTTCGCCTGGCATTCTTCTGGTCCACGTTGAATGTGAGTTGCCATTGTACCATCTCCGTTATTCAAGAGATTCATATATTAACCTCCGCCCTGCAGGTTGCCCGTATCATCTCATCGCTACTAGCAGCTGGAATCCTGGAAATGCGTGGTGTCCAGGGTAAGAGCGGTTGGTTCTGGTTGTTTCTGATTGAAGGCCTTCTCACCTTTGTCATTGGATTTCTGGTATGTGCTCATTGCTCAACGGATAATCCAATCTTCGGCGATAGAGAAGGGCGGCGTTGACAATCATCCATAGAGCTTCTTTTATCTTCCCAGCTCTCCTACCAATACCAAGAGTGTTCTCTGCCCTCGACCATGGTACTCAGAGCGCGAGGAGGTGATCATGATAAACGTAAGCCAAAACACCCCAATCCTTCAATTCTCTGAAATAGAATATCGAGGATGAAGAAAATCACTGATTTACCACAGCGTCTCCTGCGTGACGATGCCTCAAAGGGCTTAACCCACATACATGAACGTGTGACCGTCAAAGACATTGTCGCTGCATTGAGCGACTCGTCTCTATGGGGTCTCTATTTCATCGGACTCATCGCTTACATCCCTCAGAGTCCCGTGCAGTCCTATCTCTCCCTGACGCTGAAACGTCTTGGGTTCACCACATTCGAATCTAATATGCTATCGATCCCATCCGCGGCCCTCCAAATCATCCTCATGCTGGCCCTTTCTAAGAGCAGTGACTATTTCGGTGAACGCACTTTCCACTGCTTATTTGGAGAGTTCTGGTCTCTTCCACTGCTTGCGGCTCTGTTGGGTCTTCCCAGTCATGGTTACAGCTGGCCGCGATTTGCCCTCACGACCATGATCTCAGGCTATCCTTACTTCCACCCGATTGTGTCGGCTTGGATTTCAGAGAACACGTTTGATGTTAAGAAGAGAGCCGTAGCAGCCGCGGTATACAATGTGATCGTGCAAATTGGATCTGTAATTTCGTCTCGTGAGTCTTCCGTTCCCTTGTTTTCTCATTGATTGGGATAGATAGCAGTGGAGAAATGAGATCGCTAATGATTCCAATAGAGATTTATCGAGCAAGCGATCAGCCTTACTACTACACCGGAAATAAGGTCTTGATCGCTATCTGCGTCATTTCGATTGTTGTTTTCATTATTCAACGGGAATATCTGCGATATTTGAACCGACAGAAGGAAAAGAAATGGGCCTCTATGTCCCCGGAAGGAAAACTGGCGTACCAACTGGATAAGGTCGCACGTGAGGCAGAAGGGAATAAGAGATTGGATTTCCGATTTAAGTACTAATGAAAACATTGTTTGTGCTATTTAATGAAAATATTTATGCGATGGGTATCTAAACTGCTATTGGGAGTAATTTCATGGATCATCAAATCGCCTCATAATCACAGACCAGTCCTCCAATGGCGTCGACTCCCAGCGAAGAAAGATGCGGAATCTCAGGAAGGACGGCCTCATTTACCGCATCAACAGAATGGATCTGAGCTTGAGTTGAAAAAGCAGTAGTGTCAGGTGCGAGCTCACTAAAGGTACTGTAGGCAGAGGCTAAACCGGGAATGAAGGCATCGAAAAGGTATGGGACAGCATAGGGCTCCCTTTGGTTGTATTGAGTCCAGATGACCATGTCTTGCGGTTGGCCCGCGGATTGACTGTCAAAAACCTGCTCCATATCACCATTTGACGGGAGAAGTGCGAAGTCGTCCATCAGAAATTGAGTACTGGTCCCAGGATATGGCAGTACATACTCACCGGTAGCCGGCATTGCGTTCGTCAGTCTGGCCTCCGTCGCGTCTGAATCAGATTGCATGTCTTTGTTCATTTGAGGCACTGGCTGTCTGCTGACAGCCCGAACCTTGCTGGGTGACTGAGGCGTGGGTGTCCGTAGAGGTGCCGATAATGCTGGGCCTAGCTTCATCTGCACCTCGACCATCTTTCTGTACAAAGTTTCAACTAATTCTTTTTTCCCGCCGCCGCGAAAGGTCGACAAGATGGAATGTAGTCGCGATAGGATATGACTAGGACGACTATCCAGAGCGTAACCCAAAGAGCGAGGGCCCACCGTCAGATTCATCACTGCATCAGTAACCGAATTTGCAATTTCGTAGATCTTCAGTTCCATTCCTAGACCATGCGCCTCAATAGCTGACCGAGGTAGCTGCGCGACTATGTTCACGAGTTCTTTTGCTACACTCATCGGAAAGGATAGAGACATTGTCCGATGAGAGGGAGAAGACGGTAGTCCAGTATTAAAAGACAATTTCCAGAGAATCATGCGCATCCAATGTCTAGTGACGCAAATGTCGGCTTTCTGTACATCTGACATATGATCAAAGAGAATCGAGCTGTCCTGCAAGTTCCCTTGAAGAGTTTCGAGGAGATCCATATCAACTGGGCAGGCATGGCGGCTAATGTTGTCTGCAGCCGATGTGTCATTCTGGATTATGTCAAACATGCCAGATTTCTCAAAGAGACGGAATAGATCAATCAACTTGATAAATGCCGGGAGGATGTGAGAAGAGTCATTTCCGTCAATTTCTGGAGCTGAAACATTGGTTTTCAGGATGACAGGGAAGTGATGAAGAATACAGACTCCTCTACTATCATCAGTTTCGAGCTCTTCCTCTCCGCGGGAATTACTTACCTTTCAGTTACGAAAAGAAGCCACAGTACACGCCGTCGCAGCTGCCTGTCAGTTAAGGATAGATTGTCATAGGAAGACTCGTTCTGCAGACCCATCATCTGAGCGAGAGAAATGGCCTCTCTCAAATACATCAGGGATTCACTTCCACCAGATTGTTGGTTTTCATGATATATGTGCAGGAAAAAAGATGTCCGCACGTTATGCAAGTTGACTTTTGATCTGTAATTGAACACGTTTCGGGCTCGTACGCATTCTGCCGCAAAATCATCTGCGGTGATTGATTCTCCAGGTATAGTCCCCTTCCCGAGTCTCAGTTGTGCGATCGTGGCCGCAGCGACTGCAGTTGCTAGAGCGTAAGTCTCAAGGTCGTTTCCCTCAGTATCTTGGTGCAGAGCTGATACTAGCTCTTCGACATCCACCACGGGCCACACGGGATACATGCGTACATCGTAGATGTATAGCGGAGGAGTGAGAGCATGGTTCGGGATACGGGAACTGAACGAGAATCACGACCAATTAGAACATGTCTGCCCATATTCGTTCACTTGTGATAATATGGTTTCAACAGAATCAAGGGATGCCTACTTTCCTGGCCGAGTATCTCTTCCACTGGCTGTCAGCGAAGGATCGTATGTCCCAAGCAACTCGTTGGCGGACAAGGGTGGGACAGCGTCTTGACGGTCATTTTGACCTAGCTGAGTCTGTTCGATCAGAAGGCGCGTTGTCGTGTGTAGTCGCTGCGGTCCGCGTGTTTTCTGAACTCGGATATAGGTACATTTGATTCTGGCATTCACACAGCCCTGACATGGCTGTCCCCCGCGGCAACGAATCTTTCGGATCTTGCACCCATCACAGGCCTTCTTCGTCACGTTCTGCCTAGTGGAGGGCATTAGCATTAGCAGAAATGGAAGACATCTATCAGCGATTGAAGGCCATTGAAATAAAAATCGATTTCATCATCCTAATCTGGGGTAGTTAGCTGTCTCGCAACTTAGAGTTTGGCGGGGACAGCAAACTGCTGATCAGGTCACAGATAATAATCTGACCTCGCTAAGACAATGGAGGTTTCTAAGCCTCATGAGGAAAGCCACGTTAACAGTTTCTATCCTCATGGAATTGTCGAATCAGGGGACAAACAGAGCGACAACCGGGCATTGCGCGAGAACATCCACAAAGCACGCCATCCCCACATTCCTGAAGTTGAAGATAAAATAATTCAGCACCGATTCCTTTCCTTTTTTTTTAAGAAAAAAAAATTACTTATAAACTTTATCTCCCAAAATTGGAGATAGGCTTAAATTTAGGAAGACCAAATTCGTAAATAGTTTGGCGAGATCGAGCTTGTGGCCATATGGGAGATGCATGGAACTGTATGGATAACAAGAGGACACCAACTTCGAAACATACAGTTTGAATGTTTAATTTCTTCCCTTTTCTATCTTCATGTTCATTAACTAGTTGATTTACTGTGTGCATCAAAAATAAACAACATTCATGTTTCTATATTTGAAAGTTCATACCCAGCTGTTATCTACTAATCGGTTGTCCCGTTGACCAATATGATCATCAAGTGAGACCCTCCGAGAAATTCTCCGGTCTCCACGTTGCAGAGCTGATCCATGATATTATTGGTAGCGAACATAATCGCCAAGTCAGGTCTGCGTAGCTATTCGATCTGTGTGCTTATCATAGGAGTTTGGTGGGGCCAATTTAGGGAATGAGCTTGAAGCTATATTACAGCAGGGCCCCCCTCATGCGCGGGGGATCTTAGCAAGCAATCTCTCTTTCTTTGTCTTTCTTTCCGGGTTTCGTTTGGGTTATCTTCACTGGCTCTCATCTCATCATGGCCTGGCCCAACAAGAATAAGGACATGATCTACCGCCGAGTGGGCAACTCGGGATTGCATGTTTCTGCCATTGGACTGGGAGGGTGGCTGACGTGCGTGATCAATAACCTTTTGAATCATAGCATGCTAAATATTCTAACATCCTGTGTATAGTTTTGGTGGCCATGTCGACAATAGTATGAGCACCCACAACGGTGGAGTGAAAGGATTTGACACTGACCAAGTTCACAGGGGCTACATTCGATTGCATGAAGCAGGCTTACGACTGCGGCGTGAACTTCTTCGATACCGCAGAAAGGTGAACGGTCATCTCTTGAGAAAAAATTGGTCAGAAGGACGAAACTTCTAGATTACTGACTCTCTCCATAGTTATGCGAATGGACAGTCAGAGATCGTTATGGGACAGGCAATCAAGGAATTCAAGTGGAAGAGAAGCGATCTGGTGATAAGTACCAAAGTCAGTGGCCATACCTCGATCAATATATCGAATCTCTACCTTTCGGTACAAATAATCGCTGACAATTAGATTATCAGCTCAATTGGGGCATGGCAAATGGTGAAATCCTCGTCAACAACCACGGTCTTTCCCGGAAACACATCATAGAGGGAACACGTGCATCACTTGAGCGTCTCCAGCTGGAATACGTCGATATCATCTATGCCCACCGTCCTGATCGCCTGACACCCATGGAAGAAACCGTGCGGGCGTTCAACTTCGTGATCGAGAAGGGCTGGGCCTTGTACTGGGGCACATCTGAGTGGTCTGCGGATGAAATCAGTGAAGCGTGCGGGATAGCAAAGGCATTGGGTCTTATCGCCCCTATTGTCGAGCAGCCCCTGTACAATATGATGGACCGGAAGAAGGTTGAAGGTGAATTTCAGCGGTTATACTCGCGGTGTGGAATCGGCCTCACTACCTTCTCTCCCTTGAAGATGGGGCTGTTGAGCGGGAAATATAACGATGCAACGACACAGCCTCCGCCTGGCTCTCGATTCTCAGAAAGCCAAGATAAATTCGCGATCAAGGTCAGAGAAGACTGGAAGAATGATGAATGGGCTGGCACCATTCAGAAGGTCATAAAATTAAAAGTGGGTGGTCTTCCATTTTCAACTTTTCCCCCCTCACAAACTTGGAATTGCAACTTGCTAATATACTCAATATTAGGCTCTAGCTGATGAACTTGGATTCAAGCTTTCGCAGCTTGCTCTTGCCTGGTGTCTGAAAAATGAGAATGTATCAGCTGTTATCACTGGAGCTTCAAGACCTGAGCAGGTCGTGGACAATGTTCAGAGTTTGAAGTTATTATCTAAACTGACGCCGGAAATCATGGCAAGAATTGATGACTTGCTGCTGAATAGACCGGAACATGATCCAGCAAGACAGGATTAGATGCAGAAAAGTATATTTTACGAAGCGTCTTTCTGACGATCTGCGAGAGCCAGCCCCTGTGACCAAAGCTGGGGAAGACGAGACTGGGTGGTTTGAAAAATAGAGCTGGAATTATTAATGGGAGTTCCCAATAGAAGTTTTATGCATGTTTATAGTTCTTGCAGTAGTAGGTAGTATTAATATGCAATCGAAGAGCGTCAATTACATGACGCCTTCACTGATCGTAAACACCATATTCTGTCAATTGATTCTGAGGATCTCCCCCATTATTTGGTGAACCTGCTGCTGTCTCCCCTGTGAAGAATGTGCAGTTCAAATTTTACATGTCATAACCACCTGTCTAGGCAATGAGGACCCCTCGGCTCAACGTCGCATCATAGATTGCCTAGTCAACCCCGATCCAGATTGGAGCGCGAATATAGTGGTCCAGATAGTCTCTTTCTAGATGACATCTTGTTGAATTACACTAACTATATAAAACTTTTCTCCGTGTAATGTAACAATATGCAAAATTTGCCGAGGGGATAAGATCGAATACCTTGGCGGGCTAAGGGTATCTGAAGTTTTCGTTATACAGAGCCTCGCCCGGGACAAATTCAGCTTTCATCCTCGCACTTTATCACGATGGACCATTTTCTGCAATATAATTTAAATAGAAATTGAATCTCATATACCAAATTAAATTTAAATTTACATGAGGAAGACGTGCTCATTTCCTTAAAGTCCTTTGGAACCCAGAGCTTGATATACTTATCTCTGGGCATTTCTGGGGAGACTGGCCTGCTGCACCGATTCTTAACAGAGTTTTTGAAACGTGGCCAAATAATATCCCAGTGCTATACACAATAGTGTGTGTTTGACCGAATTTTGATGCCAACCCTGGGATTAGTTCATATCCTCGCCTTCTCGGGATTGCAAACTCGACCGACTACGAATCGTGCCAACTTCGTGCTCTCAGTGATGGGGGGTTGCTGTGCATAATTCCCTCATTTCCCACTACTAGACCTTGCGGATTTATAGCTGTCATACCAAGGCGTATAATGTCAAGCCGTCACCTGTGGGCATCAGCAGCAATCACCTCGAGTTCGTCATTCGTCGCATAGATCATGGCGCAGCAAATTGCGAAGAGAACAGGGTTTGGCTTGAATGTAAAGGCAGGCTGACATGGCTTAAGATGTGTATCATTATCATTATCATTCCAAATAGTATCAGGTGGTGATTCCCTCGACCTGCCCATAGGGTTATCAGTGTCAGCGGTAGTTAATGCGAACATGCAAATGACTATAGAGCCTTATTCCAACCCTTGTCCTAGTGAGGAGTTCAGCCAGCCACATTTCGAATGCCTGTTCCGATTTACCTAAAGGGATAGAAATGCATACACATACCTACCTTTGCTTTCTATAATTGGCTTTCTGTGATCCTACCCCTCTTTGTTTCACTGATTGAATGCGAGCCAGAGGTAGCCATCGTGATGACGACGTCGACAAACGGGATGTACTACTAGAACTATGTTACAGAACATGAGGCTCATGCTGCTCCATGGTTGATTCCCCCGTTTTGTGACTCGACGGCTCTGCAATTATTATGCCCGTAATAGAGTTAATCGGGGTATATTCTACAGCTCAGACTCACTGGTATTACCGTTTCTTTTCACATCATATTCCAAGTTCACCGAGTCGGCTAGCTGGAGGTGGTACTGAGAGCACGATGTTTGGGTATCATTTATATATCCCGATCGTTGTGCGAGAGAGCAGACGGGCCAATTTTCTAGACTTGGATGCCCAATACATGCCGTATGCTCCTTAATCCATCATAGCGACAGAGTGATATCCGAGTCTCTATCGATTCCTTACCCCCGCGCTACTAGAGAACTTCTAGGTTTTGCACAGTTTATTGAAACCGCCATGCCACTCATTGGGCGTGTGTCAAGATGTGACTGTCTTAACCCTGCTAGATGCACTGAACTGCCTTCGCAAGCTGATGATAGACGATAAGGATGGAATACTCCCCCAAATTCTGAAGCAAAAAGCCTCAGCGAGTCAGCCGCAATGTGACGTGTCTATAGTTCAAGCACCTTGACGGTCGTGCCTGTTCTAGTTGCATATGCATCGTTCGTGCTACACACCTTTGCACCAGCCTAGGTATTTGATTAAGTAGTATGCAAGCGTGCAAGTAAGGTATAAATATCTGAACCTCGAACCGCCTCCCCTCCACCACCTCGAGTGTGCACAACCAACAGCCTTCAGCTTTTCCCCCTCGTATCCTCGCATTCGACCAAGAGATAACTCATACTGAAAATTTTTTGAACACCAACAAAAAAGGCATTTCATCTGCCCCAATTATGGGTGTCGTTCTCTCTACTATCCGATCGGAAGCCAAGAAGCAGAGCGATGAAGTCGAAAAAACCACAAACGACGCACTCAACTCATTGGTAGATATGGCCAAGGTGCAAACGGCGCTTTTCAAAACTCAAGTGAAGTAAGTTCCTTCAAGCTGGGGTTCTTCTTATAACTTGGCGGCTAAGCTGAGACTTAAAAGAGACAAGTCGGACACAACGCGGATCAGTGTCAGCAAGTTCCTCCGAGAAGATACGGTCATCAAGTGTTCTGTCGAGTATGATGCTAAGAAAATCGCCGACCATATCGTCAAGGTCTATAAATCGTTTGCCAATCAGGACGTTGCGAATGCGATTGGGGACGTCTTGGGCGCGTCATTGGACGCCTTGATTGGATCATCGGTTGCGAACTCGAACGAGGAATCCAAGTAGTATGTCTTTTCCATTACTCTATACACAAATCATCTTCAGCTCAGAAGCAGGAGACTGAACAATGATCCCAGTTTTGTCACCGTCGGCAGCCTCGGGTATCCCTACCGCGTCGACATGCATCTTTACACATACAGCTTCACAAGCAGCACCCTGACGGCCGTGACCAAGAATGTACTCGCAGTGTCGCTGATGATCTCATCGGTTGATCTCAGCGACTTGACCGAGAGCGACCTCGGCGCAATTGTACAAGTCTGCTACCAGGATTCTGATGAAGACACAATGAACAAGATTCTAGACAAGTTGAAGGAGGTCCGGAAGAAGCAGATTGAGGAGAAGAAAGGCGTGGGTCTTTCCCACCGCAGAGGCAACAAGGCTGCTTTGGGGAGTGACTGGCAAGGCTTGGGGAGTGACTGGCAAGGCTTTGGGACTGGCAAGCGACCCCTAGATTTCGCCATCATAGGCGAGGAATCGCATGATGCGTGGAAAAGCGCAATGGAGGAGGAAGAAGCCATTCCATCGTACCAGCCGCCGAAGGTCTCGGAGAGTCTGCGTTCGCTCCTGGGCAAACTTGAGTGAGAGCTCGATGCTGCTAGGTTCTAGAATAGGGAGTTGTTCTGAACCGCGAAACCCCAACTGTTGAACGACGGTTTAAACTGTTTGAACAGTAATTTTCAAGGAAATTTAAACTACCATTAGTGATTTTATACATACTTGCTTCGAGAGGATAAAATCAATAGAATATTTAGTAATATTCTATATTGTAATAGCCGCTATACCGAAGGCGAGCTGCCTACCCGAAACAGGGTAAAAAGGTCTCACCCACTTCCACCCCGTTTGATAATCTAGAACATAAATGAGACAACCCGCATCTAGATCGCAGCGTACAGAGGTAGAAGAGGTAGCGAACATGTTCTTCACCTATCCTCCAGCATAAAAGAGAAGATAGATCTCGGTAGTTTAGGATAGTAAGCAATTTTAAGATTCTATCCCGAATGTTAGTTTATCTCCCATTCTTGCCCCTGTGCCCTAGGAATCGACAAATTTTCGTTTATTTTACTATGCAGGTCACATAATTAAACCTAACCTAACTTGATAATAATTCTAGTGGAT
The DNA here is from genome assembly GCA_029606305.1 of Paecilomyces fulvus. Classification (NCBI taxonomy): domain Eukaryota; kingdom Fungi; phylum Ascomycota; class Eurotiomycetes; order Eurotiales; family Thermoascaceae; genus Paecilomyces; species Paecilomyces fulvus. Next base: position 262,967 of record JAPVCG010000010.1, read on the forward strand.
CTAGTCCAAATGGTTCAATAACGGTATGTTTACGAAAATGTATATAAAACCATGGAAAGTTCGGTGCATATTGTCGAATCCTGAGGCACGAAAGCATAGCAAACGTATTGACAATCTGAAATGCTAGGTAACTGCTAGCTACTTGCTAGATGCTTGCTTGAAGACTAGAATCTGTAGGAGTTGAATCCATATTTAACCCCTAATTAGACAAAGAAGCTAGATTCTAGGGATCTAGTGGATTCCATAATCTGCTGCAAATGAATATATGACAGATCACCTATGTACTTCTGGCGCCGACACAGATATATAGAAACTCAAAACTGCTATTGTAGGTTAGGTTCAGAAGCCCACCTGAACAAAAACAAACTTACCTTTTAACCTGTCTATTATATAGAATAAGCCACTAAAATCATACTAAGATATAAAGCCGAGTCGGGCTAAGGGACCTTAAAGCTGATCCTATAAACCTTCAATTGGCGTCTGACTGGAACAAAATCCATAAATCCATCCTCGCAGAATATTCTCTTCCAGCAAAATTCAAGAGAGTAATGAGAAATCTCAGTGAAGATGGCAGGAAACATATGACGTGCACACACAGACCAGAAGGGGTGGATTACTTAGAATTCCAGGAAGCATTTATGCACATACTACGGCCTATTTCTGATAAGATGTGTTCTCGTTGAGAAGTACATTATAACAGCCAGTGGACAGAACTCTTCACTTTGAGCACTATTGTGAGTCTTGAACAGGCTGGCATTTATGATGATACTGCTGATCATGTCACCGCAGCCAGTGACAATATTTGATAGACTTCTGATATTCAACTGCACGTATTAATGCTTTTTCTTCAGACAACCATCAAAGGATTGGGTTCTAGTCTTCCATAGTTGATTCTTCGGTTTAAGTGTTTCAATAACCACACAAAAACAGACATATAATCTTAATATGCACTATTATGGACAGGGACTATTTCCAATGCCAATTAGCACATATCAGTAATCTCACCATAAAGTAAACCTCTAAAACGAGGGAAAACCCCCCAAAAAAAACATACTACAGCCGGGATTCGCTGGTGGTCACCCACCCAACTACTAACTGGCCGGCGTGTGGCTTAAGTACGGCTGAGCGGACGGGAAGCCCTGTTTTCCACACCCTATGGTCGTATGTGCTTGACATTTCTTGGAAGGTGCTAATGTGGAGAGTATGCTAAATGGATTCTGCTCCTTGGAGTAGTGGATTTTGTGTTGTTATGCAATATAAATCGATATTTCTGTGCCCACGATTTGGTGACAAAACTAAAGTGTATACACGATGAACTGGATGTACAAAATTTGAATAAAACTCCTTAGTCCATGTCCGAGTAATAATCATCATCACCGTAGAGGCACCGTACGTTTTTTCGGACCTCATTCATATCCACGTAATCCAGCCAGCTGCTATACCAATCCAAGAACTCGGGAATAGAATCAAATCGTGGCTGCCGACCGTAAAGAGTCGCCGGGTTTTCAACATCAGCCCGGAAGAACGCAACACGCCAGGCCCAGTCTTTGAGAGATAGGTCAGACTCATCGCCGTACCGACGACAGTATAGATAGGCACTGTACCATTCGTCGTGTTCTGCGCGACTGCCGAGGCCAGTTTGAAATCCGACCTTGACTTCCAAGTCTTCGTCCACAGTGCCTTGAATAAATGTTTCGTCGAGCAATCTCTCTTGCAGGTATTCTTTCAATATTTCCCGGGAGGTCGAAACTTCGGGAGCAGGCAGTGCAAGCACAGCCGCGCGCTCTGGGAAGACATACTCCTGCCTCCCAACAGGAGGGACCGGTTCAAACGGACAGATACCTGAGCGGCGGAAATCTGGATCTTGGACGCCATTAGCGTATGTGATGAAGTGGCCTAGTTCGTGGCACATCGGGATGTCGAAGTCCTCGTCCTCGTCCTCTTGATTCTGCGCCACTGCCTCGTTGCATACATCCTTCAAAACCTTTAAGTACATCTGGCGCCATTCATCAGTCACTAAAGTTGGTGAGATGATTCCGTCCATGTACTGATGATAGATAGTTTTGACATCTTCCAGCCGTGTAGCATTTCTCGCCTCGCGAGATTGTCGAACAGGACCTGGAGGGGCCGTATCATTCCACCTTTCCTCGCCTTTAGCGCCTAAATCATGCCAGTACAAGGACATCTCCTTCAATTTCTCCTCTTCGGTAGAGAGGCCCATGGCTTCGATCTCGTCGATGCGGTCTTGTAAAAATCGCCGATTGGAGGACTTCATTTTGGCTCGAAATCGTTCCACGGCCAGACGCATAATCTCAGCTTGTATGCCGCCCGCCATGGTCAGTGGTGGGAAAGATAGACTTTGGCTGGTGGACTCTGGATGATAATAGAAAGCGGGAGTGACGTTGAGAGTGTAGCTCAGGGACAGGGACAGCAACACGTAGACCTGTAGACCTGGGAGGTCTCAAGGTATTAGCTACGGCCTGCATAACTCAGTGAACTTGAACCAACTGGCACACGCTTAATCATATTGATTCTGCCAGTTCTTTGGCACGTGATCATATATCGCCTGAATGATATGGCCATTGCTGGGCTTTTGAGATTTCAGGCCCCTTGCTTATCTGTCTTCGCTAGAGCGCATATATTTGCTAAAAAGGTTGAATCTCATACCTTGTGCAAAAGAAATGTCAGAACAGCAAGCCTGGAGATGGAGAAGCCTGCGGTACTGTGATCCCACCACACTCATGCTTTCCTTTACTGATAGCAGTGATAGGTTGAGCAGGACTTCCTGTATCATTTTATTCTGGAGCTGAAAGACTATCTAGGGTCAGATGTGGGGCCAGGCAGAGGCAGTGCTGAGGGTGTCTCGCATCTGCAGTTACTGGTAAAGCATCTGGAACACATGTACCAGTCTACGTCAGAACAACTTTCCTCACTTGTGGCGCAATGAAAGATAACATATGATCGTCTGTGGGCGTGGTTTAAACCACGAACATTGGCCTATCTTGACTGTCCTTTCACCGGCCTACGAAGATGTGTCCTCAATTCAGCTTCGGCTGGGAGATTCAGACAGCCCGAAGAGTGGACTGTTGTGAGATTCATGGCCACTATTTCGATTTTGACGGAGAGGTGTTCGGATGATGGACAACCTGTAGAACCAACTACACTGCGACTGATGCTCAAGGATTTTGCAACAGAGGAGTTGACTCAGAACTGTCAGAATCTCGAGCAAGAAATTGTGATCTCCTTGGAGGACTTGTGCGGATTGCTAGCAGATGCATAGGCAAGGCAGACCGCCCAAGAACGACAGTGTGGCTCTGTGAATCGCCTCTCCCCGGGAGTATGAAAACGTCGTCGATCTGAAACCCTGATGGGGTCAGCTCAGAGGTGGAAGCAGACCCAGAGGATAATGTGAGAAAGCGAAGTCGTTATGAAAGTGATTACGTTCCAAGTTCCCATCTACGGACTCGAACAGTTGAACTCGGAAATTTTTGAGGTTGTCTTTTGGAGCTCCTCAGATTAGGTGACCGAAAGAGCGTGATGTCTCTCTCCAGGCAATCTGGCATATACTCTTGCACCGGATTATTCTTGTATTAAATCCGCAGCAGTCGACCATGTCAGGCGTTCCTGCAGTCGGGACTGCTCTGTTGCAATAAGCTGACTGAGAGAGCTCCACTTCCTGATCGCTGCTTCCGCGAGTTATCTGCTCCCGGAAGCTTGCTTCACCTTGCTCATCCAGAAAGTATATAGATATGTACCATGGTGTCATGGCAGACTGTATCCTGGATATCAGAATGTGATTCAGCTCAACGCCCCCCCGTCCAAGCTGGAGCCAGATTATGATTCAGAGCCGTATTAACGTGCACCGTGGTATTCAAATTGTAAAGCAACCTCCAGGTTCTAGAATCCACAATCTGGTATCCGTCATTGATCATCTGCCTGCAGCAAAGAGCAATCACGTACTGATCCAAAGGCTTGAAGGAATTCTTGGTCTTTGAAGATTTACTATCTTGGTGACATATCTGTGGTGACATGTCCAGGCAGAATAAGGATTTTGAATAAGATGAAAATAATGAGTTTAGAGTAATGTCAGGCCGAAACTAGGAGTTATATTGAACTATCTAGGCAGCTTTAACTGAAGGCTTTAAACTGGAGAAGAAAGGGAGAAAAGAGGTCAGAAGCAGAGTTTTCAGATGTGGGATACATGTTTGAGGTTCTGCCACTCCTGACCACCTGCTAGTCATTAGCTAGTAGGGGTAATCAGAATAGGGTTGAGTCAGTCTAGGGGTCGGTCTGGGACCGGGTCGTCACATTCTCTAGCTTTTTTTGCAACTTAACATCTTCTTCAGAAGTCATGATCATATGATGTCATGTGCAATCACACAGGGGAAGCTGAGAGAGAATTAATCTTGTATGAATTTGATGAGTATAACCATCAACTTTGTCTTTTCTACCTTCAGAACACAAAACTCATTTAATAGCAGCTGAATCACTGATTTCTTGTACAGTGGGCTGCTGATGTCACCCCTCATCAGACCCCCAGAGCCCTCATCACCAGCACATTTAGGGGTAAAATGGCTCTCTGAGAATTGACCACATTCTACATGTGGCTTAAGTACAGCTGAGTGGACAGGATGCCCTGTTTTCCACACCCTATGGTCATATGTGCTTGAAAGTTCTTTGAAGGTAGTAATATGGAGGGTGTGCTAATAGATTTGTGGATTCTATGTTGTTATACAATATAACTCATTAAGGACATGTAGCTCAGCAAGTTGACATAATTTTAATTGATTATTGGAAGAAGAGAAGAGTATTTATAACTCTCTAGTTTCTATTGTTTCATTTTTTTGTATATAAATAATAATATAAATAATAATCTAGTAGGTAATACCCATCCTTATTGTCCTTGAAAGTTACAATTCCACTCATTGATCCTTCTGAAAGACATTGTGACATGGTTCCATTAAACACATCTTCTACTACATGACAAAAAACATCCATTGTGAGAATCATATCACACAACAATGACTAATTTGACACTATCTATACACAGAGCATTGGTTCTCAAAATAGTTTGTCAAATCTCTGCCCTGGCCGTTCCTCCTTTCCAAGACGCTAGGAAGTCTAATAAACTGAACCCATAGCGATTTCCCTTCATCTTCCTCAAGATCAACAGCAGTGCATTTACTCCTTCTTTCGTCGCCGCTCGGAGACACACTGACGCTCCGACAATTTGGCATTTTTCCATTGTACACAAAGGTCCCATTCCTCTGATATTGACTGTCTTCGTATTTGACGGTCGGCATGAGTCCACCGGCAGGTTATCGGCCGCTTTCCACCTTCCTTTATACCACCGTGTCTGGCCTCTGTGCTTGAGTGAGGCCTGCTGGCCGTTATAGAATTTGTCTCGGCCGGACCCACTAACGATCTCTTCGGTATTCAAAGCAGAAGAGGACATCTCCTCTTGAGGGCTGAAGTGGGGATGTCGCTGGACATGAACTCGACGAGCTTGATGAAATAGTCCAGGGAGATGCAGAGCAGAGAGCCATTGCTGACTACGACGCAGAAGAACGTCAAAGCCAGCCATTCCACAGCTCATATAACCATTAGACTATACATACGAAAGCCTTCTCTCTCGTGGATTTCTTCGAAAACTGGCCCTTAACAGATATAAAATTATGAAAACAACCACAAGGGACGCCACCAAGCAGCATGAGCTTGTTTGGCTGCTATTCTCAAGTGCTTGAGTCGACGCCATGTATGCTGGCGAAGATCGATGTATCAAATAACCATGACGTGTAACATGGTGGTGTTCTCGATCTTGTGATGAAGTTTTCTCGCTCTTCAGAGAATACGAAGCCGCCGTATTTTGCGGAACTTGTTGTGTTGGCTCTATATCGTAGGAAAGATCTGCTACTGATGGCTCGTATTGGGGCTGCTCTGGTAGTATAAAACTTTCGTCCTGGTAACGCAGCCATCGCTCATAGTCGGTTTCTGGTCTCTGCGGCCGAGACTTGGAACTCGTTTTGAGGATACGTTGCCCCGCCATTATTTTCCACTAAGTTAATGCCCTAGATTCCTTAGATATTCATTCTCAAGAGCTTTAGTATGTAGTCATTACTTACCGAGTAGTGAAAGTGTCCCGGTGACGTTGTCGAGAGTTGGCAAGTGGGAATTGTAGATCTAAAATGCTAGTCCTTGATCCACGGTATAAGAAGTGCAATGAGATTCAAACCACCTGCTTTGGATGGGATTTCAGAGAGGAAATTACGGGGGGAAAGGGCTGGTGACTTGTTTCGCCAAGGGCGGCTAAATGCAGTTTTCTACTAACCCAGCCAAGCTGACCAGGGTGTACCGCGTACAAAAATAGTGATCATAGCAACCATGAATCTCAACGATGTCCGAAGACATAAGTTATATATTCCTATTACTATGTATCTGAATTATTACCGATGATATATTTATGTCTGAAATATAAAAGCATATTGGTCATATGGTATTGTGTTATGATTTACAAATATTTGGAACTTCCCCAAAAGAAACACGGCACAGAAATAGTATCAGAAGATAGTGTAAAAAAGTAGTTTAATTGATGATCGGATAGGACATGACATGCGCTGAAATCTTGACCCTGTCTGTGGAAGAGTTTCAACATGGTTCACCCGCGAAGGGTCCCACCTGGAGGTAATTCATGCACTGATTTATGCACTACTTCATTTGCTTCAAGCTCCGAGGATATCTCTGCAAGTTCAGGCTTTCGTAAAATCATGGTTGAAGGAACTGAGCTGTCGTTTGGGTAGGTAGGAGGATCTAAAGCCTTTCGTGACCGAACCTTGTAGCGGATGAGGAACCAGAGTAGGCCGGCTAACACAGCTACACCGGCCACAGCACCCACAGCACCACCCACAATTGCTCCTGTATGGGATGGAGACTTGGGTGATGTGGTGGCTGCTGATGTTCTGTAAACACTTGTAGATTCTCCAGTGTTTGTAGCCTGATTGATGCTCTGTGTTGTGAGTGTGGACGTGGTGCTTATGTCCTGATTGATGCTTGATGTTGTGAGTGTGGATGCGGTGCTTGTACTCTCATTGATGCTTGATGTTGTGAATGTGGAGGAGCTAGTTGATGTTGACGTTGAAGTAGTAATAGCTAAAAAAAACTCATGTGAGAACTAATGGCCAAAAATCGATGTACATCAGAGTGACACCAGAAAAGCGAAGTTGATGTTACTCACTAGAGCTCTGAGATATCGAGGATAAGAGAGTCATTGTATCATCCAAATATGATAAATTCACTGTGCAACCGACATATCCATTCCATAGCATAAACGCCGACTGGCCACTAGCACAACAGAAGTAATCATTCGCCTTGTAAAGGTTTGCCCCGCTATTGGCACAATGTGGATCGCCCTCAATTAATTCGGTACAATCGGCATTGGATGGGCAGCATTTAACAGTTTTCTGGCCCGATGGGCAAAATGTGCCTCCTGGACAACATGCGTGAAAGGGCGACCAAGTCAAGCCGCAATCGGTTTCTGCGTTGAGGCAGGATCCATTTCTGCGAAGTGAATACCCATAAGGGCTTCCTAATGTATCAGACATAGAATCGACGAAGACTGAAAACGATGTATGTGCTATCAAGAAGATGCTTCTTTGTATATGACTAAAATTTGCCAGAAAGACGTAGTTTCGAGTATGATCATCACAATATTTTCGTTGCCATCATTTTTGCTATTGTCATTGCTATTATCGTCGCCTCTATTGAGGTACGCCATAGTCTTGGGCCTAATGTTCTAAAGAATCACTTGCCGCCGAGGAGCATAGTGTCGAACATGGGGGTCTTCTTGGTACATCAAAGTTGGGGCTCGGCGTGTGATGACCATGCAGAAGTGTGATGACCATGCAGAAGTGTGATGTATGTGCGAATGAAATTCCAGATCTCTTGGGTTTTGGCCCCCCCAAAATTTAGGCAGTGTTACCATGTTCACTTTGTTGCATTCAGCTGCCTGAGTTGGCGCTTTGCTCTTCCAATGATCGAATCGAAGCATTACCTTGAAGTCTAGGTCCTTGAGACATAGTTGAAACTAAAATTCTCTTTGTTCTGATAATTATCCTGGGACTTTGCCAGAGAAATCACTGAGTGCAGCGACTGGTTAATGAGATGGTTTTTGTGCAAGCACGCTTCTCTGGTCCCTCATTCAGGCAGAGAGGATGTACAGCGATGGCACGCGTGCGCCACTCGGTCTTGGAGGCAAACGACTGCTGCTCATACTGAGACGTCGTCGTGTACTATCGGGGCTCAAGATGGGACTGTAAAGTGCTCGTCTCTTTCGCTAACTAGCTGCTTCAGTTGAATGCTTATCTTGGACGAAGCGAGGCACAGTTGGTTGCATTAGTATCTCCATCCGGGCAAGTTGGGATAAGAGTATGAATCCTTATAGGCCCATTATTAATAGTAGTACAAATGGCATCAAATGTGGCGTAGACTATTCCATGAGTTAGGGGCTCTTCCGGACACCCGAGGATTTCTCTAGAGCAAGAATGCCCAGTTCGGTAATGAGTTTATGGAGAAAACTTTCTAATTGGCCATTCTCACTCCACAGGGACTCTCGAGGAAATTACTAGTAATCAGATCATGGATTAGCTCCTGTTAAGTAGGCTTACTATAACCTACAGGGTTACACCGAACAGGTAGCCTCTCTGAGGCGGCAATTTTCATGCAATGTCGCGTGACACTCTATATACCATGTTGTCTCATCATTCTATGCAGTATGGGTAAGCCAAGGCCCTTCGGAATCGCCTGTTCACCACGATTTTTTCTCCCAGGTCAAAGTTGATCGTAAGATATGCCTTGTTATGGGATCTGGATTTCTTCCACCCATATTCGGAAACTTCTCCTGGTGGGATCTTTCTTAACCTTTGCATGGGGGCTGTTCACATTGCGGAGCAATTTTGTTTTCTCTATTGGTAATAATCTACCAGACTCATCGGCCGATGAAATATCAAAATATGCTTATGCAACGCTCCTCACGGCTGATGGCGATATCGAATTTCCCGACGTCAATGAACCTTATCTTCGAGCAGCAAGACTTCTCACTTATCAACTTCTCTATAATCCTACTACTCGAGGCAACAATACCGACATTCCATTCCTAATTCTTGTCACTGGGGATGTTCCCCAGAAACATCGAGATATTCTCATTGGTGATGGAGCCATTGTTGTTCCCGTGGAAAGTCTTGCACGCGAGTGGATAAATCCCAAATGGAGTCGCTGGAACGATGTGCTTGCGAAGCTAAATCTATGGAAGATGACTGAGTATGATAAGATTCTGTTCCTCGACGCCGATACGATCATATTCCGACCGCTGGACAATATTTTTTCGCATCCTGCAACTACGGTGCAACGAACGTTAACCTTTCCAGCAAACGAAAATTTGACTCGCGGAGATCTCCCTGATACTTATATGATTGCTGGAGTCCATGATATTTGGATAGAAATCATGCTTCCTCCGGTCCCTGGGAATGAGTTCTATGCGAAAAACAACTATATGAATGCGGGTTTCTTTCTTTGCCAACCCTCGCAGAGTGTGTTCGACTACTATATATCCCTTCTGAATACTCCTGGCCAGTTCGACCCAACCTATCCAGAGCAGAATCTACTGAACTATGCTCATAGAGTAGATGGTCGAATGCCATGGAAGGACCTTGGTCCTCAATGGAATCAAAAGGGTGGGAATAAGAATGATTACGACAAGGGATTGAAGTCTATTCACCACAAATGGTGGCGTCCTATCCCCGACGAATTTCTTCAAAGCACTATCAGTGACGCGGTCAGAGAGATGGAGGACTTTTTCCAAGAAAGGTCTAGCAATGTTGTTTGATATTCGGACAAAGATATTCTGCGCAAGGGAGTTGCACATATTTGTGACTCTTGATTTGATATCCAACCAAGATTATACAACACTACATTTCAGAATCAATGCGCCCGATTCTTGAGGTTACTCTTTGATACTTACCCCAGGATTTATGTGAAGCCTTTTGATGTATCAAAATATTATGTGTCATGACTTAGCTTGTCTGTTCAAATGTATTGTCTTTCTAATCTATTTACACACTAAAGTCTGTGGCTCTGTAGCACTGCTGTATTAACAACTGCGCTGTTGTATACTATAGTTATTCCTAACAAAGGCGTAGCAACGCAAAACATCTTGATAGCGAAGAAAAAGAAGAAGAAGAAAACTCTAGCTGATTGAGAGAAGAATTATATAGTGGTCTACTAGTAGTCTGGGCTTGACGCTATTACCTATCATGGCAGGCTGAAGCTGCCTGATTCTTACATTCTCTAGCAGGCTCAGGCTATTTATCTCGTGGGTGGAGCTGTCGCATAGTCAGGCGTGGGATAAATCCATTATAGCTCTTGGTCCGATGTGAGTAGTAACAAGGACAATACTATAAAGAGAGCTTTCTTATTTCTATAAGTTTACATAGAGTCTTCGGATCAACACACACTCGCACACACATTGTCGGTGCTAGAAGTTTACCTGCATGGGTGACGTGAAATCGCCGTTCAAAGCAGGTTCTTTGATTACGATGGAATCTACTAGATCCCTAGGATCTAGCCTCGTTGTCGAATTATGGGGTTAAAAATGGGTTCGAATCCTCCCTAGATTTCAGTCTTCAAGCGAGCAGCCAGCAGTTATCTAGAGCACTCCAGATAGGTGAATACAGTTGCCATGCTTCCGTTCCTCAGGATTCGACAATCACTGTTCCCTTAGATTATATAAACGATAGTCGACTAGATGATATCCATTATTGTAGTCGTTGAATGTTCCAATTCCACTCATTGACACATTTCTATGGTACAATATATACATACATGACACGCTCAAGACTATTGTTTATAATACATAACGGTCCAAGAACCGGAGGGGAGAAACCAAACCATTTTCATTTATTTAGATTGAGACGGGCTTCTTTCCGCGCTTCTCTCTCTCGTCCTTCTTTGCCTGTTCCTGCGCTTCTTTCTCTACCTCTTCCCACCCCCTTGCTGTGAGACCGCGTTCCCGGAACTCCTTATCGCTGATGATCTGGACCATCTTGAACTTCCACTTTCCGAGCTTCAGGATGAGGAGGTCGCCGCCGATAATGAATTCTTGCGTTTTTTCGCCGGGCCATGTCTTGATGGGTGTGAAAGAAAGATCGTCCGACATTTCGCCGGTTTCGCCAGCGCGACTGCCCACGTAGGCGCCCTTGTTCGAGATAATGCGTTGACCTTCACTCTTGGATGCAACTAGGCCGGCAGACCAGAGGACTCGGTTAAAGGGTTGATTGTACACAAGAGAGCGGGGGAGGGTGACGCGCGGGGCGGGCATGTTGCCGAAGTTTGTTTGAGGGGCATTCTTGTTTCCAGCTTGCATGTTCTCGAATCCGGCTGTTGGAGAACGGGTGCCTTCTGTTTCAAGTACGGATGGGTCGATTTTTAATGTAGGTTCCGGAATAGGTCCTGGAGGGGAGGATCTTGATCCGAAGAGTTGTCGGTGCTGGAGCACTGTGGCGTCTGCGTCTTCCTTTCCGTGGATGAGTTCGACGAATTCCCTGGCGAGCGTATGCTGCGCAACGCGTCTGGATGGGTCCTTGACGTGTTCTTCCATTATCTTCTGGATTTCAGGGATGGGAATAAAGGTGAACATCTTCAGGTAGCGCTCTACATCGGCATCAGCTGTTCTCACGAAGAACTAGTATGTGTTAGCATGTCCGTAGAAACAATTTATCAAGGCGTACTAACCTGATAGAGCTCGAAGGTAGTCGTCATGTCCTTGTCAAGCCAAATGGCATTACCCGCGGACTTTCCAAACTTGGCACCAGATGATGTAGTTAATAGTGGCGTGGTGAGACCGATAGGCTTCTCCATCTCATCTTCCAACGGCTTCCGGTCGAGCTCAATAGTAGTATTCCTACTAACCGCCTTGACGGCATCCGTTCCAAATAGGATGTTTCCGTACTGGTCAGCACCACCGACTTGGACCTGGACGCCCTTCTTGAACAGTGTCCACCAGTCCCATGCCTGCATCAGTGGGTAACTGAACTCGGCAAAAGACATGCCATCACCCTTGGTTAGTCGAGTCTTTACCGTATCCCGCCCCAGCATCGGACCCAATCTGATGTGCTGGCCCAGATCCCGGAGCACTTCATAGAACGAGAGTTTGTTCCACCAAGTATTGTTGTTCACCAATGCCCGCTTCCATATGTATTGTTGCTTCTCATGTCCATGTCTGATACCGTACTTCTCGATACTGGTACCGAGCTTCTTCAGTTGCATGTGCATGTTGGCCATGTTCGCCTTGCGGACGGAGTTCTGCTGGGCCTCCCGGCCTTGTAGTCTTCCGGTTGGGTCACCTATTCTCGATGTGGCACCACCAAGCTGTATACTATCAGACAAGAGTTCTCGACAAGAATAGACGAAGAACTGTCTTCAACTCACCAGAAAATAGACCGGCAAACCATGAACATACGCCCAAGCCAACACCATGAAAGGCAGCATATGACCAACATGCAGCGAAGGTGCCGTAGGGTCGACACCAGCATACAGCCCAACTCGCTTTTCAATGAAAAGGTTCCTTAGAACATCGCGCTCGCTATAGTTTCCCCGAAATGACACCAGTCAGCTCTCCCAGTTCCGCAATAAGGATCACAGTCCCCAACACCCGCCAGGAAGTAACTCACCCAACAACATCATGCAACAACTCTCTCTCCTCCAATATATCCACAAAACTCTTCCTCTTCCCGGCCCGGATTTCCTCGGCGTATTCCGCCCATTGTTTCTCCATATCCTTCTGTCTCTGGATATACGCTTGGGTGATCCATCGCGTTTGCACCGCACGCGCACATTGTCGCCAGGATTGATCAGCGGTCGGTCGATATGAGACAGAATACACAGAGTGCAGACGCGCAGCATCTGCCGCGAATGTGTATTTGGACCGGCGGCATAGTCGTGTTGCTCTTGGAGGGTTGCGGAGACGAGTCGCGCGCGCGAGGGTTGAAGGTCGTGGCCACATTGGGCCAGATAGGGGTGAGACCACGATTGAAGATTGAGTGTTGCAGGTCTGGAAATAAAAGAAAAAGAAAGAGATGACTCGTAAAAAATAGTAAGAGTACTTTTCTCCCCGTCTGCTCGATATACAATATGTCGGGGAAGTATCGGAGTCTGATACTTTTTCTGGGCGGAAAATTGATGATGCGGAATCCTTTGGTCCGTGCGCCCGCAGTTGCTGATAGCTTCGATAATTAAGTTAACAGGGTCTTTGCAGAATTTCTGATCTGCCTTCGTGCACTTCTATGATAGTTTATTGACCACATAGATGATCTAGGTGAATCGTCATGGTATAGCACTACTCTCTGAGGAATATGCTACATTCTAACGCACAGAACCACGTCTGGACTCACTAATGCGCAGTTTTATATAGTTTCGACCTTGGTGTATTCAGTAGAGTTTAGGCAGGAGAAAGTGGACAGAGGCTATTGATCTTCTGTCTTAGGCTTGAAGGTGGCAATGCTTCGTTTTATCATTGAATTGTATCTAAATTTCTCTGTGTGAACACCGGTACCCATTCAGCGTTACGTCGTTACCATGTCTTCGTGTCTATCTAACGAAAATCTGGACAACAACCTCGTTGCTCCAGCCAGCATCCAAGCCCATCGTCTTCCACGCCGATAGGACATCGATCGCCAGGATGGTGGAATCATCTCCTCCCTCTTTCCAGACCGTCTTTTTGGGGACTGCCTGTCCAAATACCGTCACCATGAAGTTCTTGTCCATAGTCCGGTTGGGCAGGTCACTGATGTAAATACCCAGAGTACCGAGGGCTTTCAAGTTGACGTCAAAGCGTAGCCGACCGTTTTCGACGATGAAGATATCGGAGCTGACTATGGCGGCAACACCGGTCATCTTACCGAGCAGGCCCAATATGGCCACATGCGTAAGACCGTCGTTAGCGGAGTTGCAACCTCGACTCCCGCTCAAGGTAAAAGAGCGAGTCGGATATGCGGTGAGGATCTCCCATCCCTTTTGTTCCAAGGTAATGGCGACCAGAGAATCCTGTGACATTGGTTGCATCATGGCCGTGACCCTTCCGGTTGTATGAGCACGGACAATATATTTGCCATGTGAGTCAGCGTGGATGCCTGGGAAATCGATGAGAGGTACAATAGTTGATACATCGGAGGAACTGATGTTGAAGAGACCTAGTATCCCACTGCCTGTCATAGCCCAGCCTGTGTAAGTTCCGATTCTGAGGACGTTCCCCTCGTTGTAATCGTGATATGCATCTAACGTGCGTCCAACAAGACTTGGGCGAAGAATAACAGTATTACCGCGTATAGTGGGCCCAGTAATCTGATCGATAAGCTCGATGTCATGCTTTCCGGGTTCATCGGTAATATAGATCGGACCACCTGAGACGCATCGAGAAGCCGCATGGAACGAAGCGTAAGGGTGGCTGGTTTGGAACATATCCCAATCTGGAATTACGTTCAGGTGTCGAGTGAGAAGTGCATTGTGCGCGTTGCAGAATACATGCCAGGGGTGAGAGGCTGGTACGTCAGGGAAGAAGTCATCTGAATTTCGTAGAAGGATGCTGGGCTTATTGGTTGGCATCTGAGAGTGGAAGATAAGCTGAGGGGTCAGCGACATGCAGGATATGGCTCTGCTGCTGAAGTATCTCAAGGAAGAGATGGACCATGCATCCTGATAAGCAGTGATGAACCGCCTTCTATCGTCTGCATCTTCAAGGAGATCAAGGAAGAACTGGGCGTCGGTCTTGACAGAGTTTATTCCGACGGAATTAAGGTAAGAATAAAAGTCAGCATAGAATCGCGATACGTCGTCTGGATCGATGGTGAGTATAGTCCCACCAGCAACCGGATCCTTGACTTTGACTTCCTTTGTCTTGTATTTCTTCGCGAGCTCCCCATCTGGAGATATTCCACCCCAGTATCCTAACAGGGCATGCCAGACAGCGATATGCTCAACGCTCGGTTGGCTACGTCGGATCGCCTCGACAGTATGCTTCAAGCCATGAGGAAATCCCTTGGGATTCGCTTCGAAACGTTTCCAGCCGCGCTTAAACTGGATTTGACCTTCATTATCCAACGACTGCCAATTGTCGTCGATGATGAGATTTGAAATGTTGATCCCATGATCCTTAAGGGCATTCAAAGCATTGAGGATCTTTTCTTCCGTCAAGTTCTGACCCAGAGCATTCCACGTGCAGTAGGTCAGACCGTCGTACCAGTCAGACAGCCACTGTACCTTCGGATCCTTTTCCACCATCACGATATCGGAGCCAAGGGGAGAATCGGGATGGCTCTTTTGTGATGGGGGCGGTGAAGTAGTGTCCGTTAAACCTGGTGCTCTCACGATTTTTCGTGATTCGTATATCACTGCACTCGTTGCTACCTCGAAATCTTCAGCTACTGCAGCCAGCACTTGGAATTTCGCCGGCTCGCGGTTATCATTGCGAGCCTGGATAACCACCTCTCCCTTGTCACCGGAGTGAAAGACGGTTAAAACATCGCTGACACCGGAAATCGCTAGAAGTAGAAGATGTAGTCCATCACTCCGCAGGAACGAACATAGTATCGCGTCCTCAGTCAAGCGAAATTCCTTCTTGCCATGCCTGGGGGCGAGCCACGGGCTCCAGACCCGAACAAGAGAAAAGTTGCGGATGACTGCAGAAGGCTGCCCTAGAATGACCTTCTTAATACCCGAGTCGTTTTCTTTTGCCGCATCAGTGTTTCCCGAAATATGCCACAGCATCGAACCAGGGGCCTCGCTCTTGCGCGGCTCAACCTCGACTTCGCTCGACAGACCATCAATGTAGTGACTGAGCTCCTGCTTACTGGACTCCAACGATGGCTCCGACGTAGGCAATGTATCAAATTTGGACTTCCTTGGAGGGAATACTAGCTCTCCATCATTCACAAGACACCGTTGATTCGCCCACTGCCATTGCGCATCAGGGCTGGTTCTGTATCTAACTGTAAACTTGGCGTATCCTCCTTCTGCAGGAAGATTGATCTCCTCCGAGAAGGTGTAGCGATAATAGGCCTCTTCTGCGTTACCTGTCAGTAGAGGGGTAGAATAATGATGATGTTTCTTTAACGGAAGGGCGCTCCAGTTCGGGTCTGTGATGTTGTGCCAGATTTGGGCCTCCCATGATTGTTCCGGGAATGTCTTGCTCGATTCGAGTATGACAGTAAATCGAAGCTACATGAGGTTAGTATGCAATATGCGGATCGCTGACCCGCCAGATAGCTTAAGGACTAGAAAGGGTGGAATTAGGTGTAGGAGGAGTATGTCTAGGGACTCAAGCTTGATATACAGCTGAATAGACATTCTTAAGTGCATTCTTTTTAGAATTATACGGAATATCAATGGAGTTAATCCTGACTCATGCAATGATAGTCCTCTTTCATCAATCAATTAATGGAAGCTCACCTTGTCGTCGTCCTCAGACTTCAATATCTTCTGTATCCGCGGTACGCAGGTCACTTGTCCAAGTGAAGGGTATGAAGTCACTTGCGCAAACAGACTCATTTGCGCTGGGCGGATAAATTTCACCTGTGACTTAGCCTCTGAGGCCGGTTGCGACGGAGCAGGTCTGCTCGGTACAGCTGACATATTGAAGGGATTTGGACCAATAGATGGATCCAAGCAGAACAATAACAAAGACAGAATTATGCTACCAAAGTCAGAATGGCTCTGAGAGACCGAATGATCATGGTCTTTCCCAGGATGCGACGTTAAGGAAGAACGAGGCACTTCCGCCACCCATGATGCAAGATGAGCTGTTGTTGCTGTGGTGGAGCGGAGAGGCGGTGACATGAGCGGGGAAGATGGGTGATTGGCGCTCGCGGCTTCTCCAGATGGCGAAGAGCTTAAAAGTGCTATCAATAGCTCAGATGAGGGGTTTAAAAAGGCAAAAATAGCTTAACTGCATTCTATTTGCAATGGTAAGATACAGAATACGAGCAATCCACATAGAAGAGGAAGGGTTGAGCGGGTTTCCCAGCAGGCTTTTGATCGATAGAAAGAAGATCATTTGAATTATTTGACGATCTTATCTGACTATGGACAATTCGTTTTTTTAACAGTATAAAAATATCAGAGGCTCGTTGGTCATAATATATACCGCATGAAAGCGGTTAGTATCTCATAACAATGGCCAGATAGAAAACTACCAATTCGTAGTTTACTCGATCTTGATGCCGACCTTTCCGAGGTGCTTCTGGGCCCACTATAACAGAAAATGTTAGCATGTCTCCTACTGATAATTGGGCATCACAGGATTCTTACCTGGTACTCGTACGCCTCCTTGGCCTGCTCCAGAGTGAAGACTGTCTTGTCGACAACAGGGTGGATGTCGTTGGCCTCAACGGCGCGGACCATGTCCTCCATCAGGTCACGGCCACCAACGTACACTCCACGGATGGTGAAGATATTGCTTAGAGCATCCATGATCTGAGGCTTGCCTCTCGGGTCGCCAGCACCGACGAATCCGATAAGACAGATGGTGCCCTCAAACCTGATGCATTTAATACTCTGCTCCAGAGTTCCGGGTCCACCGACTTCCACAACGATGTCGACACCTTCCTCATGAGGGGTGAGCTTGCGGGCTGTCGTGCCCCAGTTTGGGTCCTTGTTGTAGTTGATAACATGGTCGGCTCCAAGCTTCTTCAGTACTTCTTCCTTCTCAGGAGTCGAGGTGGTAGCAATGACTGTGGCACCAGCAGCCTTGGCGAACTGTTTGAGCACACCACGGTCAGTATGAAGTCCACGGATAAAACCACTGAGGGCGAGTTCACATACCTGGAGAGCGAACATGCTGACACCACCGGTTCCCTGGACGAGGACGGTCTTACCCGGTCTCAGTGGCTTCAGACCAAACAGGGCGTTCCAGGCAGTGAGACCAGCGCAGGTGAGGGTAGCCGCTTCGACAGCATTGAGGTTCTTAGGAGCACGAACAAGGCCTTGCTCGTTGAAGGCACCATACTGGCGGAGAGTACCATCGTAGACACCACCCAGACCGGTCTTGGAGGCCTTGATATCAATCTCACGGTAGAGGTGTCCCTGGTTAAACAGAGTGACAACCTTGTCGCCCTTCTTGAACCGCGTAACCTTGGGACCAACCTCGACAACCTCTCCTGCACCATCGGAGCCGGGAACCACTGGGAGATCGAGAGGGAAGGGGTACATGCCCTACGCAAGCAGACATATGTCAATATCCATCTGAACCCCGCAGGGAAAGTCTCAATAGCTTACCTTGGGGATGATAAGGTCTCTGTAATTCAGAGAAGCACCCTCAAGCTTGACCAGAACGTCGTAGTCACCGACCTTGGGGACCTCCCCCTCCTTGTTGAAGGAGAGCTCATCGAAGCCCTTGCTCATGCCCGTGAGGGTCCACAGCTTCTGCGTTGTTGGCGCCATTGTGGTAGTTTTGTTGATCGATGGTGAATACCGACAAAATCAACTCTGCTTCAAAAGCAATCCATCGGCGTAGATGGCTTTATATAGGTGTGCGCGGGGCACATGGTGGGACTGGAGTGACGGCAATGTTACCAATCTGACCCAAATCCACTGGCGTCACTCGCACCCGCATAAGTATAATCATCTTGGGGAAAATCCAGATGGTTCGACCATCCTAATCACGGCAAGTAAATTAATGCAGAGGGTTCTGGTTCAATAACGGAGACTAGCTTGTTTCGTGGGTCTCCGCTGATAAATCTGTCCGAGGAGCTTCTCTAAGTTCCTCCGTGCGGGCATCTACCGTCGGAAAGTTTTGAACCATGAAACTTCGAGAATAGAATGCTTAGCTTGGCAACGTGTTGTTAGAATAGGCGACCAAGTCCAAAGGCCAACGAAAAGAGGCATTAAAAGGATTCCTATTACGGCCAGTTGCAGGTAGACCAAGCAAAAACTGGCAAGTACTACTTAATATCCAAAGGTGATCGCGGAACACGGAAAATATGTAACTAAGCCTCTTCTTATCGGCGTTGGCATTCTGCCACTAAAAAAAAGAGTCCACTACTGTCCACAAAATTGTTTACTCCAGAGCAGAAGGTCTTTCTTCAAATGGTGCCCTGAAGTTGATTCTCAGATTTCTCAATTCCGTTGGGACAATCCATTGTCAAGGACTGAAAAGGGAAGAAATTTACCTTCCCTACTACTCTGACGTCATCATGATTGATATATTATGATCAGATCTTAATACAACTGGAATATGACTTATAATGACCAGGACTCCCCGGTATTAAATCACCAATTTCCAGAGTCACTTATTTCCCTCGATCTTTACACTGTCCAAATCTTCTCGGCAAGATTTCTGAAGTCTTCGACAACGAAGACTATGTCTCCCTCATCGAGTCCCCGAGCTGGCCTAAGGAAGAGATCCTCAAATGCTATGGTCAGTGGAGCGTTGCTTACGCGAGAAGTCTTCTGATCATCTTCTGATACGACAACTCGTTGGATGGCCGACAGAACCTTCTTGGTCGGATTCATTCCAGGATCCAGGTCCGCCAAAATCCATTTTTCAATGGTGATTTGCCTTCCCCCTTTGTCGTACTCAATGGTTAGGGCGGTCTTCACATCACCGTATGACGCCATGAGCCACCAGCGGATATCTGATTCGAACTTTGCACGGGACTGAGGACAGCCACACTCGACGACGATAGAAGGCCATGTAGATGACCTTCCTGGGGGTAACGTAACGGGTCGACCTGATTGATCAGGCCGTTTCCTTCGATACGGCGTCTCGACTTCTATTGCTTCTAAGGAAAGGAATTGAGGACTAAGATTCATAGAGTGCAGTTTCGCGGTCAAATATTGACTGAATACTTGGCTGGCTTGCATATGCGTAGCTGTAGTTATTGTGAGAACGAGGATTTGACGGACAGGATCGTATGAATCAATGGGAACAGTAATATTGTTGTCATTCGAAGCCCAGATCTCATTTAAGTAGTTATCCTCTGTCACGTTGGTGAAGATAACAAATTGACTCCTCGTTCGCGTCTGATCATTGCTAAAGAGATCGTTTTCATGGTCGACTATTCGACGATAGTGATCCAGACCTTGATACCCGTATGCACTGGTCCCTGGGGGTATCCCATTAAGAATACCGCCGGTTGTTTCATCGACTTTCTTTGCATATTTCCTGTCGGGCATAGCCATCGACTCTGGTCTTTAATTAATAACTGGACAGACTTATAGTCACTCTTATATAGAAATATATGTAGGTAGGAACCTTGCTGATATAAATGTACAGGATGAAAATAATCTGACTTTGTTAGATGTAGACTTTGCCCTTTTTCTCAGATGTAATTTCAACCTTATGAGTTCATTATGAGTCAGGGATTAGATGATTGGCCGAACAACATCGCGGTTACTAAGTCGCAGCAAATAGTGTTTTATATTCCTATTCACTATTCCGTATAAAATGTTGAGATGGTTGATTCGAGGGGCTCAGGAGCCTATGAGGTCTAAAATGTTCGAAGGATGCATTGTCTTATCAACTGCGTCTAAACAATAATCTAGCCTCGATGTCGGTTCGAGATCGAAATACTGGTGATGAATCCATGCGAAATCACCCACTGATTACCCCGCTTGTCCGACTGATAAGCCTCCCCGCACAATAAGACTTGTTTATCTCCCCGAGAGCTGATAGGATTATTGCGCTATGACTATGATCCGAGGATATATTATAAAGTGCTGTTCCTTCCCCCTCAGCTTGATAGATGATTTCTGGAATGTTTACAGCGTGCAACTGAGGGATTTTGCTTATGAGCCTTCAATAAACACAAGTTACTAGAAGAATCACTTAAATCGCTTCATAGTAATGACGATTCAGACCTGGGAAGCTAAAGCCTCCATTGCGAGGAGAAAGCGCGATGACTCGGTGGCTCGAGTCGAACCCCCTCTTCAAGGCTTACCGGCCACATTGCCGCAGAACTCTCAGGAACTGCCAAAGGCGATTCTGACTCCCAAAGAGCTGGAAATCACTGAGAAATACTCGGTTACTGAGCTTCTAACCAAGTTGCACAGCAGGGAACTTTCCGCGGAGGAAGTCACGAGAGCTTTCTTACGACGCGCTGCCGTGGCACATTTCGCTGTAAGCTTTCCTTGCAATTTCTAGGAATTACCCCTAGCTGAGGATGAGTTGGTTCTGATTCCTATAGACGAATTGCCTCACGGAGTTGATCTGGGACGAGGCCATCGCGCGAGCACGCTATCTTGACTCTTTACCCGAGCCTCTCGGGCCGCTTCACGGATTACCCATTTCCACAAAGGAACACCACGGCTCTAAATCGCTAAATGGAACAGCCAATGCATCCTATATCGCATGGGTCGACAAGCCACATGGTTCCCCACTACTCTATGATATCCTCTGGGATGCTGGATGTGTCTTCTACGCTCGCACAACTCAACCCCAGACGATCATGCATCTAGAAACGAGTAGCAATATCTACGGGCGCACGGTCAACCCATATAATCGAGACCTAACGTGTGGTGGCAGCAGTGGAGGTGAAGCAGCTTTGATTGGGATGCGTGGTAGTCTCTTGGTAGGTGGCTCACTGTCCTTGCTATCGGTTGTTGCTAAGAAATACAGGGTGTTGGCGGCGACATTGGTGGAAGCATTCGCTGTCCAGCTGCGCATACTGGTATCTATGGATTCAAGTACGTTAATTGTGTGGGGATGAACTACTGCCAGTACTGACCTGCCTCAGAGCTACCACGAAGCGAGTTCCATCAGGTGGTCAACGAAGCCACATGATCGGAAAGGAAACTATTCATTCTACGCTAGGCCCCATGGCTACAGACCGTGATACAATCGAACTGTTCATGAAAGTCGTATTGTCAACGAAGCCATGGCGTCTGGACCCGTCTCTAACCGCAAAACAATGGACACCCTATAAGTTCACAAGGCCGCCCAAGATTGCAGTGCAATGGTGGGATGGCGTCGTAATGCCCCATCCTCCTATGCTTCGAGCCCTTAAAGAAGTCTCCGAAGCTTGCAAGGCGGCAGGTATGGAAGTAGTGGACTGGGATTCTGAATCACTGGATCATCGTAGAGGATGGGAGATCACAGCGGCTCTGTATTGGCCAGATGGCGGCGAGGAGGTCCTCGGTCTCCTAGAGGAAGCGGGTGAGCCGATCCTACCACTGACGAAGTTTATTATCCATGAACAACCCTCGGTGAAGAAATTGGACCAGAGTGGACTGTGGAAAGTAAGTTATGCTGGAGTCCCCCATACGCCCAATGGGTGCAGTGAGCTGATTACAACTCTACAGCTCTGCTCGGAGAGAGATGCCTATCGCGAAGCATATGCCAAACACTGGACCAGTACCGGAAAGGCCGATGGAAAGGAAGTCGACGTTATCCTATGCCCACCATCATTTGGAGCAGCAACTCCACATGAACAATCGCGCTATTGGGGATACACTTCCAACTGGAACCTGTTGGATTACCCCGGTGTCGTATTCCCTGTGACGACAGTCGACCCGGAGAAAGATAAGAAGGACCTAGACTATAAACCGAAGAACGCGGAAGATCAGTTCGTCTATGATATGTACTCGCCGGAGAAGTACAAGAATGCTCCAGTCAGCTTGCAGATCATTGGGCGAAGACAGTACGATGAGAAGGTGATTGCTGCATTGGTAGAAATTGAGCGTGCCATGGGAAGGAAGTGAGACAATTCCAACTCGCATGAAATACTATATGTGTACCCTACATATACTAGCTCCGATATGAAGGATCTAGAACGAAAAATAGAGCCTTCCAGATAGGAAAAGCCAGGAATGTCATGCAAGAGTCCTAGCTAGCGCGAAGCCCAGATGGCCTGAGTGCTTCATGAAGGGTGTGAGATCCTACCAAATATCCCATAGCTACATGTTTGGCAGCAAGGCATTAAATAGCTACTTTATCGAACACCACCATTCTTACATTTCCAGTTCTGCAGGCAATGCAATACAGCACGCAAAGTCCACGCCGCTCCTGTATTTATCATAAGAACAAGGCTGCTACTCTTAGCAAAGTAGTGCAGGTCCAGATGCTAAAAAGTAGAATATCAAGCTTCTAGTGTTCCCAGAAACATTCATCCCAGGATACCCTTATTTTAGTGAGTGCTAACTATGAGCCAATTAAACAAGTTGGAGCGCTGGCAAGCAAAGCGTGGTTGTAAAGGATGACTTGCAAGGTGCAAGCAGCTTGTCGTGAGGTGCAGATATCCATCTGTTCGGGTATATCACAGCATTTTCCCGATGGCTAGGTACTTGCTTTTCAATAGCCAAGTGTTCCTCGATACACAAGGCCAGATCAAGGGAGTTCACCGCAAAATACAACCAATGTATGTCGAGCGCATGGTCTGGGCTCAGGGTGGAGGCCATACACTACAAACTTATGATTTGCTTGGTGACTTCAAGATTGAAGGCTTGTGCTGCTGGGAAAACACGATGCCGCTTACACAACAAGCATTGACTCTCGATGGTGAAGAGATCCATGTTGGCTCGTGGCCGGCGTTGAATACAATGTCCGGCGTTGAAGATGTCGCAAATGCACAGGTTGAGCCTCTAATGAAGAATCACACCCTGACTGGTCAGACGTTTGTGATTTGTGCTTCTAATTACATTGATGATTCATTTTTGAACTCGATGAAGGAAAACCTGGGCGAACAGGACAGCCTAAAAGCTGAAGGGGGTTGGTCTGCTATTGTAAGTGCCTGAAGAATAATTCCCCACTCCCCACGCCATTTTTTATACTAACGACCACCCATTCTGCTCGTTCCTCGTTGGACCTCATGACGGAGCGATAGAGAAGTTTGTAAGCGCCAAACTAGATCTATCACAGTTGGCACAGGTAAAAAGTGTGAATAGACTCGAGTGGTCATTACAGAAGACCGAGATCTTCGACTTAAGAGTGAACTGGAGGCCTCTCTGGGCTGACGATGTCGAATCTGCGTCGTGGCCTGCTGGTGAAGATCATCAGCTGTTGAAGCATGATATTGAAGACATATATGATCATGTGAGAAATTCAAAAAATTGACAATCTGGCAGCTTAATGTTAATTCCTTAATTGCAACTGTCTCAGAAATAAACAAATTAATCCATACACAAATAAGTACTGAGAAAGAAAGAGTGTATGCTATTTAATCATGTGGCCAATCTTCTTAATCATGAAAGATCTCCTTAGCTTGTTAGATCTCCCGGTTAATAACCTTTGCATGTTTTTCAAAACGTAGAGAAAGTTTGACTGGGAATGGTTTCGGCGCTGTCAGGAAGCCGTTCGTCCACAGAGTCTCCATGCTATCATTGACCTCTTCATGCCTAAGCTGACGTCCTGTGCATTACCAGGCAGGATATCAAATGCTGAAATAAGCTTGGAAATGTTGATTTCCTTCCACTTATCAGCACCTATATTTGAAATCTTAACTGATGATGGAATTTTACCAAAGAATTTTCTGCTAGATGAGACCCGGGACAGATTCTTCTTCCTGCGCCGAACCCATAGGTTTTGCGGATACCATGCGCGGTTTCAATCCCTGACTTAAGACCAAGTTCATTCTGATCAAATCTTTCCGATATAAGCTCATTAATACTCGGGGTTGTGATGAATAGTTCTTCGTGGGTCAGTAGACTAAAGATAGAGAAAGGGATATTGATTGTCACTCACTGCAGTTGAGTAGCAACGGTTATGATCGTAATACTGTTTCACCCGCAAATCCCAAAACTACTCCGATGAGGGGGTATGAGGAGATTTCCTGAGATGCTAACTGGACTGACTATTCCAATTTCCCTAGTCTCATAAACTTCTTAATACTCCCGAATGGTTCTGGATCAAACTTAAGTCATGGCGTCGGCTACCAGCACCGGCTTCATGCACCCAGCAGTTCTAAATAGGAAGAAATATCGTTTGAAAATCTGCGAGTTACTCATTCTGGCCTCACCCAGAGATTGCTGCTTTATCAGGGTGGGCTGGGTGAGTCAGGTGATCTGCTCTTCAGGTTAACTAATTATATCCCCCTTAACTAGTTAACTTAGGTCCTGCAACACGTCCTTAGACCTCGCCAAATCGGCTGTTAGTGTTTCGGCTTTGGGTTCAAGGTCAGAACCCAAGGTGGCTTCGTGCTCACCATGTTGGAAGCTACTGTCCGAAAAGATTTTCACTTGTTTCATTTTACCCATCAGTTAGATCTATTTCTCCTTCCCATCCCCCGGAAGTCCTTCAATTCATTATCAACTCAGCTTATACGCCGGCGGAGGACCTGCTCTTTCCAAACCAGCTCATCCTCAAGGTGTCTATCAACCGTGATTACTCCTGCGAACTCGACACCCAGACCAGATTTCTTTTCTTACACATCTGGGCGCTATCTCTACAATGAGAATCTTCGTTTGGCAGAACGATATGTCGAATTTAATGTTGAAGCGCTCGAAACCATCGCGGCTAGAAGTGTTGGTCGGAAAAAAGTCGCTCATATAAGAAAGCTTGCGGAGGGCGGTTTCAATAGGGCTTTTCTTCTCACCATGGAAGACGGATTTGAGGTTATAGCCAAAATCCCGTATCCACTTACTGTTCCAAAAACTTTCACGACTGAAAGTGAGGTTGCGACTCTGGATTTCTTACATTCGAGAGGGATCCCAGTCCCCCGGGTTTATACTTATTCTTCAAAATCCGACAATTCGGTAGGAACCGAATACATAATAATGCAAAAAGCCCCTGGGAGGCTGTTGGAGGAGCGTTGGTTTGATCTTACGCCTCAAGAACGCGTTCGTTTGGTAACGAGTTACGTTGAAATCGAGCGAAAACTTTTCTCCATTCCTTTCGGATCCTATGGCAGCCTATACTATAGGGACAGCTTACCCTCACATGCCCGAGCTGACCTTTATGCGCCGCCACATAGAGCAGATGAGGGTGATGATGAAAACCGGTTTTGCATTGGGCCTTCTGCAGACTACATGTTTTGGCGAGGCAAACGCGCACTATTTGAAGTGGACCGTGGACCTTGTCAGTAATCATTTTTCAGAATAAAGGGACCGAGAATTACTAACTGCGTGTAGGGAAAGACCCTCACGACTATGTTCGTTCCGTCGGTCAACGGGAATTAAAATGGACTCGCAAATTCGGAAAACCGCAACAGAATGACTTTCCTCATAACAGCATCCTTAAAGGAGATATTTCCCCTACAGGTTATATCGACCTACTAGAACAGTATCTCTCTCTGTCGCCTTATATCCTGCCCAGAGACCGTGGGAATTTCTTGAACAAGCCTACCTTGCGCCATCCAGGTAAAGTTTCACTAAAATTTACTCGACATAGCCGCTAATGATGCTCAGATCTTAACCCGTCCAACGTTTTCATATCGGACTCTTGTGAAGTTTCATGCATTGTTGACTGGCAGCATTCGTCCATCCTTCCATTATTGCTTACCGCCGGCAATCCACCACTATTCGAAAACCCTGATTCCGAGCCTCCCAAAGGCCTTGAGAAACCGTCCCTTCCAGAAGATTATGCGTCATTGAGTCCAGAAGAAAAGTCTCACGCTGATGAACTCCATCGACGAAGGATGCTATTCTATTTGTACATGGTTTTCAATGGTAAAGATAACAAAGCTCATCTCGATGCGCTTCGTTACCCGCTTTTGGCGCTCCGACAACATGCAGTAGACAGAGCTGGCCGGCAATGGAGCGGCAATATAGTTACGCTGAAAGGAGCACTTCTCAGACTTGCGACTCACTGGGACCAGCTCGTGGACGGAAACCAGGAGCAAATTCAATGCCCGGTTCATTTCGATCCGAAGGAAGCAGAGGAGTTCTTTCTCATTGAGGATAACTGGTTCAAAGCAACCATCTTACTCGAGCATTGGCGGTCTATCTTGGACGATCTTGGCCAAGACGGATGGGTTAGAGATGAATCATACGAAAACATCGTGGAAAAAAACCACCAACTTAAGAAAGAGTGGTTAGCTGAAGCAGAAGATGAAGACGACTTTATCTCCGTTGATCGGTTCTGGCCGTTTCAAGATCATGAAGAGCTCGATTAACCCCTGTTTTGAATAATCTCGGCTTTATCTTTCATCACCAAGCACTTAGATTACAGGGAGGTGGATCGATGCACTATGGATATTAATAATTATATGCCTCTGTAACAGTCCACGACTTCATTGAAATCAATCCTGCTTTCATACAGCCTCCTTCATCAGCTCCCACCATCTAGTCGCCTTTGATGAGTGGCTTTGGAAGCAAGAATTGGTCCTAGACGGGCGGGATCCATGCTAATAACTAGACGGAGTATAGCAGTTCCAAGCTATTAATCGAGGACGAACTAGGGACGGTGAAATGGAAAAAAGTTGGCTCAAAGTTTCAAATTAACATTTCAAAAGCTAAGTAGATAAAGGGCCTGAATTCTATTAGTTGTTTGAAAAACTTCTGGGCTGCGGCTTGCCAGAGGTCACGTGAAATCACCAATATTTCGATCTTTTTTTATTTATCACTTGCTACAGGGCACTAGATATCTGTTTGTATCAGGCCTCGGGCAATAATCTTATCATCCCTAGGGCGAACGAAAGGATATCACCGACTGGCTGTGATGAACCGAGGCAACATACTCAAAGCTAGACCGTTTAGAGATCGGTCTTAGTAGAGACTAAAGTTCTCAGAACATCTCTGATTGGGCGCTCTAATATAAAACCCCCCTTGGTGGATAACTAACTAACTATAGTTAATCGTCTAGTTGCTTAAATAACTCGGGGTTTTGAGTCTGCCCGATTCTCCCGACTCGCGCGTAATCCCATCTAAGTAGTTGATCCTGACGAATCCACTTCGCAGACGTGCTTAGATGAACCGGAGGGCTGAGTCTGGCCGACATCTTTGTCCTATAGAGTCGTCCCATATACAATATTCAGATCACTATAAAAGTCGCGAGAATTATTGCAGGAGAAATCGTCTCAAGCAGTCGGTGTTGAGCTCTGAAAATGGCGTCCTTTATCGCAGCATTTCTGAATCCCTATAACTACATAGGATCCGTTCAATTCAATCCGGACGAAAATATTGGCGACCTGTCAGGGAAGGTCATTCTGGTAACTGGAGGTGTGTACAGCAAACAAGAGCAATACGCTCTTCTCT
Organism: Paecilomyces fulvus; assembly: GCA_029606305.1. Classification (NCBI taxonomy): domain Eukaryota; kingdom Fungi; phylum Ascomycota; class Eurotiomycetes; order Eurotiales; family Thermoascaceae; genus Paecilomyces; species Paecilomyces fulvus. Next base: position 291,131 of record JAPVCG010000010.1, read on the forward strand.
TAGCGATGGATGAGATTATCTGACTGAAAGAGGACCACAGGAAATGCGGGATTGGGCAAAGAATCCATCTTCCAGCTAGCCAAACACAACCCGCAACACATTTATCTTGCTGCTCGCTCAGAGGTGAAAGCAAGAGATGCCATTAACTCGATTGAGGAACGTCTTGGCAAAGATGTGAACATTAACATTACCTGGCTCCCTTTGGATTTGACATCGACAGCTTCTATCAAGAAGGCAGCAGAAACGTTCAAGTCGCAGGCGTCCAGGCTCAATATCCTGATGCTCAACGCGGGAGTGATGGCTCTTCCACCCGGTGAAACGGAGATGGGCCACGAAATCCAGCTAGGCACGAATCATACCGGCCACTTTCTTTTAACCAAACTCCTCTTACCAACTCTGCTCAAGACGGCCGAAGAACCAAACTCCGATGTTCGAGTGATCAGTCTTTCATCCGTGGGACATAAGATGGCGCCGTCGTTCGAGACGATCTTAGACCAGACCAAGTTGAAGAAAACAGGTGATACCTTAGCCAGATATGGAGCATCCAAAGCCGCCAATATCCTCTTCGCGGCCGAGCTTGCTCGTCGGTATCCTTCGCTCACATCGGTATCTGTCCATCCTGGTGTCATCTTGACGGACTTATACGCCACAGTATCGAAAACTCCAATTGTAGGAGCACCCGGTTTCAGGATCCTGGGAATTTTTACTACTCCACTGTCTAAGGGTGTCTACAACCAACTGTGGGCCGCAGCTGGAGCGAAGAAAGATGAGCTGGTAAACGGGTCGTATTATGTCCCCGTTGGAATATTGAAAGCCAAGAATTATTATGCGGTGAATGAGGATATGGGGCGACGCCTGTGGGAGTGGACCGAGGAGGAGTTGCAGAAATTTGGGGCGCTCTAGTGAATATTTGTGCGTAATTCTCCTTTTGGTCTATTATGTCTGTGAATAAATCAGCTGTAATGTCTATATATATCAGTTTCAGGTGTTTTGATATTGGATGTTACGGACGTTACTTGTCACTCTCCAAGCATCGGGTCTTTTTAAGTCGTCAGACCTCCCTAGTACGAGAAATTTCAGACATATATTCTCTCTGCAGCAGAATAGAATCTAGCAGACCGTACCACTATATCAGTCATATCATGTGGCTTCGGTAACTAGGTCTTCTACCTGAATACCCTCCATTCCCGCATCCCTTGCCTAATGGAACCATGGTGACTCCCGGCCGCCAATTCGAGTACCGAGTTCCAGTGACTAGAATTAACACAGCTAGGAAGCTTCGAGATAGGAATCCACATCTCTTGTCCTATTTGTCCTTATATTCCGGTTTTGGCCCCAGATATATCTTCTCTGTGAATATCCATCTCAGTACAAAATAGCGCTCTTGGTTTCCTGATTCTCGCATGTCGTAAACGCTGCGGCAGAACAATAAGAACGAACTCTCTGTTGTCAATAATTGTTGTTGGCGTTGAAGTAGTGAACACTATAGTGTAGTGACTTGATTAGTTGAACCTCCTCCCGCAAAGCATTTTGGAGATAGAGTGGTCTCATACCCGACAGCCTGGTTCGTTCTCACCAATTGCCAGGGCGATTGTCTATTCAGTGATTTCGCTGAAAGACCGAGTAAATTAAAATTAGAGAAGAAGCAAATCACTCTATGGAATGGAATGGATCGATTGGTTGCGGTCCTCATAATGTTCAAGACGGCAGGATAGATCTCATGAGAAACTGAAATGTAGCAATAGTAATAAGTAGGAAGAATGATAAGCTTCCTTTTCTGAATGAATCTGAAGTTATCTCCAAGAACCAAGCCTGTATGTTGTTATTCTTCCTCCGATCAGGAGTCCATTCCTTCTGTCGTTCATCGGAGAGGTCAAATGAGCACATTTGCGCGAATATCACACTAAGATGATCGGATCAGCCAGAGGCTACGCAGATCAATTCCGCCTAACTATTCATGGTTTATCGAGTCAACTTCCTCTTAACATATAACATATTACGACAGTGCATGCGCGAGATTAAGCACATTTTGATGACAACGATCGTTTCCACCAGGTCCTAAGATCAATCAATCCGACACCTCCGCTGAATCAGACCGTTGATTCATAGTTAATTCTAGTCGTCTTTACAGTTACTCTGGTGTCTGCCAAGTAGTAGTGAGGCTGAAGCTCTAGGAACATCACAATCGTCGCCGTGATGATATAATAATATGAGTAGACCCGGTGACGATGGATCTAAACACTACAAACTTCTGTTTTTCTTCTGCACGATAAGATGGATGGTGGTACCATGAATATGACAATAGGGATGGAGCACCCCGACCAAAGCCATGGTACTCATCCTGGCCATAGTCATAAAATGGCGATGCCCGCCATCTTCACCACCGGGACGCAGATTACTCTTTTCGTGAGCAGTTGGAAGACCTCGTCCATAGGGACGTATCTTCTCACACTATTCTTCCTCTTCTCATTAGCCTGCTTCAATCGGTTTCTTGGGGTCTTAAAGATCCAAATCGACGCCAAGACAAATTCCACTCATGTCCCCAGTGCACCTGGATTGACACCCCCGGCCGCCCGACGACGACGCAACTTCATTCCCAAGGAGCGCATGAGCCCTCTCCCACTATACATGGAGATTGATAAGAGTGACGACGAGAGCAGCATCCAACTTCCGTCAGCTCCCTTCTTAAATTCCCAACCGCGGAAAGAAGGTTATGGGCTAGTCTCTGTCCAACGCCGGGAGTCGCAGGGGCTGGCAACGCGACATTTTCGCACGCTCTGTGGCGTATGGATCCCAAGTAGACCATGGAGCTGGAGACACGATGGTTTTAACTCATTTCTTGAGGTTATTCGGGCTTTAATTGGGTATTTACTGTGAGTTTCCATGTCCGCCAAGGGCAGAGATGAATGGCCCGCTGAACATATTCCGGGTAGAATGTTGGCCGTAATGACATTTAATATTGGGGTCTTTTGCGCCGTGCTCAGTGGAATAATTGTGGGTGAGCTTGTACTAGGTCGCTATGCAGGCTTATCGCCAGGTTGGCAGGATGGAGCGTGTCATGACGGCTAGAGGTGCTGGAAGAGGCGAAGTTCACAGCACATATGCGCTTGTTTCAATGTCAGCGGAACAACAGCTGGCTTGCTATTATACAAGGGATTGAAGCTCCGCCCTCAGATTTTATGTCTCCCCTCTTTCTTTCTTCTTTTAATCCTCTCCCTCGAGTCCATTAGGTAAATCGTTCCCACATACCACACAGTTAGATGGCTTGCCAATTTCTAAAGGCAAAATGAGACATATGCATAAATATGATTCTAACTTTCCTGAATAAATATTCCAAGGACATGATACTTAGCAGAGAATGGGGAATCAGAGACAGTTCATGTTGTATCAGAAACCTGCTCAAACCTTCTCAATTCAAGGAATAGTTTTCTTTCCCCTCTCCAGGGGTTAGACGATTGGAAACTATCACTGCATTGCTCGCGCATTCTTTTAATTCAACTTCAGCCTGACTCTTATCAATGATATGTACATCCTATTCCTTACACGAATAGTCTGCCCCTCGTGCGCGTGGACCATCCTACCCTGGGAGAGAGAAACCACCCCACAATATATGAAGATCATCTGAGCCGGTGTTTCTCATGATTTTTGCTCTGTTCCATTGAGTATAGGTTTCCTGCATTAGGCATGTGTGGGGTCTTGAATTGCGTGTTGGGTACAGTGACATCTACCTTCTACCCCACTATTCAGTAAGGATAAAACATTTTGCATGAACCTTTAATATTAACATGGTGACCCTGTATCGATTTAATACCGTCCATCAGCTTGTATTGCTTTTTAATTAGAGTGTCCCCCATTACCCAAGACCTGAGATTCATGGAACTGAGAAAGATTCTGCTATGCTCATGCACCTTCTGGAATGTCAGTTATATTTCTACGAATACTAAGGGTTTCCCATCCTTCAGACTGAAATCACAGCTTTCAACATCTACTTGTTCCACCGTCTTCCCCAAATGCGAAAGATCACCCTGGCCGTCAACTGCAAACCTCACACCATATACAATCCTGGGGCTCCAACCAGGGGAGCAATATTCTAAAGAACGCTACTATGAACTAGGAAAGATCTACCATCCCGACCGCTTCCAGGTTGTGAGTTCTTCTCTTTCGCATGGAGCCCGCACCGAACGGTATCGGCTCGTGGTCACAGCCCACGAGATACTTCGCGACCCGGAAAGGCGCTCAAAGTATGACCGTTATGGACTAGGATGGACACGTTTAAACGGAGTCACAGTTCCACGACAGCCAGATGGTCCCAGAGACGACTACAACCCAAGGCCAGCGGCAATGGGATTCAACTCATCGGAGGGTTTGCAGCATGAGAGACTAGCTGTATTGGTGCTTGTCATTGTTTTCTTCCTTCAATTTTGTTACTGTGTGAGCGAATTTTACAAAGCGGAAATCCAGGCAAAGAAACTTCACGATCAATGCTGGAAATTTATCCAAGCTCGACGCCAGCGAGCGAGCAGCTTGGGCATCCCCGATTCTCAGATGGAAAGTTTCTTGCTAAAGAGAGATCCGACGGGCACAGGACTGACCAAACTTGAGGAACCCGTTTATCGAGAGGTCCTCCCATACTGTTCCTATGAAAGTCGTTAAAGAGGTGTGTGTGATAGATTATACATCTCTCTGATGACAAATATGTCAACGTCAAATTCAAGATGCAGCTTCAAGGGAAAAAAAAAGTCAGATTCCAGCTGGAGCTTTTGCCATCAGTTTGTTGGGTTGTACATAATTCTGCCTATACGATCAGCAGCAAATGGGCTCGCCATACCCCAACGATATACCGAAAGGAACCAATTTGACTTCAAACGCTGCCGACTTGCCGGGTATCCAGAACTCTGTCTCGAATCTTCCAAACAGAGCAAACGGACCGGATTTGCACAGTTTCTATCTCCAGGGATTGGAGACCCTATTGCTTTTCTTGGCTCAATTCCTCGCTTAGCCTTCCTCTCTAAGAATCCCCAGACTTGTTTTCGTCTGTGATTGCATATAACGTCAGCCCTGCGTCTGTTTGAGCAGATTTAAGCCACTCAAGGACCATGCCAGAGGTACATTGTATATGTGAGATCCGAATCCTCCACAAGCAGAAGGTATTGTCTCCGTGAAAAGCATTCTCTACTGGTTCCGGAGTGACGAGACCAAGGACATCAAAAAGGCGACAACGAATAAAAAACCACGCAAAAAGAATTTATAGAAGCCGCCCCGCCACGATTTCGAACCTAGTGTTTGTGCCAGCATCCAACATCTTTTAGGAGGCAGGAGGATAGATTATTTGTCAATGACGGAAGTCTGATTGAGAAAACAGGTCTCAACAGCACTGACAAAGCCTCTCAGATGCTAATGTAGGTTATAGCTGTTCTTATTGTCAGTGTGTCTAGAACCATTATCCAGGATGGCCTCAGCAAGGGGCGCAGCCGTCACAATCAAGAGAATCATCGCCGGTCCCGCCTTTTCCCAGTTTCTGGAAGCGGAACCTTCGGATGCAGGATTTTACAACCCTTCTTTTTTTATCTATATATTGTGATGGCTCCTAAAGTCCTAGGAGAGCGATAATTTCCATGCTTGCAATGCTGCCAACGACCTTACCATGCTACGTGAGAATATATCGCTATCCGTACAGACATGGGCCATCCAGCAGCTGGCATTCCATGCCGCCGGCCTAATCTTCGAATACTGCGACCATACCAGCGCAATACGAGGCCTTAAAGTGCGCAACCCTGATCGCAAGTCCTACTATCAGATGCTGCCACGCGTGTTATTCAACCAGTGTTTCGTCCTGCTACCCTGTATGGTTCTTGCTCAACAAAGCGGATATTGCTTTACGGGACCATTATACCTTCCCCTATGGCAGTTTCTTCTCCCTCTGCCTATAATGGCTGTCGGTCACGACTTGGTCCAGTATCTCACCCACCGCTATCTCCTGCACAACCCCAGCATACGCCTCATGCGCACATTGGGCCACTCGCTTCACCATACCACCACTGCTAGCCGCGGCATCGGTGCGTGTTATATGTCTTCCGCAGATTTCTTTCTGGAGATCGTCTTACCCTACCTCATCCCTTTGGCGCTTGTTGGAGGTGGGGCCATGGATCATAGATTCCATTTTCTAGTTGCCGGTGCAGGTGCTATTGGCGGTGTCTATGAACATTCCGGATACGACCTGGTAGTGTTGTTTCGATCAGCAGCATCGTCTTGGAAGCTCAGTTCTTCGTCGTTGGTAACTCAGATTTCTCAGTCTCTTCTTCAGGTCGTAGGTACTTTGGTCGACAATCGAGCGCATGGTGAACACCACAGCCGCGGCAATGTCTCATTTTCGGATGGATTCGGTAGTCCCGGCCTCTGCGACACGCTGTTTGGGACGCGGTGGGATTTGAAAAGTTCGCAGAGGGAGTCAGTGGAGAAGGAGTGGCAGGCTCAGCGGCAGCGTTGGGATCGCTAGGGAGGCACTTCGGATGCATCGGTGTAACTTCCCTTGGACTGGACCTATTTCGAGTTGGTCTTGTACTATTTATTTTCATCTTGATTATTATGATTGCCGTATAGTTAATTTATGAAACATGATTATCATTAACGCGGAAGTGGGGATTGCTCTGGCTCCGCTGCGGTTGGCCCTTTCGTTTCAAGCTTAATTTAGGGTTGCATATTTGCCCTGAATGCATGACATCGGACGACATACCAAATTCTAGATCTGTCTCACATTAATATTGTCAAAACAGATCATAATATCTTGGTCTCATACAGGTATTTGAGGTGTAAATTATCATCGTAATAAAAATGCGCAGATTATTATAAATTAGCCTATCCGTGTAGGCTTTCTGTTTGCCCTAATTCCCTCATTGATGAACTGACCCACTCCGAGCTCAAGGAATGCAGTCATTTCTCTTGCTTTACTTCTTTATTTGAGAAGATATTATGTGACACAGTCATCTGTTCGACACTCTTACAGCACTTTTTGCCTGACATGTATTAGCAAGTACCGATATTCTGACCATCTTTCTAGATCAACATAATAGCTCGAAGTGTCATCTGGACATGATGAAGCAGTTCGAAAGATCTCTTCTAGAAGTTGAGACCTATGGCCATCACCGTCATTCTTCTAGGCTTCTAAGCCTAAACCCGTTCCACGCACATTTAAGAACATTTCAGCCGCTTACACCAATCAAGATGGGGGGGCCTTGGGAGCTCTACGATACCTTGGGCCAGAGTGAGTCCAGATCAAAGCCACCAAGTATCGTACGGTGAGCACCATCTAGAGGATGTAATTTCATAAGGAGAGATTTTGAGCATATTTCGAGGCTTCATTAATTAGGAAACTGTGCATTGTGGTCCTGCCGTTTCCACGTCTCCGCCATCAAACATGACGGGCAAACGCTTTCGATGCTCATATGCCCTTTAAATAGAGCCGCACAATATGCACATTCGCGGGATTGTTTCTAAGAATTGCATTTTCCTTGGTCAAGATGTCCATGAGCGCTTCAACCTCCCAAGTGGCCTCCTGGTTCTCCAATCTGCCCTTATCAGATCCACGATGTAACAATGACAGCTGCATCGCGTACCACGAAGCGCACGAGGCTTCACAGGCTCAGATTAGCTGGGCATCGCAGTTCCTATATGGTCACTATGTGGCCTGGTTCTATGCCATCATTTTGGCTCTTTTCATTGCGGCATTTTGGTACAACCAGCTTCGTGACCGATTCAGCCAGTATTCTTCCACATCACCACCACGATGGCGCACCGGCTCTATAGCTCTCGTTCGAAGCTTTACTTATCGCAGATTTCGGGGGAAAGTAGCGGAATACCTCGGCCTGCCTTCATTTGGGGTCCTCTCCCTGATCGTGTTCTTTTTCTTCTCTGCCACGCTGATGGTATTCGCACAACATCCGTATTACCGACCTAGGAGAGGGTTCCGAAGTCCTCCATTGGCAGTTCGCGCCGGTTTGATGGCTTTTGCACTCATTCCAGTGGAGATCGCACTTGCTGGGAAGGTCTGCACACTCTACCTTGCTGCGGAGGGAAGACAAATCTGATTTGAGTAATAGTACAATCTTATCACCTTGCTCACAGGAATCGGACATGAAAAGCTGAACGCTTTCCACCGCTGGGTCGGCTATATAATGCTATTCCTGAGCATAATCCATGCAGTCCCTTTCATTTATCAGCCACGACACGAAGGAGGTGCCGCGCAGCTGCGCGAGCAGTTTTACGAAAAGGGGAGCTTTGAGGTATGGTCTCTTCGCATCTGGTCGTACTTTGCGTTTTCTTTCTTGTGCTTGAAATGATTAATCCAATCGATTTAGTTTACCGGGACGCCTCCGTTCGGAATGCTGGTTGGCCTTGCTCTCCTCTCAATACCTCCCCTTCGACGTAAGATGTATGAACTCTTTGTGAACTTTCATATCCTTCTGGCCATCACCTTTTTTGGTCTCTGCTTCTGGCATGCAGGCCAGGAGCTGGACTCGTGGGCATATCTCTGGGCAACTCTTGCTCTGTGGCTGGCGTCGTACCTTGGCCGCATGTTTGTCAAGTCGTCCGCCTTCCGGTTGAAGGGCCCATGGCTCTCTGGATGTCCGACCTTCTTGTATCGCCTTGCAGATGATATGGTAAAGCTGGAAGTGTATCTTCCCCCCGGACAGTGCTGGAACTGGGAGCCCGGACAGCACGTCTTCCTCCGGTTCCCGATTGGCCTAATGGCTCTCGATAATCACCCTTTCACCATAGCCAATACCTGTCGCCCATGCCTGGCAGGTAATGGGTATTCAAAAGAGCATTGCGCGAATTACGTCCATGCGATCCAGGGAGGACAAATTATGAAGTTCTTGGTGCGCCCGCAGGGTGGTCTTACTGCCCGCCTCGGTACTATGAGTAAGTCGCAGACGATGACTGAAATGAACAATTGCATCAGCACCATCGTCGAGGGACCATATGGGACAATTATCCGGCCTGGAGTTGAGCGGCGGTATGATAACATGATCCTGGTCGCAGGCGGAGGTGGCATCTCTGCTGTACTGCCATGGATGGAACAGATCTCCCACCTCTTAGCGTCAAAAGAGTCTTTTGACAAATGCGTTACGAGGAGCATATATCTACTATGGGTCGTCAGGAGGGTATCCGCTCTTGAATGGGTCCAGCAGGAGCTGAAAGATATCAAGACTCTGCATGAAAAAGCGGTCTATATTCATATCTGGGTGACTGGACAAGGAGATCCCCAATATGCCTCGTCCCAGATAGACAAGAGCGAACAATTTTCTCCAGAACTGGATTTTGTTGACCAGATCACTTTCCAGCAGAGGCCAAATATGACCGAATTTATGTCTGATAAAGTTGGCCCCAACAGAACAATAGTGATCGGTTGTGGTCCGGAAAGCCTCAAGATCGATCTGAGCAATGCGGTAGCTCAATCGCAATCTAGGATCATGAAAGGCTTGGCTGTGGAATTGAAATTACACACGGATACTTTCGGATGGTGATGGGGTATATAGTTTGGACATGGCGATAATAGACAAAGGATTTGTGGTAGATATCCATTCAGGACATGGGAGAGGTTGGACATCTACGCGTCGACTATTATATATTTGGCCATTATTATTGAAGACCAGTGTGTCAATGTTGTCGTTGGTGCTCTTTATTTAATAGAAAAAACCCTGACGAGGCCATGGAGCTAGTAGTGGTCCGACCATGCGACCCTAACAGACGCCAATTAGGTACTGATCAGGAAATTTAGGATAAAAAGGATAGTTATGAATCCTTGCCGGACAACTCCATAATAGGAATCTAAGCGGAGATTACTTCTCTTCTCGCCCAGAAAGCTGACACGACACTTTAGTGGGCCTTGACTATCGCTGCATAAGATCTAAACAGATCTGGAATGTGAGAACGAGATCTGTGACCGTTCATGATCTCCACTTTGAACTTGGTCATGGCGTTGGGATCGAGGAGGCTTTTAACTAACCTAAGATCTTTTCAACGATCTACAACACTTGCGACAGAGCCAAGAACATGATGGGTTCTATCTGAATTAGGCATTTAGACTAAGTCTCCTTGTACGTAATTCTCAAGCTCAGCTTCTGTGATAACTTAGGTGTTACTGGGTAAAACCACGGGCCTAGCCCATTCCATGAACAGACATCAAGGCACTGATATTAGACTAGATTGAGCAAACCATCTTATTTCATTTCCTACTGGAGCTCAAAAATATGCTCAAGAAATGTGCTGCAGCCCCCTGTGAGACAACAGTCCCAATGAAACCATTGATCAATACCCATTGGACACTTTTTGTTGTTCTGGAGCCAGCGCAGATGTAGTTATTGCCAGTGCTGAAAACAACTCTGCATTTACCCATGTGACGGCAGGCACACGCCAGCTTGGGTGTTCTTGCACCCTGTACGTGACTGGATGGCAGCAGCGGTAATAGGATGCAGGTCCAATAAGTCATTTATACTGGACGGTATCTACTCAAGGTTTATTTTGTCCTCTGTCCTGATCTCAACAAATCAAGTGCTTCGGATGCCTTCATACGACTCGATGGTAGGAATCTCATCAATCCTTGGATAATCACGATAAGGCGAGCAAGGGTTGGATCATGCACTCTTTCTTTGAACCTTCTTTCTAATTTTGATATCTGAGAATCTTTGAACAAAATTAGCGAGCTTTGCTGTATCGTGATGGCGGTTGTTCACTCACTTTCTTTTGGTTTTAACTTGTGCTTGGAATTCAACTGCATGCATTCCCACCTTGGCTGCCAATCCTTAGGCAACTCCTCCACAAAACCAATCATCTGTGCAACCAGGACATCATCGTCGCCGAGGTACTGGAATGGATATGTCCCGAATATAAACGAATAAATCTAAATGATAAGCCTTAACATCATATCTTTTCAGGCTGCAGAGGCCACTTACCACACAGCCTGCACGCCATAAGTCGACTCGGTAGTCAAAGCATTCCGTAAAAATTGTTTCAGGTACTTGCAATGGTCCCGGTTGAGCAAGTGTTCTAGGCTCGTCTCCTTGAAGGAACGCCTCGCCAAAGTCCAAAATCCGAAGGTCTTCATCATCCTCATCTACCCACTCATCCCACTCGGTTGCTTTTACCATATGTTTTGGTAAGCCCTGGTCCAACGGCTTTCCATCCAGACGAGACAATTTCTCAGACTCCGGAATCCCAAGGATTTCAAAGAGTTCCTCCTTCGTTGCATTCGATAGGCGACTGCAGCTGAAGGCAACATTTCCGCCGCTGATATCTGCCAGTGGAGGCAAGAATGAGTTCTCATAGCATATAAAAAAAAAACAATGTAGATATGACTGTGTCTTACCTCCATGTCCCATACCGGCATTGTGGACAAACTCAATGGCTTTGAGAAGCTGTTCTGAGATTCGAAGGATATTTTCCGTCTCAAGGGTATCTCCAGAATTGTAGTAGTCGCTGAGAACCCTATCAACGGAAGGACCAAGCAACTCAAATACAAGACACTGGTGGGTTCCATTCGGTCCCTGATGAGTAAAAGAGTCGAGTAACTGAACAATATACTTTGAGGATAGGCTTCCTCGGGAGCGTTTTTCTAATAGTCGTAAATTGTCAAGTTCTTGAGACCCCAGGGAGCTATCTGCCGTCATAATCTTCAGTGAGACCCACTGGGTTCCTTCTTACATTAGTAAGTTTATATAACAGATTTTGCGGTATACCAACGCACTCTCTGTCATTTGCAAGCCAGACGGTGAAAAAGCCTCCCCAACCTAACTTATGGTATATTTTGTAGCGGCCATTCTTGAAAGTGTCGCCAAGGCAGACTGGATGGTATCCACCAGGACGATATCGTGATAATTTCTCCTGTGTGTAAAGAAGATTATTCTGAAAATAGACAGAAAGATGCTCCATATCCAGGAGTCTAAAGAGCAATCAAAGTCGGAAACAAAAGCGAAAGGATTAAATCGGGGGAGCTGGGTTGATTCTGGTTTTCACGCTTACGCGCCGGCCAAGACATGCCTGTCTAACCTGTTTGTAATTAGAGCCTAGTGTTTTTATTTATGACATCATAAACAATCACTCGGTTGGGCAATAGGCTCTCTCAATGCTTAGTTGGAAGACCAAGGAAACTCACAACTGACTAACCTCAATGTGGAAGGTGAGGGAGATCGCCTATGGCTCCCTAGGGCTGAAATATATCTTTATTCTTCTTATCCATCGCATCCGGCCGGGACAGACCACTGCATGTTGCTTTTGACCGAAGGTGAATTGGATCCTTCATAAATTGTAAATGGTTTGCAAGTTGCAGTTCAGTGGAGACCGGGGAGCACAGCCCCTTACGGAGAGGTCCAACGTCGGCTTATTTGTATGTTTTATGCGCAAAAGCATACATAATGGTAACTTGACTGTTTGCCATTAATAGCTTATATTAATACATTAGCTAATATTCATTTATAATTAATTTATGTTTGACGTAAATGTGAACCGGTACAGCAGACGCGTAGACTTCCTAGAGTGAGGGAGGCCAAAAAGCAAATAACTAGTCAAAGATCCACATATACAGTGGAAGTACTGAACCAATGAGGGGCTCAGATGCCAGAATCATCATCTTCAAGAGAATTTGACGTGTAGAAGGAGTTCCACATTTCACAGTTTCCGTTCAGAGTTTCATAATCAATCAGGTCTCGAATAGCACTGTACTGCTCCAGCAACTGGATGGCAAACCCTTCTGAGGTACGCCAACCAATGTGACAATGCATTAGCCATGCACCGGGGTTATCCGTTTGGAATGCGACTAGAAGATATCCTGATCCCGGGAGCATGGCCGTGTCCCGTCGAGGCGGATTAGTAAGAGTGATACTCGAAGAATCAAATGCACCGGTGCCCTGAGCCAGTACATTGAAATCGTGGCCGTGTATGTGGATCGGATGTGGGATAGTGTTGCTTGTTTCGATAAGGATGTAGGCCCAACTGTTCGGTTCTTAAAGCTGGACGACACCTGTATAGTCGGTGTTGATATCATATTCGCACCAAGTGGTCCTATCAGAAGCTGTATTGCCGGAACACGCTGTGCGCTTTCTGGATACTGAAGCAGAAGCCGCGGCTTGAATGCCAGCAGCAAATAAAAGAAACTTTTCAAACTTCATTGAGGGCAACTGGCAGGTGCTTTCCAAAAGAACGAATAAGGAAACAATTCTATAGAACACAGGCAGCACGCGAACGAAGGACGAAGTGAACGAGAGATGGATAGAACGAGTGGCAATAGAAACGAGGGAAATATACAGAAGAGAACTTCTGCGCCTTTGTTCAATTCCTTCAACCTCCCATTTCCCTCCTCAAATATATACCTTCAAGGACGAGCCCCATGCCGCTTTCAAAGGAGCATCAGGAGGAAGTCGTCAGGAGTTCGCCCGAATGGATACCATGCTTTCAGCAGAGTGCTTCTTCTGCGCTTCCAGTCGCACTGAGGACAGTTCCCCCTTCGTCTTATTGACAGCATTAGAAGGTTTGACATCGTGATCCAGTGGCCGAGGGGTATCTCTATCAAGGGTAACGAGAATGATAGTCTCTCCCTCGGTACATAGGTTCTATTCGATGCTCGCTAGGGCTGCAGGGGGGACATGAGAGGATATAGGGAGAGATACTTCTGATACATTCTAAAAGAGACTGCTATTAGGCAGAGGAAAGTCTGTTAGAAGTAGATACTCTTTTGATCTTGACTATAAAGTTGCTTGAATTTGATTTATTCGGTGCCGACTCTAATTTCACTTCGATCATAGCATCTACGTGGCGAGGGCTATCTTATGGCCCTAAGCACTTTTTGATAACACAGCCTGTCGTGCAGCATATACAGTTCTTAGTCAATGATAGCCAGGACAAAACTTTCACTGATTCCAGATCTAGAACGCATATTTTCTGTGAGGTTCATTCGTCACACATTGACTCTTATGATAACATTCTTTAAGCCCATATCATCTATGTAGAAGTCTTAAAACTCCAACCTGTACCTTGTCAACTGGAAACTGACCAAAATTCACTATATATAGCCTACTCTAGGAAATATGGATCAGCAGACCACTCATATTTTGTTTGATTGATACTGTTGAATCCTGGGGCACAGAAGCATAGCAACTGCATCTGACTATGTGAAAGGCTCACTAGATATTACTAAATATTTGCTTGATGCATGCTTGATTCTTTCTAATTGTTTGATCATGTAGTTCACCACATTATAATACCCTTTCCTGGAGAGATATCACAGAAAATATCAATCCTTGTATGAGCTCCAAGTCGGCTGGGTCAAATTAGAATACTTTGCTCGATAGGGAATGCAGATCCTAGGAACTAGCTGATCACATCAGTGGATTACACAAGAAGGACCTAAACAGCGCCCATACGGGAACTTGTCCATGATCATGTGAAGTTTGACCGCGCTCTAAGTCTGTCAGCTGACACATGTACCTTTTGAGGTCCAAACAAACATCAATATTTTACTAGGCCCTTACATCTGCAGCTCAGTAGCTAGTTCTTAATTTCCTATCCATGAACTTACTCAAAGAATAAGTCTATCCCCAATCATTTAGCAGTCACATAACCAATCATGCGAATTGACTGTGAATGCAGCCTAAATGACTTTTGGGGGCGGGGGGGTCGCCTAAAGTACAGAACATACACACTATGATGGTAAATTAGACCATTGCCTATGACAACTAGCCTATCTTCTGACTCTCTACCTATCTGCAATTCCTAGAGTTACCTTTATCATCATACGCTACCACTATGGGTCCATCTATTACGTCTGTTGATGACTTGAGCCTTGTCTGTGAGGCCTTTCACATTGAAACAGATGGTTTCATGTACACTACTTTTGCTTTTATTGACAAAGATGACTCTCTCTACTTCGGTCAACTGGACCTACTGAAACATCAGATCAAAGTCATCATCCCCCACGATAGCTTTTGCGCAAAGAAAATCTGTCTACAAGAGGAAATAGTTAAGAAGTCCAATGACGTGCTCGGAAAGAGGGGCTGTGGAGAAGAGACGCGCAATAGAACAATCCGATTATTTGCTGGAAGTTCCCGACATACAACTGTCTCACTGAAGCAGCTGCCAATGAGCATTTGTGCTCTTGGTGTTTTTTTTGCCCTTGACCTCCCCCACGATCGCTATGTAGCTTGCGTAGTGGCAGAGGCTTATCAGTTCCTGGGGATGAAACGCTGGCGGGGGAGGGGCTTAAGAGAGACGTGACGCCCGTCAAATATTGCGTGCTAGAAAGCGACTTCCTTGTCGCTCTCATTCGGATGCTCTCCATTGGCATACTCGCAGCTTCGATACAACGTCTACGTTGAGAGCATTCACGTTCTGTGAACTTGAATTGAGATAACTTGGTCAATCATGTCTTTGGGAAGGAAGTTCAAGCTCAACTCTGGGTATGAAATCCCAGCTGTTGGATTGGGGACCTGGGTAATTAGAATTGACAGACACATTCTGCGACTAAAAGCGCCTGCTAATTGATGATAGCTGTCCAAACCAAACGAGGTCGAGGATGCCGTCGCAACCGCCCTTCGTACCGGATACCGGCACATCGATGCAGCCGCTTGCTACCAGAACGAAGCAGAAGTAGGAAGAGGTTGGAGGAAGTCCGGTGTGCCCAGAGAAGAAATATTTGTGAGTACTGAGCGCTACTAGAATTTGCCGTTGGCAAGGGTACTGTATTGCCTTACTCAGTGCATATCAGATTACTAGCAAATTGTGGAACACCCACCACCACCCGGATCACGTCGAGGAAGGATTGAACCAGACATTGAAAGATCTGCAGACCGATTATCTTGACCTCTACCTCGTAGGCATCACCTGAAGTGATCTCCGTTGCGCCTCCCTAATATATGTGCAATAGATCCATTGGCCCGTCGCTTTCGAGCATGGTCACGGTACACTCTTCCCGATTGACCCAGTCACCAAGCGCTTCCGTCTGGCAGATGTTCCTGTCTCGGATACCTGGGCTGCACTTGAGAAGCTCGTCAAGGCTGGGAAGATCCGCAGCATCGGTATCAGCAACTTCACCATTGCGGAGACGGAGAAGCTGCTTCAGACCGCTACCATTCCCCCGGCCGTGAACCAAATCGAGGCACATCCGTTTCTGCAGCAGCCAGAGGTCCTGAAGTGGCACAAGGAGAAGGTTGGTAATATCAGACAGAGAGGGTCTGATGGTCTCATTGACTGAATATTCGCAGAATATCCTCATCGTCGCTTACAGTCCGCTCGGGAATAATATCTACAATTTGCCTCGGTATGTGACGTGTCTCACGCAGCTGCAACATGAGCCATGCTAATAGATTCAGTGTCGTCGATGACCCTACTGTCCAAGAGATTGCCAAGAAACTTGGAAAGGATCCTGCGCAGTTACTTATCTCGTGGGCTATTCAGCGCGGCACAGCGGTCTTGCCGAAGAGTGTTACTGCTTCTCGAATTCAAAGCAACTTTCAAGGTAAGGTCCACCCAGTTCTATCTGGCTGTCTTGAAAGCTAATGTATCTTACGATATAGACTTCATAATTCCGGATGATGATTTCGAGGCTCTCAATAAGCTGGACCGTGCTCGGCGTTACAACTTTCCTTTCCGCTGGGGAAAGGATATCTTCGGAGAACTGGGCGAAGCAGAAGCGGAAAGACGTGCAGAGGAACACGCTGCAGAGCAGAGAGCAAAGGCCTAAACGTCTCCTGTTCTTCAATAGGTTAGTTCTATTGCTATACCAGCATAATAGAAAGAGCACGGGTCGTACGTGTAGAACATAACTAGTTGCTAGGTAATTGGCTCATTCACTCCACCGAACAATATATAAATGTTAGCAGCGACCAAAATTCCACACCTTATCACTAGTTATAAATTCGTATCTCTCCGAAAAATCGAATTCCTAAAATTCAAACTTTTCTGACAAACATCCAAGAACCCCTTTATGATTTCCTTTGTGAACCCAATCTAGTCACTGCACCCCGAAGTCCTCGCTGACGCGATCCGCGACAACCCGCCCAAGTGAGCATCACACGCGACAACACCAAAAGCCGACGATTTCCGACGACGAATCGCGACCTTACAGAGTCCAAACAGGCATTCGTCAAGGAACACCTATTGGATCGATCCGAAGATGGTATCCTCCGTACATGAAGAGAAGGTCTCTGACCCTGAATCCAAGTCTCCGGCGCCGTCGACGACTACGAGCTCAGGGCGCACGGGGAAGCGAAAGCGCGGTGGTGAGTATCTATCTAGCAAATCTTGATTATTGAATTTGCTTCTGCTGAATTGGTTATTTTTATTTCTTCTCAAGATCAATTATATTCAATCGGGGCTATTTTTTTTTTTTATATATTGATGCTTTGTCTGCTGTGTTGAGTCATATTGAGTCGTGTGTTGTGTTACGTCTATACAAAAACATTACTGCCCTGATACAAATTGTATTCATCAAAAAGATCTATCTACAAGGAGGATTTATATATACATCGCCCGCATTCAAAGTCATGTTATGCCACCACAACTTCTTCACACAAACCCAACCCAGAATCCATCATCTAACGCGTCCTAGGCCCATCATCAACACCCAAACCCCTACCAATACCAAGGGTAGAACGCACCAACGCACTCTCCATCACCGACTTTATCTCGACATATATACCTCATTCATGTCTCCAATTCAACATCCCATCCTCAGACTCGACCAATGACTCCTCCACTACCGAGGATTCCTACACGCTAGACATCTACAGCGCATCATCGATTCCCGACGCCGACTTTCAAGCCTGCTTCAATCTGATCGAACAGACTTCTTCGAAAGACTACACGAATTCCAGCATCGGATGGTCCCCCGCGAAAAAGAAGAAAGAGATGAAATTGCCTGATATGCGGTATGTGGTTTTACGACAGGGGAAGAGTGAAGCGGAGAGTGCAGAGAAGGATGAAGGGCGAGATCTAGCGATGGGGTTTCTTTCCTTTATGGTGACGTACGAAGATGGGGAGGAGGTGATTTATTGTTATGAGGTCCATCTGTCGTCGGCGCTGCAGGGAAAGGGAATAGGGAAGCGGATGATGGATCTGTATGAAGAGATTGGAAGGAGAGTCGGGCTGGAGAAGGCCATGTTGACGGTTTTCAAGGCCAATCAGGTGGCGAGGAAGTTCTACGAGAGGTTGGGCTACGACGTGGATGAATATTCCCCACAACCGAGAAAGCTGCGGAATGGGACGATTAAAGAGCCTGATTATATGATTTTGTCAAAACCGTTAAGTGCGGGGGAATCGGAGACAAAGCCCGACATGAAATGGTCCGCATAATACTGGTGTGTATAGTAGTAATACATTCTTCTAATAGATCGAAGGCTCAGATTTGTCTCACGGCCTTGCCTTTCATATGTGGGTTTTCCTCTTCCCACTCATCCCGCAATGCGGCGAAAATAGAGTCTGCAATCAGGATCGAAAGTCCTAAACTCCAGACGAGAGTGATGGCGTAGAAGAAATTAGCGTTTCCGGATCCAGCATAGATCCACAGGTGGTGAAATACCGGCCCCAAGAGGGTCGCATAAAGCAGAGCCGAAACGGCAAAGAATGTGTATCGCATCACTATTGATAGTCAGAAGACATAGTCTCACAAGGGTATTGATAAACATACAAGGGAATAGATGCCGATACAGAGCCAGTAGGGCTAAGTAGGGAGACACATCCGCGATGCTTGGATACGGCTTGAAGATGGCAAAGATGCCCAAGAGAGTAGTGATCACAAACAGCGGTTGTCGCCGCATGCGCACCGTTAGTCCTCCAACGTAGCCGGTCAGATGCAGCCAGAAGACACCTAGGAAGAATTCCCGGAAGGAGTCGAAAATTTCGATAAAAAAGTACCACCACAGGCCCACATTGGGTGTGAGATCAGGGACGAGCAGGTGGATTCCGTACGTTGCGGAGATAAATTCCCAAGAGTTCCCACTGATCAGGTATGAGACCACCAGAAGGATAGCAAAGCTGCCAGCCAGTATCGCAAAGTGTTTTAACGCAAACAG
Organism: Paecilomyces fulvus; assembly: GCA_029606305.1. Taxonomy (NCBI): domain Eukaryota; kingdom Fungi; phylum Ascomycota; class Eurotiomycetes; order Eurotiales; family Thermoascaceae; genus Paecilomyces; species Paecilomyces fulvus. Next base: position 310,189 of record JAPVCG010000010.1, read on the forward strand.
TACGCTATTCGGAGCAGCCTGCACTTGTCGCGCCTGTCGATCGTAGCACAAAAGGACGAGCGGAAGGAAGAGCAGGGCCGGATAGAGAGATAGATAAGATGCAACCGCCAATGACAGCATCGAGTTGAAACCGTTCCCTGAAACAGCGTTCGATATGGCATAGAGTATAGCTGAGTTGGTGAAAACGGTAGTGGACCGGCCGAGGCATGTCGCGATCGTGAAGGGATTAAACAGGTAACTGCCAGTTGGTCCATCTTTAGTAGCTTCTTAGCTAGATATGGTCGATCATACATACGCTGCTGCGATCACTACTCCATCCCACCTGATATTCTTCCGCGGAGAGGAGTATAAGCGGCTTTCCACCGATTCCCCTGAATCGGAGATGGTGACCAAGGCGTTGGCATTCAAGAGATCAATAAGGGAATAGAATATTCCGGTGGCCCATGGATATATGCGGGAACTGGGGAGCAATGCGAAGATAGGCAGCAGGAGCGGCGCCTTGAAGTTGTTAATGGCTTAGATTGAAGGATGTGGGATCGGGGGTTTTACCTGGTGGTAAACACCTCCATCATACGGTGAGACGTTCCGGGTATAAAGAAATAGACCTTCTTGCACTTTACTAGCAGTCAGGAACACAATTCTAACAAATTATATCCAGGAAGACGACAAAACTCACGTCGTTTGAAGCTGCTGACGGGGGTCGACACCTCCACTCTGCCCGTCAAGAGGTCTGGGAGCGAGGGGAAACCACAGAACAAGAGGACTCGGAGGGCGACTGCGGCAGCGAACACCGCAGCCTTCCTCCTGTCGACGGACATGGTCACTATCACCGTCGATCAGGGAGTCCCATGTCTCTGGTCGAGAGCAATGGACGTTGGCGTAACAATCGAGGAGTTTCGTGTCCTGAAAGTCCGCCCAGACTCCGCCATGCACGGACCACCATCATCTTTTCTGCACCAGAAAAGTCTCAGATAACTTTTTTTTCGTTATCGGTCTCCGCAACCATCGAGTCTTGGTACACAATAACCACGAAAGATGGGTAAAATCAAGAAGAAGGGTGCGTATGAGATTGAGATGCGCTGCTTGGAACTCATCGCTGATTTTTAACAGGAACGTCTGGCCAGGCGAAAAACTACATCACCAGAACGCAGGCGGTGCGCAAACTCCAGATCTCCCTTCCTGATTTCCGAAGGCTATGTATCTTCAAGGGTATGCAAAACTTTTTCTCAGTGTCTTCACATGTGTGCAGGAAGCTTACAGATCGGGGTCCTCAGGTATTTATCCACGAGAGCCTCGTAACAAGAAGAAGGCGGCCAAGACCGCGACTCCCAACACCACCTTCTACTACACCAAGGATATCCAATATCTTCTTCATGAGCCACTCCTGAGAAAGTTCCGAGAGCAGAAGGCGCTCTCTAAGAAGATCGCACGGTCATTGGGTCGAGGAGAAGTTGGCGATGCCGCTCGTCTGGAAAAGAACAAGGCTCCAAAGATCACTCTCGATCACATCATTAAAGAGCGCTACCCGACCTTCATCGATGCACTGAGAGATCTCGATGATGCTCTTTCTCTTCTATTCCTCTTCGCCAACCTTCCCTCGGATAGCAATGTTCCACCAAAGACGATCGCCCTATGTCAGCGCTTGTGCCACGAGTTCCAGCACTACCTGATCACCACGCACTCGCTTCGCAAGTCATTCCTCTCGATCAAGGGTATCTACTACCAAGCGACTATCCAGGGTCAGGATATCATGTGGCTGGTTCCCTACCGCTTCGTCCAACGAGTCAGCGGAGATGTCGACTACCGGATAATGGCTACCTTTGTTCAATTCTACACCACTCTGCTCGGCTTCGTTAACTTCAGACTGTACTCGTCCATCGGTCTGGTGTACCCGCCCAAGTTCGATACACGCAGTGACGAAAATGGTGCAGAACTTGCGGCCTTCACCTTGGAGGGCAAAAAGCTCGGCGCCCTAGAAAAAGCAATCGAAGCCAACGGCCATGCAGACAAGGAGGTCTCGCGTGAGATTCAAGACAAGGTGGACAGTGTGATCAAGGCTACTTCATTGGACCAAGAGCCGGAGGAGCAAGCGGTCAAGGCACAAGAAGAGAATGAGGATGCGATCGATAAATTCGAACCGGCAGCGCCGGAAGCTGACACGCTTCCTCAGCCCGAGCTGAGCGGCGATGAGGCCGGTTCGCTTTTCGCGCCTTTCACCTTTTTCATCTCCAGGGAGGCTCCCAGAGGACCACTGGAGTTCATCCTGCGTGCGTTTGGCAGCAAGCGCATCGGATGGGACCCCGTCTTGGGTGATGGTGCCTTCACGACAGACGAGTCTGACCCGAGAATCACCCACCAGATTGTCGACCGGCCCTCTCTGCCTGAATCGTCGCTCCCATCGGTGCCCGAGGCTAAGCAGGAGGGTGCTGTTGCAAAGATCCGGCCTGGAATGCGCGTTCCGGGACGGACGTACGTCCAGCCCCAGTGGGTCTGGGACTGCGTCAACGAAGGAAAGCTGCTTCGTCCCGATCTCTATGCACCCGGTGCTACCCTTCCTCCCCACCTGAGTCCTTGGGTGAAGCCGACAAAGGGTGCCTACGATCCCCGTGCCAGCCTTGCGGAGCAGGAGGAAGAAGGTGAGGCCGAGAGAGTTGCCGAGGAAGAGGAAGACAATGAAGAAGAGAGCGATGAGGAAATGAAGGACGCTCCCAAGGAAAAGCAGCAGTCTTCCAAGACCGCAGAAGAGTCTGAAGATGAGGATGAGGACGATGAATCCGTTGACGGTGGCATGGATGTGCAACTTGCGGATTCGGACGAAGACGAGAGTGAGAGCGACGAAGAAGACGAATTCGGTGGTTTCGAGGAGGAGGCTGCATCTGAGTCTGAAGATGAGGAAGAGGCCGCTCGCACCCAGCACCAGAAGGAACTCGAGGCCGAGGCCGCCGGTCTGCCCTACACCGCCAGCAACGGCGCTGACAAGGGAAAGAAGCAATCTTCCCAGTCGAAGAAGTTTGCGGCGAAGAAGCGCAAGGAGGAAGAGGAGCTCGAGAGACAGAAGATGATGTTGAGCCGGAAGAAGCGCAAGCTTCTGGATAAGATGCTCTACTCCAACAAGAAAAAGGACGAGGAGGCCCAGAAGCTGCGCAGCAAGAGACGGAAGATCGAGAAGGCGGCGGCAAAGGTGTAAGAAGGCAACTAAAAGTTACTCTGTAAAGGAAAAATGATATCCTTGGTGTTATTTGGCTTCTCTATGTGGATATAGATCTGGTTCTGTGCCGTGTTTATGAAATATTACTATAGTTTGTCGCATCATGCATACACAGCCAAAGTGCCTCTCAGATCTTGCTTGCGTCCCTGGAGCATTCTTCATATAATCACTTCTGGGTGCCCATAAAGACTAACATATAGCTCTTTCACACATAGTACATTGACCACAGATGACGCTATTCGAATTTCTGGTAATTGCAGTGTCATGGCTGAGTTTTGTATAAATGAAATGAAATGAAATGAAACGAACCGATATGCTTTGCTGATGCGAGAGAATCATATCGATTGAAATGAGAAACGTTCCAGGAATAATTAATTGCACAAATGGACGTTGGAGATGGCGAAAGGGAAGCTCAAGTCACGTGATATATGATTTTCTTACGGCTCGACCGCTCCCTGGACGTACAGATACTTCAGCATCTCAGGGCCTAACTCCATGAACTTCGGATCAGGAGTCATTTACTCGGAATCTGATAGTAGCGAGGAAAATACATGTCAGAAAGCATACTTGCCCGACTATGTTGAAGCCCTGTAGTGGATCCACCACCTCCGACTTGTCCAATTTTTGGAAAAGAATTTGAAGTTGCTATTTTAGCTCTCAATTACGATCACATTGCAAAAACGCCAAACAGATGTTACCATCTCTGGTGAGACGCGTGCCTGGTTGAGGTTCAAAAGTTGATCCTCGAACAAACGGATTTTGAACAAAGGCGATGTCCGCAGGACGCCCGGATCATCAGTCTCCGCGCCTCAGTCCTCCGCAATCGGCGCAACCATACCGATCCATATTTGGATCGAGTAGTCAACCTGTTGAGAATGATCATATGGCAGAGTCTGACCATGAGGATATCGATGATATCCTGACTGAAGAGCTCCCGCCTATGGCGGATGACTCCGATGATGCGACATACGACGCGAGTGATGAAGACGCACCTGCTCCCAAGTGCCGCAGCCTAGGAGCTGAAGAAAAGCCCAAAGTGAAGCAGAAGAAGAGAAAGGGCAAGGAACCTGCTACCTATAGTGATGCAGAGATCTACCGTTCCGAATCACCACCGTTCTACCGACCAAATAGGTATTATGGACCTGCTTCGACATGGCGCTTGTGGACGCATAAAGAGCGTCAGATTGCTGAATCGCTAGAGATACTCCGTGCCCGAGATCTGTCGGCACACTTGTTCAATGCTCACGCGCTCAAAAGACGCGCAAAAGAGATCCAGAAGAGAATGGCTGCAAATGGCAGCCAGGAAGAAGAAGAAGAAGAGACAGCGTTTGTCCCAAGCAAACTATGGACAGCATGGCCCATGCCACCAGAAGAGGTTCCCAGATTGGATGAGCCTGTTTTAAACGATCCTGACGACGTATGTACGATTAAAAGAGCGCCAGACACCAGACCAAGCGCACCACTAGAGGAATCTCTCATCGCCTCCATGCTGAAGATCTCAAAAGAGCGATTCCAGTCTCGAGAGGAAATGCCAAAAAGCTACGTCTGGCAGAAGAAAGAGACATCTCGTGGTGATGAGACCGGTGAGACTTCTGGAAACGAAGGCGGCTGGAAGAGTGAGCCGGAAACTGCAGATGGCATCCAATATCGTCCGGTGGTTCAAGCGGATGATGATAAGTCTAGACGACAGCTACGGCCTCTCACACGACATGTTTTGAGTCGGTTCGATTCTCTTCTCATGAGTCTACATTATGCACGCAAAGCCAGCATGGTTCCAGACGAGAGCTCTGCCAGTGAGGGGCAGTCTGAAGCGGGAAGCTTAGCTTCTCGTCTATCATCACCCAGGAAGAGGAGAGGAACCGCGACTCTGGAACGAAGTCGATCAAGAGGGAGAAAGCGAGCTCGTGCTCTCTCCCGCAGTCAAAGCAGACGAAGAAGAGCGCCTTCTACCGCTGACGAGGGGCAAGAAGCTGCGACCAGCTCCTCCGAATCGGATTCTTCTTCTGCTTCTAAGAATTCACGGCCTGCGCGGCGAGAATCTACGAAAACACCGCTCTCTTTGTCCCGCAGTCATTCCAGGCACGGAAGATCCGCCCGACTGGCTATACGAGACTGGGGTGACGTCCTCGGAATCGCTTCCATGACCGGGTGGCCTTCGGAGGTGGTGATGCGCGCGGCACGACGCTGTGCCGACCTCTTTGGTGAAGATATGGCTTTCCGAACGTTAGGAGAAGGGGCCGTCAGGCGGATCAAGTCCACCGATGGTGGATATATCTGGAAATACTTGGATGGCGAGGAAGAGCGATCTGCACCAAAGCCCAAACGTACGCGATCTCGCGCCCAGTCTACGAAAGGCGAGGCCAGCGCTGTGGTATCTAAGGAAGAGGCGGAGGAACCGAGCGTTGCCAAGCCTCGCAAGGGCAAGGGACAGCATCGGAAGCAGGATCTCGTCTGTCCTGTTAATGGATGCGCCAGACATACTGATGGATTTTCACGGACATGGAATTTGAACTTGCATATGAAGAGAGTGCATCCTACATATCCATGGAAAAGTGGCAATAAATCCGCTCCTGTGACCGATGAAGATGGACAGTGATCCAGCATCTACAATCTTTATGTCTAAAATTAAATAGAATGACTTGCGACCCGCGAGAATATTATCTCAGTAGACAGATAGATCTTCAATCTAAATTCAATATGGTGGTTTCTTAAAGGAGTTAAACCAAACTGTGCGGGGAGTAAGTTCACCCGGCTTTACTGATTCAGTCGAGTCACATCAGAGCTCTTATCCCAATAACTGTTATTCCATTGCTGAACCATATTACTATTTTATTATTATATTACCGGTAGAGGGAACAGATTAGAGTACTATCTCGGCGATACCCCCGGGAGCGCAAGCGGTCTTGATGCCGATTGGTCCTTATCTCCGGGACATCAAATATGAACACCTGATTGGTCCATTGTCCCGAACATCGCAGTTCTTCATGATTGGTTGTTCTTTTCATTCCTTTATTGTTTTATTTATCCTTTTCTGGGGATTTTCAAAAGATCGAGAAGATCAACCGTTGATGCTCCATTTCTTTGGGAATGGAATGAGATGTGCAATGTCTAATTTCATAATTTCTGTAACAGGATAAGAATTGTATACTATACCAGAATCGAAGTACTCTAGATTCTCTGGATTTTCTAGTGACGTCGGATGTGGGGCATAACATCATCGTGAAAGACGGGAACGATAATTAATTAATGAGAAAGATTCGGGGGAACGAAGGGATACGAGAGAAGACCATCAAGGGAGGCTTCAAACATTGAAAGACGTACAACATCATCACCATCGTCCAAAGCTTAACCCCAACTTCAAACTTCCCCCCTTCGGGCCGTCGGGGATGATCGGAGTGACAATCGAGAACTCACTTGCCCCTCTTTTTATCCTCGGGTCTCTATAAAGCTCGTGAGGATCCCCCGCTCGCCGCTATCATCATGGAGAAGTTCGTCCGTCCTCTGTCCCGCCAATTTGCGCGATCTCGACCGCGATACCCCTACGCTATCCCTTCGCCGCCGCCATTGCATCCCCGGTATCTATCCAGAATGGCTCACGCGGTCCCTCCGGTGAGTAGGGAGGAATCTGCTGGCAGGAGAAACAATGAATCTGACTGCGTCCATGACAGTTGAAAGACAAGTCGCTCTTCATCCAGAAGAGCTACATCGATGGAGAGTGGGTGACCGCCCAGTCGGGCGAGACCTTTGAGGTCCACGGTATGTCCAGCTGCAATATAGGAAAAGTGTCATTGGGCTGACCATTTATTTACTCTAGACCCGGCCACTGGCAAGCTGATCGGAACCTGTCCTGATATGAATGCCGCGGACACGGAGAAGGCCATTGCCGCCGCAAAAGCTGCTTTCCCAACCTTCCGCAAGACATTGGCCCGCGAGCGCGCCCGCATGCTGCGTCGCTGGTATCAGCTCGTGATCGATAATGCAGAGGACCTGGCGACCCTGATCACCTGGGAGAACGGTAAGCCCCTGGCCGATGCCAAGGGGGAGGTCAACTACGCTGCCACCTTCTTCGAGTGGTTCAGCGAGGAGGCCACCCGCATCTATGGTGACACCATCCCAGCGAGTGTGGCCGGAAACCGTGTCCTGACCATCAAGGAGCCCGTGGGAGTCTGTGGTCTCATCACTCCCTGGAACTTCCCTGCCGCCATGATCACCCGCAAGGCCGGTCCGGCCCTGGCGGCCGGTTGCACGGTCGTGGTCAAGTCTCCTGGAGAGGCCCCTTTCACGGCCAACGCCCTGGCGGAGCTGGCGCACCGTGCCGGCATTCCCAAGGGTGTGTTCAATATCGTGACGGCGGCGAAGAACACTGCAGAGGTGGGAGAGGTTATCACGACGCACCAGGACATCCGCAAGGTATCCTTTACCGGTTCCACCACCGTGGGCAAGCTGCTCATGAAGCAGGCCTCGTCCACCCTGAAGAAGGTCTCCTGGGAGCTGGGTGGAAACGCCCCGTTCATCGTGTTTGATGATGTCGACGACCTCGACGCAGCGGTCGCGGGCGCCATTTCCTCCAAGTTCCGCAGTTCCGGCCAGACCTGTGTCTGTGCGAACCGGATTTACATTCAAAAGGGCATCTACGATGAGTTCGCGAAGAAGTTTGCGGAGAAGGTTCGCCAGTTCAAGCTGGGTGGTGGTTTCGTGGAGGGCATCACCCACGGTCCGGTCATCCACAGCCGTGCCGTCGAGAAGGTGGATGAACACGTCAAGGATGCCGCATCCAAGGGCGCCAAGGTCGTCGTCGGCGGTAAGCCAGCTACTGAGCTGGGACCCAACTTCTACGAGCTTACCGTCTTGACCGGCATGACCAAGGACATGCGGATCGCTTCTGAAGAGACCTTTGGTCCCGTGGCCGGTCTCTTCCCCTTCGAGACCGAACAGGAGGTGGTGGACCTCGCCAACAACACCGAGGTCGGTCTGGCCGGCTACTTCTTCAGCAGCAATGTCAGGCGTATCTTCCGCGTTGCTGAGGCCCTGGAGGTCGGTATGGTCGGTGTCAACACTGGCTTGATCAGTGACCCTGCATCTCCGTAAGTTTACCGAACACACAAACCAAGTAGGGAAGAACCATATACTAACAATAACACAGCTTTGGAGGTGTCAAGCAGAGCGGATTCGGTCGCGAGGGCAGCATGTACGGAATCGATGAGTACCTCACCATCAAGACCGTCACCCTCGGTGGCATGAGCGATCCGCTGCAGGGTTCCAATTAGAAAAAAGTCTTGCATATCGCTATTTAAGTTATAATCAGGCTCGATTTGATGACACATGTATTGTACATAGTATGAATTATATATCAATGATATCGAAATCGCGTCGCTTCCACAGATACATCGAATGGAGCGAAGATGAAAGAAATTCCCAACCAATGTACTATCTAAGCTATTGGTGCCTCTCTTCCGACCACGCCAGATGAGACCAGCCCTTGGAACTCCTCCCAGCAGCCTCGATATCGATATCAGAATCCCACAATACAGAAGTCATCACACTGCAGATCCTATACGAAACATGTCGAATAACGCGAACCACAAGGATATCATCATCAATATACTTCGGAATAAAGTGCTATAGGTAATAGCCTCCTGATCAGTAATCGATAAAAGGCTCCAGAATGCGTTCCAGCTCCTTCAGTGATGAAAAACGTCCCTTTGCCAACATGCAGCGTACTGCGCCCGACGACGACTTGCCAGTTGAATGCATGTCGTGGGCGTTAGTATCATCTCTGATATCTTCTCTGATTGGCTCTAATCGTATTGTTGAGTCGGGAAATGGTGCAGATGTGCCAGTGTAGTGTAGTGTTATTTGGGAACAGAACAGGTCTAGATCATGTGTATGCTGTGACGAAGTGTTCAAAATCGATAATGACCTGGAGATCGTTGAAGCCTGATGGCTTTCCATACTGCTCGAGCTCGGTCTGCGGTTTTGTACGCGTGATACGGACAAATTCCAGATCCCTCTCAAAGTTGCAGAGAATAATCTCCAAGTCCGCCTCAGTACGGATTAATCCGTCGATTCCAGATCGATCATCCCAGACTTCCTTTGTCATCTTACAGGCCAGTATTGCACGCTCTTGTTCCACCAATTCCGTTATCTAACGCTGGTACTACTCCGGCTCCTATACTGTCGTTGAATAGAATTCGATCCTGTGCCTGAAGGCCCCTTGATCCCAGACATGTCATCGAGGTAAAGCAACCGCAGACCGTCACATAAGTGTCAAGATAGCCTGTGGGGGCATCGACTGAACCATCTCCGTGCTCTGGTTGCTGCTCCAAGTCTTTAGGATCAGGTTTCTTTTTCTGCCCCTGTCTAGAATCATGGTGTTCTGGCGGACGACGTCAAACCCCCGGTGCATGTTCTGGTTCAAATACTAGCCACTCGACACCCGTGACGGGGTTCGGGCTCCCCGTGCCGTGGTAAAACTGTGCCTGATAGAAAGACATCCCGTTCCAATAGAGCCAAGACGCGCGATGTCTCACGGCCGCATAAACGGCGTTGAAGATATGGTTTGCATTGCTCGGCGCAGCCGTCTCGTTGTAGCTAGATGCTTCTCCTAGAGGCACGAAGCTCGAACCGAGAAGAGAAGAATAATGAAGGGATTGAGGAGAAACATCGTTGTAGGCAACGAGCTTCATTATCAGAAGTCAGACCAATTGAAAGAAGTAGATCCAGATAACGAACTAACCCGAAATGATATGGGTTTGCGAGATCTTAAGCCCCAGAGCTCGGAAGTCCCACCGAGATTTAGCCTTAGATATGTTATAGCCCTAAATTAGTGATCGACAGGTAACTAACACAAGGTCCCGTTGTACTCCATACTGTACATACTATTCTGATGAAGGCCATTAATCCGCACCCTGATATAGGTAACTTTTTAACTCTGCTGGCCTGCTCGTTGGGGGGGGGGG